>CM019708.1:27296021-27896021 GCA_009760885.1 Achatina immaculata
GAAAACGGTCTTAAAGTATGCTCATCTATGGCTGGCTTTTGACAGGAATCATCTTGGTGAGCAGTTCCTTTCAGGCCTGCCTCTCATAATGTTGGAGTTGCATAATCGACTACAGTAACGTTAAGCAATATTTGTGCTGCAAGGTCCAGTTTCCTTGCGTCTTCTGACTCCAAATTTGGCGCTCGGTTCATCCCGGAAAGATCATGCGTCCTCACTCAGCGTTGCTCTCTATGTAACCCAGTCTTTTGCAGATTCTTGGGAAATCTCATGGATGACAGAGCAATCTCTCATTGATAACTTACAAACATCTGTTTACCTAAGTTTTGATCTACCATATGGTCTTCTCTACTCCACAAATTCACTATACAGAATGTGAGAAGTACAAGTCCTCTGATGATATGAAGGAGTTGTATTGTTGTTCAGCTCTCTACAGTAGAGTTTCCTGCATACAGAATCAGATCAGGCGCTTCCCTGATTTTCGGCCTTCCACTAGAACATCTGTTATCACATCAGGTGCTCTTTTGTTGTTCGGCCTTCCACTAGAAAACCTGCTATCATATCAGGCGTTTCCTGTTTTTCGGCCTTCCACTAGAAAACCTTTTATCATATCAGGCGATTCTCTGTTGTTAGGCCTTCCACTAGAAAACCTGCTATCATATCAAGCGTTTCCCTGTTTTTCGGCCTTCCACTAGAACACCTGCTATCATATCAAGCGTCTCCCTGTTGTTCGGCCTTCCACTAGAAAACCTGCTATCATTTCAGGCGCTTCCATGTTTTTCGGCTTTCCACTTAAAAACCTGCTATCATATCAAGCGTTTCCCTGTTGTTCGGCCTTCCACTAGAACACTTACTATCATATCAGGCATTTGCCTGTTTTCGGCCTTTCACTAGAATACCTGTTATCATATCAGGCGTTTCCCTGTTTTTCGGCCTTCCACTAGAACATCTGCTATCATATCAGGCGTTTCTTGTTTTTCGGCCTTCCACTAGAACACCTACTATAATATCACTCGCTTACCTGTTGTTCGGCCTTCCACTAGAACACCTGCTATCATATCACGCGTTTCTCTGTTTTTCGGCCTTCCACTAGAAAACCTGTTATCATTTCAGGCTCCTCCTTGTTTTTCGGCTTTCCACTAGAGCACTTGCTATCATTTCAGGCGGTTCCCTGTTTTTCGGCTTTCCACTAGAACACCTGCTATCATATCACGCGTTTCTCCGTTTTTCGGCCTTCCACTAGAACACCTGCTATCATATCACGCGTTTCTCTGTTTTTCGGCCTTTCACTAGAACACCTGCTATCATATCATGCGTTTCTCTGTTTTTCGGCCTTTCACTAGAACACCTGCTATCATATCATGCGTTTCTCTGTTTTTCGGCCTTTCACTAGAACACCTGCTATCATATCACGCGTTTCTCTGTTTTTCGGCCTTTCACTAGAACACCTGCTACCATATCGAGCGTCTCCCTGTTGTTCGGCCTTCCACTAGAACACCTGCTATCATATCGAGCGTCTCCCTGTTGTTCGGCCCTCCACTAGAACATCTGCTACCATAGCAGGCATTTGCGCTGCTTCTTCTCCGTGACACGTTCGACGTCAGTAACGACCGCATGGCGCCTTTCAGTTGGTTAGTACAACAAACAGCTCCTCCAAAATAATGATAGGATTAAAAACAATGAAAAAAATAACAAAGAGCAAAATTTCTTTCAAAACTTTTTTTTTTCAAATAGCTTTCATTTCCTCAATTCAATTAAACTCCTGAACAGACGACAGTCAGAGCAGAAGGCGGGAAGGGAATGGGAAACTGTGTTGTATCCCTGGGGTTTGGGCTGTGTAGGGCGTCTCTAGGGGGTCTGAAGACCTTGTCTGACGTATTTTGATGGATCGGGAAGTGGGGGGGGGGGGGGGGGAGAACGACCTGGCTTTCACAGCCCTGAAGATCGTGTAAACATGTTGTTAGGCTTTCATATATAAGTCCAAAAACTATGTTCCGCTTCTAACTTTTGGTGGAGGACCGGAACTTAACACGTCATATATTCAGGATGTGCCTGTATCAAAGATCATTAAGCCGACTCAGTGTGCAGCAAGTGCTGATTCTGAACATAACAGAGCATAGTAAAACCTAGTATCTGTTGGGCTGCTTGAATGTTCTCAGTAATAAAAACCAGTAAGAGTATCTGTTGGGTTGCTTGATTGTTCCCAGTAATAAAACTAGTATGAGTATTTGCTGACTTTTGCTTGGACATCCTCCAGTTATTAAAGCTGAAGATCTACCAGATAAATGCAGTTATGCGACCAACTGTTTCAACATACAGATATTGCTCCGAAGTGAACATTAGTAATGTATATACATGCTCATTTGTAACCGAGCAGGTGTTTGTTTATAGTGTCATTTATGCAGCTTGGTTTTAAGTTTGTAGGGACTACTAAACAATATTATGCATCATTTCTTGTGCCAATATTACATTTCTAAACTGGTATATTGATTTCTATATTTATATGGGCATAACAAACTATACGAATTTTGTTATGCTGAGTTATGTTCATTATATTGCAGTTGACGACGTTCACAACCTTTTTTTTAAAATAAAATTCACCTCATACTGTCTAATTCTGTCCATGTCTCAACAAGTCCTGTTAGATGAATTACCGCTACTGTGACAGTATGGACCACATAAGTATACACAAGTTACACAGGTAGACCATCTGAACGGGAATCCCAAGTTTGCACCAATCAACCCAATTGTTGTTGTTGTTGTTCGTCCATCGTCTTCGATGATGACCACATATTCATCTTAGTCAAAGTAAGGAGAGGCGTGTCTATACGCGACCAACTAGCCTTATACGAGCTCTAAAAGTTTTGCCACACACGGAACATTTATGTCCAGATTCAGTTGTGGGCGCTTGTGCTGCCTCGGGTTTTCACATTGCATGTTTGTGCTGGGCACTTTCAATTCCTGAGCGCTCTGCTCTCTGAGCACCCAGGGTGGTTATAGCCCTCCATGATGGGTAGACTTGTGCTATGGCCTCCCAAGAGTTTATGTCTACCCCGAAGGCTTTGAGTGAGGTTTTGAGCGTATCCTTGTAACGCTTTTTTTTTTTTGCCCTCCAGCTTTCCGTTTTCCGTTCAGTAGTTCCCATAAAATAGTTGTTTGGGCAGTCGAGCTCATTCTGACTACGTGCCCTGTCCGTCGAATTTGAGCCTTTTGAAGTATTGTGTAGATGCTTGGAATATTAGCTCTTGTGAGGACTTTCGTATCTGGTATCATTGCTGCCATTTGATGTTCAGTATTTTACTAAGACACCCTAGATGGAAGTGATTTAGTTGTCAGCATCTCTACTGTAGACTGTCCATATTTCAGCTGCATACATTAGTGTGGTCAGAACGACAACTTTATAGACCTTTAACTTGGTGGCTGCATACATTAGTGTGGTCAGAACGACAGCTTTATAGACCTTTAACTTGGTGGCTGCATACATTAGTGTGGTCAGAACAACAGCTTTATAGACCTTTAACTTGGTGGCTGCATACATTAGTGTGGTCAGAACAATAGCTTTATAGACCTTTAACTTGGTGGCTGCATACATTAGTGTGGTCAGAACGACAGCTTTATAGACCTTTAACTTGGTGGCTGCATACATTAGTGTGGTCAGAACAACAGCTTTATAGACCTTTAACTTGGTGGCTGCATACATTAGTGTGGTCAGAACAACAGCTTTATAGACCTTTAACTTGGTGGCTGCATACATTAGTGTGGTCAGAACAACAGCTTTATAGACCTTTAACTTGGTGGCTGCATACATTAGTGTGGTCAGAACAACAGCTTTATAGAGATGTTGAATTAGCATTTAGTGCACAGTCATCGGCGAACAGAAAGTCTTTGATTTTCGCATTCCTAACTTTTGAGGCAGCTTTTAATCCCCTTAAATTGAAAAGCCTTCCGTCTGTTCTATAAATTAACGGAATACAGTTTTAATTTGAGCTCAGATCAACCCAATAAACATAATATGAAAAGGAAATGATGGTGACGGCAGAGAGAGAATACACTAGGGGATTTAAAAAGGAAGAAAGAACCCTTAGAGACATACAGTCAGAAGAAAAAGACATGACTTAGAGAAAGAAAAGACGCGACTGAGAGACGGACAACGAACAGACAGACTTCGGCATGTTGTTTTCCTACAAAAATGTAAGATGCTGATACTGATGAGACTGCTGAGATCTGAAAGATGTTGAAATAAACTATCGACGAACAGCAGAGAAACCTGGGACTTGAGAGTGATGACTGTTTGTTATTCACTGCCCCCTACAGTTGAGCCACTCTTCTGTTTAAATGGTTATTGTTCCGATCGTGAGTTGCCAGTTATGACGAAGATCCCATCACCACCCCCCCCCCCCACCCCACACCCTCTGGGCGTCAGTACTAATATGTTAAGTTAAACTGATGAGTCAACACAGATTCAAACATTTTAGGACGCCATGTGCTATTTGGAGTTCACCGTTGAACTGTTTTGTGTGATGCTAGTTTAAATACTTAATGAAACAGACAAACGCGTACTAAAAAAAAATGGCGCAGACACACTCATACTTGAAAAAGAAACATAACAACATTCTATTTATACATTTTGTAACAATGAAAATTCAGACCTGTTCTCGTTGTGCGGGTTTTTAAACTGGCACGTATCTATTTGATTGGCCTCTATTTGTGTCGTGTAGTGACTGTCCATCCATTTGCTTTCGTACATTTTCTACAGTTTTACGTCTGATGCATTGTTTCGCCTTTTTTGTGGCCAGTTGTAATTGATATTTTTGCTTTTTTATGTTAATTTTGAAATTAAAACAAATATGTTCAGATTATTTTATGTAAGGCCTAGTGAGATGAACAACAATTGCAGATCTTTGAGGACAAGATCCTAAGAAGAATCTTTGGGCCGATAAAGGATACCAACAGTGGAGAATGGAGAGCTAGAAAGAAAACTGAACTGAACAGCTTATTTAAATCCAAGCGAATTATAAATGTGGTGAAACTGAACAGACTACACTGGCTGGGCCATGTAGAAAGAATGGAAGAGAACAGACAAATGAAAATGATGTATGAACAAGAGATGAGGGAAACAAGACCAGTAGGTAGATCAAGACAGAGATGGAGAGACAACACAGAAGAGGATGTAAAAGAAACTGGTGTCACCAACTGGAGAGAGAAGATTAGGAATAGAGAGGAATGGAAGTGAACTTTATCTGCAGCCTTAATGGCTCGGAAAGCTGAAGAAAAAGAAGAAGAAGAAGGCCTAGTGCAGTGTTGCTACGCTGGTTTGTCCTTCAGAATTGATTTTATTTGCAGTAAAATAAATTCAGCAGGAAAAAACTGGGTATCTCACAACTGTTAGAGTGAAAAATAGCAGAGTACGGCTGTCCACGCGGACAGCAGATCTGGACCATTGGCAGGGAGTTTCCTATCTCTGACCCCCTGAATTCTCTCTTGAAATACAAGCAGTTATCCCACCTGCGAGACTAATGGAGGAGGGATAGGCGTAACCCCACCGAAGTGTAGCTTACAAAGAAATCTGGTATTGCAGATTTTTAGACTAGATCTAATACTCGTGTGTAAGGAAATGAAGGAAAAGCAACAAAAAAAAAAACAAAAAACTGGATACCAACACCACAATCATCATCATCATGATGGAGACGCAGCAAAGAGCTTGTACAAACCGCTTCGGTAAATCTCACACACGCACACACACACACAAACACACACACGAAAAAACAAAATAAACGCATCTCAGCCGAGGAATTGTGTGATCGTTGGTGTATGCGATTTAGGTGCCGGGGGTGAGGGGGGGGGGAGGGGAGAAGGTGGTGGTGAATCTAGCACTTCACAACCCCTTCCTTATCCACAACCCACCCAGTCCTCAGCCATCCGAAATAAATCCTGTGTGCCAATCAAATACTCGCTGAATCAGCCATCAGAGAATAACTAAGAGATACTAGGCAGCTTATACAAATAGCTGTCAGCTTTCTAAACTTGAGAGAGAGAGAGAGAGAGAGAGAGAGAGAGAGAGAGAGGCATCTTTTGAAATATTTTCAAGAAGCCAACAACCGGTTTAGATTATTTTACTTCTACCAGTCGCACGATGCGGATCGGTGGAGATTCACTGAAGCTCATTCTTTCACTGTACGATTATTAGAATGAACTGCCTGTCCTCATATTTTAAGAAAATGTTTTAAAACGAAGGACTATACACCAGCGCCTAAACAGTTTTATTACAGCGACAGCTCAAAAGCACAGGTAAGCTGGGAACTCTCCAGAAGTCACTCAAGGAGAACGGAACTTGCACATGGTGCGAAATAAACCCTTTTAACGACAAAATAATTTACTTCATTGTTTCTTATACTAATTCATTTAGTCAGTGATATATGGTCCTTGATCTTCCAGCGACGATAATGATAATGACCTTATATCAGAACATAATGGTGACCACTTATATCAACATTCTTACTGCAGGTATATTATTCATGTCTATATGTTCTAGGCAGGTCTTATCATTGACGAGTCTTTCAAACCTTTTCAATTGCATTACAGATAGTGAAGATTAAAATGTCAACAACAGGTTTTTTAAAATTCCCGTTTACAGTTATTTAAAATAATTATTTACTGTTACATATAATTATTTTCAAAGAGTCTAGCACAGAAAAAAAATCATCTGTTATGTTTCATTCATAAGTAAAAGAAACTTTTACTCATAAAAGTAACACAAACTATCTTTCTCCTAGTTTGTAGTATCCGAAGAAAGGACATTAAATACTTTTCATCTTCCATTCCTGTGACACATGCTCAGCGTGTATGAAAAGACGACCTCAAATGCAGAAGTTTTCTATGTGTAAACCTTTCAAGTATAAGAGGGGCTCTTTCAAAAGAAAATTTAATGCCATCGTGGTTTAAAAGCTAGAAGACAAAAATAATGTAGACGAGACCTGAAACACGCTAAAACTGAACATCCATGACTGTACAGTTTCTGCTTTAGGTCAAAAGAAATTCTCCAAGGAAGACTGGATCAGAGAAAACTGTGAAGTATTCATTCCTCCACATAGAAAAGAAGAAACAGTCCTTACTTGACTACAGGAACAATCCTTCACAGAATTTGAAGGACCAGCTGAAATTTGTGAACGATCATATAGAACTTGTACAAACGAATTCTAGGCTAACTTGTGCTCGTCAGTCCGGGTTTGTTTAAAGTATTAGACTACACTGGGTGTCCACCATTCATCATCATCATCAGGTGCCGTGCCGACTGGCGTTGGCTATATTATGCTTCTCCAGAGTACACGATTCTTCATGCAGGCAATCACTTCAGTTGGTGATCTCCTCTCACACCATCCCGTCAGACTGTCCAGTATCATTTCTCTTGGTCTTCCTCTTGATCTTCTTCCTTCTATTTTTCCTATTGTTATAATGTTTTCAATGCTCCCTCTTCTCATTGCATGTCCTATGAAAGTACATTGTCTCTCTTATTTTTTTTTTACAAGATTTTTTGTCTCTCCAGCTCTTCTCATACATTCTTCATTAATTATTTTTGCTGTCCAGGGGATTCGCAACATTCTTCTAATAAACCACATTTCTGTTGCTTCCAATGATTTTTGTGCAGACTTGCCTATTGTCCATGATTCACTTCCATATAACAAGATAGGTTCAATATAGCATTTTAGGACTCGTTTTCTAACATTCGTTGATAAGGATGTGTTGGTTAATATGTTTCTCATTCTCTTAAATGCAGTCTTTGCTTGGCCTATTCTGATCTTAATTTTTGTTCTGCATTTCCCATCTGCCATCGTTCTCACATTCCAGAATCCAATCCTTGTCACATGTTTGGGGCCGACGAATGAGCTCTTCGGAGTTGGCATCCCTGATGCTCGGTTGGTTTCTCTGCGAGTTTCCGTAACGATATCTTTTTTTCCCATCTGGAGTTGCCTCTAGATAGGTCCCAGGATAAGGTTGTTAGCCTTATGCCCAACTCCCGGTACATGATATGTAACAGATCAAGCGGAATTATACTCGGCATCAAGTGGAATGAATTCAAGAACAATGCAGAGATAAGACATAGGACTCATGGGTGATCAGGAAAAGGAGATGGACATATGTTGGTCACTTGATGAGAAGAAATGATCAGAGAATCCCAAAACAAGCTATCAAGTGGAACACAACAGGCCGAAGAAAAAGAGGCAGACCGCGTGAAACTCCGAAGAGGACATTATTAAGAGAGGCCAAATTAACAGGCATAAAATCCTTTGATGAGGTTGAAAGACTCGCCGAAGAAAGGAAAAATTGGCGAACTACTTTGCGAGCCTATGTGACGTTTAACGGCACGGGAAGGATATAAGATAAGATAAGATTTCCCATCTGAAGTTATTACTGCTCCAAGGTATTTGAATTTCTGCACCTGCTTTAGAATAGTTTCGTTTAATTTTATACTGCATGCTGGTGGATTTTGTTTCTTAGATATAACCATAGTCTCTGTCTTTTTGATGTTCACAGTAAGGCCTTTATGTTCACTTTCTTTGGCCATTTTATCAAAGAGATTTTGCAGGTCTAGTTGGTTCTCAGCTATCAGTACTGTGTCGTCAGCATACCGAAGGTTTTTAATATTGTATCCTCCAATTTTTATGCCTGGTTCTGTGATGATCATTCTTAGAATATTCTCGCTGTACAGAGAAAAAAGGTCTGGCGATAGTACACATCCTTGTCGCAGCCATTGTTTTATAGGTTGATATTTTCCAGTTCTGTTTTCAACTCGAATTACTGCTTCTTGCTGCCAGTATAGATGTTTTACAATCCTCAGGTCTTTGCCGTCTATATTGATGTCTTCAAGCATTTTAATAATTTCATTATGTTTCACCTTGTCGAATGCCTTTGTCCACCATTGCTACTGAAAATAACTGTATCTTTCCATGAGGATATAAGGCCACTATACAATTTGATGGTAATTATGAAGTCAAGGCCGGAGCTAAACAAAGCTGTGTTCTCTTTTGAATATACTTTGTTGCGTTCTTAAATTGCACGTTCAAATATATCAGTGGCGATGTATTCATTTGCTCACTTATATATATATATTATATGGGAACCTGCTCGAAACAGTGGACAGGTTCAGCTGTCTTGGATCTACATTGCTTCCATGTTCTCCCTGGACGAGGAAATCACTACACGAACAGCAAAGGCAGCTACAACTTTTGGCCAACTAACGAAAAGGGCATGAAACAGCAAAAGATTAATATCAGAGACAAAGATTCTGATTTATCAAATCCGTTTGTTTAAAACTCTTAAACTGATCAGAAAACTTGATATATGCAAAGCATGAGTAAACACACACACACACAAGCGCGCGCGAGCGCGCACGTGAATCTTTGCTGTCTTCACAGAATAATGATCATCATGTGGCAAGATAAAGTAACCAAATCTGAGGTCCTGCAACGTGCTAAGCTTCCATCAGAATGACAATACCAAGCAGCAGATGACGAGAATGAATGGCAGGTGTATTCCCAAGCATACTTTGTATGGGGAAATTATAACGCAGAGGATGCCACATGGTAGAACTAAACTGATAAATACATATATTTGTAAGTCATCAGTCTGAGATTTGAAAACGCGTGAGTCTGTCATGCTACTGAGAACTCATGAGGTCAAGCTGACACCTCCTCATTTTTGTCTGTTTTGGGTCTGACTGTCGCCGTACATCCCTTCACTTTGTGGTTATTCTTCTATCTACGTCTTGCTGCGTCAACGGCCACACCGAAGATTTGGTTACAAATAGTTCAAGTCATCTTCGTCCAGTACTTCCATAACTTTAGTTCATTAGTTCTAACATCGATAGTCCGGAGACACAAACCGGAGACAGTCATTCATCTTTTTCTTTCTCTCAGTCAGTGACTCGATTCTCCAACTCTCGTTTCAAAGTATCAAAAGATCATTTTTCTTATTTTCCCACTTGTTCTATAGGTAATAACCCATTTTATTTACCTAGATCGGTTTAGAGCAGTGCTTCTCAAACTTTTCTTTTTTTTAATCGCGGCACACTACTTCGCCATGTGTGATTTTGTGGCACACCCTATCGGTAGTGACTAGATTAGTGCCATGTTTTTTTTTTTTTCTGGATTTTCTCGGCACAGCCATGGAAGTTTGCACACCCTTTGAGAATCCCTGTTTTAGATAACATAATGTTCAACACTGTTCCGAGATTGTAAGAGATAAAAGAGATGACGATTGCAGTAAAACTGGCTTTGGTAATAAAGATAGAGATAGGGGATATGGTTCATTTTTACACAATGACAGAAGGAGTGAGAAAAGTGAGCAGAAATGCAAATGACAGAAAGTATAAAAGTAAGATGAAAACTTATAAATGAAGAACATACGACATCCAATATTTCGACCCCTGCCTTTTTCAAGGATTACATACAAAAACAACAGAAAAACACGGAACATATATGAAAAAGTTAGCTTACTGTTGTCCTACTAGTTCGAAATACGGCACTGGATGACTCCAGATAGACTACTGTTGTCCTACTAGTTCGAAATATGGCACTGGATGACTCCAGATAGACGTAAATATAAAGTGGAAACGCGCGATTCGCTGAGAGATGACAAAGGATAACATCTTGGACCAATCGGATATCTATAGCGTAAAACAAAGACTGCACGGGTGGCGTGGGTAGTGATATCGCTCCCTGTGACATTTTCCTACCCAACCCCACTAAAATAAAAACCCCAAAACAAAACACACACAGCAGAATGCGACGAAACAGCTGTACTCCATATCGGAGGATGACTTTAAAAAAATGGTTCGAGCAGTAGAAACAGCGCTAGGCTACCAAATTACACTCTTGTAGTTTTTTTAAAATCCAGTCCGGATACTTTTTGATCACATCTCGTACTTATACCATATACTGCATACAAACAGTACCTGCATAGTGTGTGTATACGTGGTGTGATCAACATGTATCCGGACTGAGGGCATAAGTCCGGAACCCACTGACACAACCAGAAAGGGGTAGGCATAGGTTGACATTGGCATATAACGCGCATGTGAAATACGTCATGTCTCCCCAGCTTGTCTGCTTTGTTTACAGTAGTGCTTTGTCATATCTGTTACATATCTGAATCTGTTCGTCGCAAATGTCATGTCGGAAAAAAAAACTGGATCAACGAAATAGGCCCATGTTTTGGCTACCCGTAACCTGCTTGAATGCCCCAAAAACATTTTAAAAACAATCATAACTGCTGATGAATCGTGAGTTTATGGGTAGGATCACGAAACTATGGCCCGGTCTTCGCAGTGGAGGACCTCGACATTTCCCAGACCCAAAAAAAGCACGATGGAGCCACAGCAATTTGAAGACAATGCTTACTGTTTTATTTTTTCGATTACAGTGGAACTGTGCATCATGAATTCCCTCTATCAGGTTAGATAACCAAGAAGGATTGCTACTGTAAAGTTCTGCGGCTTTTGAATGACGCAGTGTCGCAAAAGACCGACATTGCATGCGAGTGGCAGCTTTACCATGACAGTGAGCCTGTCCATACATCGTAGCTTGTGCAGCAGTTTCTTGTTAAGCATCCAACAACCACCATGTTTGCCCGATATCGCCCTAAGTGAAGTCATCCTGTTCCCAGAGATAAAGTATTACTTGAAAGGAAAAAGATTTCAGGATGTTGAGGAGATACCAAAGAATGCAATGAGGCAGCTGTTCCACATACCAGAAGATTACTTCAAAAAGAGGCTTCGAGTAGTGGAAAGAGCATTAGGCTATGTGTGTAGTTTCAGAAGAAGACACTTTTGAAGCAATTAAATTACGGATTGGTAACTCTTGTAATTCTTTTCTTATAAATCCAGTCCAGATACTTTTTGATCACACCTCGTATATATATATATATATATATATATATATATATATATATATATATATATATATATATACAAATACAGTACACGCATAAAATATTTCATTTCTAAAACTTATCTCAGGTATTAAAAATATTTCATTAAAGCTGTTTATTCCCGATGTTGGAAATGAAATAAATATTTGACTTACACAATTTATTCTAAACTGTAAGCACAGAAGAATATTTAACTTTTTGCGACACAGTTTCTATATAAAATGTAGGTACAGATGTGGACAAATTCCTTGCAAAATGGAATTCCATATTTTTATGATTATTTAATTCTGTGATGGGGAGTGGCCATACGGTTTTATTAAACAACACAAAGTGAGAGACTGCCGAGTATGTGTTTATTGTAATAATATATTATTCATATCACTTCTATTAAACAACAATTAAAAAAAAGGTAAAATTCCCATTCCATGCTATTAAGGCATATTGGGGGTATGGTGTTAGGCATATTTTTCCAGGACCAAGGCACATGAAAGTTTGAAACGAAAGAACAGTGGTTACTTAAAAAAAAAACATTTAATAAAAGGACAAAAAGAAATGATGCTTATGAAATGCCATCATGAATATTAGTAGAAAATTCAAGGTTTGGATCTTGCACTAATGAACTGAAATAAAGATATCATGACTGCAGCAAGTAAAATAAAGGTGAATTTATGAAAACATTTATGCATTAAGATGATAATTATAATGTATCAGTTTTACAAACTCACACTATACCTCACTTGTGATTTTTATTAATTAAGCAACATGAGATTAAAAAAAAAAGCTTTTTTAATGTCCAGATAGCAAACATTTTTGGGGAAGGTGTGCCTATTTGAGTCTTAATTTTCATCTGTTTACCAGCACACAAATAAGGTGATCCAGTCAGTGTAAAGTGTGGCTACCTTCCCTTTTCTTGTTTCCACAAGGAGCCAGGTACCACTTTAACAGTAGGATTTGCTGAAGCACTCTAGGAAGAACCCAAACCTATTCAACTATAAACATAACAAAAACACATGCAGTAAACAATTCTGCTGCTTTCATGCTGATTTTTAAAGTAGATAAATTATATAATGATTTTGTTGTTATAATAACAGATTACAGTGACTGAGTTAGATGAAAAAGAAGAGTCATAAGAAAAAAATGGCAGAAGTGATAAGATCAAGGACAGATTAGGGCAAAGGTGGACAGACATTGTGAAGGAAGCCCTACAAGGACTTTGAGAAAACAAATCAAGTGAGAAAGCCAGGAACGCAGATAAATGAAGACATTGTATGTGCAGCAGTGAGCCTTAAGAGACTTAAAGTAGTGAGGAGGGTGGTAGGGAGAGGGAGGGAGGAAAAGAGAGGATATGAGAGAGAGAGAGACAGAGACCAGAGAGATGCTGATCTGCATTTGGTCATTTACCCTGTTCTAGTCCAGAGTGAGAGAGCTTTGCTTTCACTTACAACAGACTGATTTCCATATATATAATGCCCACAACTTGAGTATCATGAGATTTGGGCTTCAGCTATATCCTTTTGCTTCCAGAAGCCAGTAATCATAATCAGTATGTTTCTCCCACCTACATGACCATTACATCTTACATCCTTCCCATGCCATTAAACATCACATAGGGCTCACGTGGTAGTTCACAAAGTTTTTCTGGTTTTATTTTTTTCTTCTTTTCAACCTCATCACGGGATTTTATGCCTATTATTTTGGCCTCTCTTAACAATGTCCTCTTTAGAGTTTCATTTGGTCAACTCTTCTTCTTTGGCCTGTTGTGTTTCACTTGATAGCTTGTTTTGGGATTCTCTGATTGTTTCTTCACGTGACCAACATATACCCATCTTCTTTTTGTGATCACCCATGAGACAGGTTGATGTTTGCTCATCTGCCTTATCTTTGCATTGTTCTTGAATTTGTTCCAATTTATACTGAGTATTTTCCTTAGGCATTTGTTTTCAAAAGAGTCTAATTTGTTGTGCATTTCTTTAGTTGATTTCCGGCTTTCACATGCATAAACGAGAGTGGATATTTTATTTTACAATAGTTTTATCCCCTCAAAAAACTTGGCAATGTATGTCTCTTTCTAATTCAAGTTTTTTAAAACCTTTCTTTCACATACAGTACTACTATATTAAAAATCAAATACTAATAGAACTTATTTACCATATAATATATTTAAAAAAAAACATTATCATATTTTATATGAAGAAACATAATAAGAAAGATCAACCTCATCCCATCATATAAAAATCTGTTATGTTAATGTGAGGGCTAGTTGAAAACAATATGATAAGCAATTGCAATAGTTCACACAAATGTTTATGATTGTTGAAATATCTCTAAAATATTGTGATTGTTTCCCATACTACAGTCACTTTCTGATGTCCTTGTATATACTATATGAATAAAATATGGTAATGCATCTTTTTATGAAAGTAATGTAATTTCATAAGTATATAATTCAAGAATTCTGATTTTAACAGCTCTGTGTGAAGTATTTTGTTAGTTTGTCTCAGTTTCCAAGTGTGTATTTGGAAACATCATTCAGGCACGCTAGCTGTATTTTCTCCACTGTGGCAGGAGCATCTGTGAATATGTATGTAAAAAAAATAAGCATTAAGGAAAAAAACAGAAATGTAGAAACATACTTGGTTACATGTGTTATATGTTGCAGTTGATGTGTTTGTAACAACAAACATAGCACTTGTGAAAGAGTTACTTAAAGCGCTATAGAGAAGAGAGCAGCATATCTGAAAAAGTGAACAAAAACTTATCAGTTTTCCTAAATATCTATTAATTTTTAAAAAGTAATAGATCCTCATTCAAGGAATATCTAAAATACATCACTCTATTCCATAAATTGAAATAATTCATTTAAGTTACTCTAGTTTTCTTGTAATGTAAACTAAAGTCTTTGAATATCACTTTAGTTGTCATATACTCAGTTTACAAATATTACTCTGGTTATCTTATAATGTGAACTTAATCTGTAAATAACACTTCAGTTTGTAATGTGAGCTCAGTCTGTAGGTTTTCTTTTACACAGAAACTTGAATGGTAGTAACAAATGACCTTAGTATGCACAGAATTATCTCTTCTGCAGCTAATAAGAATAGCTATAAATCCTCTTTTTGCCATTCTGAAACACTGATTTATGTGTCATCAAGTCTTATCATGGCAAGAATAAGAAATATAATCATGACTCATGATAGCATTTCCAAAGTCTATGGTTTATGGTTTGGATCATCATCATTGAACTCTGGACATGTCCAAAGATACTCAAATCCCCTCTTCAATATATCCATCAACATCCTGCAGCTGATAGTGCCTGTTCTGTGTTGATTTGCAAGTCCTCTTATGTGTCTCATAAGTCTTTCATTCTTGGCTTTGCCAATCTGATTTCTAGCTTCTCTTGAAGCCCTCCACACTGCCTATCTCTATAAGTGCACTGATAATATCAGCTCGATCCAGTGGTTGTCCATCTGCAAAGATGGCAGAGCCAGCCAACCTTTCAACTTTTTCATTTCCCTGGACACTTGTACGCCCAGGGACATAGATGAAGGTGACTCTGCAAATCGCTGATCTCTGCAATGACTCAAACCACTGCTTGCGTGCAGAGCCTGCCCCAATTTTCTGGATCATACTCATCGAATCACTTAGAATGCAGACGCAAGTGTAGTCTTGTGACTCTAGCCATAGCCTGTGAGACACAAAAATGTAAGACCTCCATGAAAGCTTTTGCAAAATAAAAACACTTAAGATTTTAATGGACAAATTACCCTTCTCTTATAAGTCATTCATTTTAGACTTTGACCAAACTGACTGCTGAAATGCATTAATCATGAAAATACGATATGAATGTACATAAGTAAACAGTAAGATGCACTCACAGAATGGGAACCAGCCTTCTAATCCAATTTCTGCACGTGCTGCTTCTACCGCACGCTTGAGTGCCATCATTGGAGTTGGTCCTTGTGATACAGGTGCCTCAGCCACCGCTGGGAGGAGGGGGGAATTAATTTTTTAATGAACAGACACATATGTGTAGGGAAGTATGAATGAATGAACAAGCAAATTTTATTTTAGAAGGAAATCTCCCAGAGTTGTGTTGTTCTGTCACTTATGGGAGCACCTTAATTTTTCTCAGCTGCAACTTCGCTCTTACAGATGCTCTTCCACTCAGAAAATAATACTCTAAACACGGCTCGTGACATAAAAACCAAAACATATTTATATTCACTTTACTTCAAGTTGAGCTGTCAGGCTTATTTTTTGTGAACATCAACATTCCTGCCCTCCATTGACCAAGTAAATTATACTAAAACTGCTGCAACTCAACCTTCTCAGTCCTAATAAACTAAAAAAAAAAAAGCCTCTTCTTGATTAGTTCTCTAAATATCATCTTTAGTAGTAGTATCTGTCAGTTCTATGTAGTAGTTGTTATGTCTAGTAATTCTATGGTTGTACTAGCAGTACATAAGGCAGATGAGTGAACAACAACTTGTCTCATGGGTGATCACAAAAAGGAGACAGACATATGTTGGTCACATGATGAGAAGACACAGTTAGGGGATCTCAAAACAAGCTATCAAGTGGAGCACAACAGGCCAAAGAAAATGAGGTCAACCACGTGAAACTCTAAAGAGGACATTGTTAAGAGAGGCCAATTTAATAGGAATAAAATAGGACGCGAGTCCTATGTGACATTTAATGGCACAGGAAGGATGTAAGATTAATACTAGTAGGGTCAAGTAGGAGTATGATTAGCCATCCAAACAAGAACATACCCAACCTTTATATTATTTCCATTTCCTAACCTATTAGTTCTCTAGCATGAGTCTTTCCTAAGGAGATCTCCCCCCAAAAACTACTCAATTTTCTGTTATCACTTCCTGTTGCCATTTTAAAAATAATTTTGGTCTGAGATTTCTACGATTCTTTGACAGGGTGAAGAATCAGACCCACCACAAACCTTTTACCCTTTCAATCTACTCAAGACGATATCTTACATCTTAGATGTGATATAGAAACAGAATATACCATAATGCTTGAATCAATTGTAATAATCCTGTTAATATTTTTTTTACAGTTTTCTGTCTTTGTAACTTTTATTTGTGTGTTTGTGTGTGTGTGTTTTATGATGGTGTTCATGTTGACACTCTTATGTTTAACAAAATCATAATTTAATAAAATTTATAAAATCATAATGTATATAAATATCATTAAACTGCTTTTGGTACTGCAGTTATTATAAAATAATTGGAAAGACGTAACACAAATGTGAAAGATTCTCTGAGAATCTTACCCTTTGAGCCAAGAACCCCAGTAGGGTTGAAAACATTTTTTAGAAACTTGGCATTCAGTCTGAAAGGTAAGTCCTTGCCCAGAGGTGGTTTGTAGGTCTAGATGAAGAAAAAGATGAAACTTGAACAGGAAATTATCAAAGTCATAAAATAAAAACACAAAAGACTAAATAAAGATGATACAGAAATCGGAAACAACATGGATGTTTATCCGCATTGCCAGTGGATGTTGACAGTCATGCTTTTCCATTATTCTCTATTCTGAGTATTAATTATGAGCTGGTCTGGTGTTATTTCTCCATGTCACTTCATGACTCCATCTATTATCTTCTCTCTTTGTCTGCCTTGGTATCTTTTGCTCTCTCTAAAGGGCAGAATGTCAGACGGGCCTGCATGCCCAATTCTTAACCCTTTTGAAATAAAGATCAATCAATCAATCAATCTTTCATCATTGTTGTTATCAAATATTGATCAAACATGTCCTTCAGACAGTCATTTAAACATAAAGAGAGACTTCAGGTTTGACACAGACCGCTGTTCCATCTGTGAGTGCTTTGCTTGTCTGAGGATCTAGCTCCATATGCTCCAACAAGAAAAGACCACAGCCCATGACAAAACCTCCCTCAAGTTGACCCAGATCTAGCTCAGGGTTTAGACTAAAGGAGAAAAACAGAGGAAAATATATGTGTTTGAGATTAGTCTTCTCGGCATTGAACAACACACTGAATAAATCAAACATTTAGATTAAGACATAATGTAAGACTATTTAAAACAAAAGTAGTAACAGCTTCATTAATTAACAAGCACACAGTTGTAATGCTGTTTAATGGCTGTTACTAGAAATGTTTAATGGCTGTCACTCCGATGACAGAAACTGGCTGGCACTTGAGAACCAATATACAGGAATATGGAACACTGGAACCACATGGTTTGAACTTGAAATTCAGCTATACTAACCCTTCCTTTCACTACAGTCATATTCCCTCCCTACCAAGTTGTCATCTACACTTTCCTCAACTGCAAATGATATTCCAGGACCTTCAATCCACTATATTATAAACCCTCTATCCCAGGCACATTCATCTACTCCACTCACTCTTTTCTCAGCTTGACAACCATTGTATTCATCTTTTCTTTCCCCACCCCCCTTTACTACAAACCAGTCAGACTGGCATCACACCTCGCAGATTTTCTTTTAAACACTCACAGTACTTCATCACACATCTTCCCAGACACAGCATCTTGCAAATCACAGCTGAGTGTTCCCTTTCTTTCTATTATTTTGTCCACTCTTATTTGTTTTATATCTTATATCCTTCTCATGCTGTTAAATATCACATAGAGCTTGCAAGGTAGTTTGCCAATTTTTCATGTCTTCAATGAGTCTTTCAACCTCATCAAGGGACTTTATGCCTATTAATTTGGCCTCTCTTAACAATGTCCTCTTCAGAGCTTCACGTGGTCTGCCTCTTTTTCTTTGGCCTGTTATGTTAAACTTCATAGCTTGTTTTTGGATTCTCTGACTGTTTCTTCTCACCACATGACCAACATATGTCCATCTCCTTTTCCTGATCACCCATGAGATTGGTTGTTGTTCAGTCATCTGTCTTATCTCTGCATTGTTCTTCAATTCGTTCCACTTGATGCTGAGTATTTTCCTTTGGCATTTGTTTTCAAAAGAGTCTAATTTCTTTTCTATTTCTTTAGTTGTTTTCCAGCTTTGGCATGCATAAATGAGGGTGGATATTACATTTGAATTGAATAGTCTTAACTTGGTTTTTGTGCTTATAACTTTTGAATTCCATGTTATCAAGATTCTTGAAGATCAATGCTGCTTTTGCAGTTCTAATTCTAACTTCCTTTCTGGTGTCACCATCTTGGTCTATGTAGCTGCCAGTGTATGCAAATTGATTGACTTCTTCAATATTTGTCCCTTCTTTGTGTATTTTTCCATTCTGATTAATGGGAATTTTCATTATTTTTGTTTTGTCCTTGTTAATTTCAAGTCCTATTTTGCTAGCCAGTGAAGACAGGCTATCTGTTTTTTCTTGCATGGAATTCACATTATTACTGATAAGAGTTATGTCATCAGCAAAATCAAGAACTTCTAGTTGGGTCCCATGTACCCAGTTAATACCTGTGTTACCTGAACAGCATTTTTTCATTATGAAGTCTATTGTAATTACAAAAAGCAAAGGAGACAGTATACATCCTTGTTTCACGCCTGTTTCAATCTGGAACCATTCACTCATTCCTTCTTCTGTCTTGACTGCACAAACATATCCATTGTATAAGTCCTTAATGATGTTGACAATTTTAGATGGTATTCTATATAAACTTAAAATTTTCCAGATTGAATCTCTGTGTTTGCCATCAAATGCCTTTTTAAAGTCTATGAAGTTCAGTATTAATGGTTTCTGCTTTTCAATATGTTCTTCAAGTATTATTCTTAGGGTAACGATCTGGTCGAGACAGCTTCTCCCTTTTCGAAATCCTGCTTGTTCTTCTCTCATTGAGGTATCCACTATATCTTGAATTCTGTTCAGAATAACTTTGCAAAATACTTTTGACACAACTGATAGTAAGATTACTCCTCTCCAGTTATTGCAATCACTAATGTTGCCTTTTTTGGTATTTTAACAATGATTCCTTTTTTCCATTTAGAAGGGACCTTTCTTCTTTCCAAATCTTGTTTTATAAATGAGATGTAAAAAGGTAACGGTAATTCTGTCATGCCTTTGAGGCACATAGTGATATGATGTTAGTGCTCATATTTTCTTGACATGTCAGCATGTTAGAGGGTGATATGATCAGTATCACGCCTGGCCGCCTTTCCTTCCCCAACTCGGGTACCCATTTCTACAGCTGGATGACTGCGGCACCTCTGGCTGGATTCAAACCCCCGACCTTCGCCATGAAAGACCAGTGCACTAACCACTTCGCCACTCAGACGCCTATATGAGATGTGAATTTTATGAGATGTGAATTTATGTTTTCTCTTCTTTTCCAATATTTTTAATCTTTATATATTTTTGGATGATAAAAGTTTTAACTGAAACACTACAACTGCACACTCATTAATTAATAAAACTGTTCCTACTTTTGTTTTGAATAGCCTTATATTTTGTTATCACAGCTTTACTGCAGTAACTTTATGTGTATTTATATATTTAGTTTTATATGTACTTATACCCAAAAACTATCTGAGCATCACTAGATTAAGACATTTAGCTTTTGATTCAGAAAGTATCGTTTTTAATTGACTCAAGATATACAGTTTAAACTGTTTCAATATTATTTTTCTTCATTGACAAAGAAATCAGAAAACAAATCAAAACAACTCAATTTCTTTAGATTTCTAATCCACTTGATTACATGCGGAGCTAGATGATTTAATGAACACACTCTTGATCTTACCTGATGCCGTTGTCATAAACATAGTCCACCTGGATGATACTATACTGACCAGTGAGAACATCCAGTTCAACCTCAGCACAGCAGGCAGAGTAACTGCTGTAGCGGTCAAGGGGTGTCTCGGGCCTGTAAGGAAGCCATTATTGTTTTGAAGAGTTTCTAGAGTTTGTTTTTGTATTGAAGTTTTGTTTTTCTGCCAGCTACAGTGACATTAAAGAGAGAAAACTGAAATATTTTGGACACATTAAACGTCATGATAATTTAGAGAAGACTGTATTGGAAGGATACATAATGGGAAAAATAAAAAGAGGAAGACCAAGACGAAGATGGCTGCAAGACATCGTTGACAATCTGGAAATGGATGTAACAGCAGCAGGCCATCTTGCTCACAACCGAGAGGCCTACAGGAGTGCTGTTTGGGAGGCAAAGTTCCGCAAGGGACATGCAAATGAATGAATGAATGAACAGTGACATTTACTACTGTGACATAGACTAAATGGCTCTGATTTGTGGAGAGTAATCTGCACTATATGGATACATTAGTGATATGTTAAAGTTCAACAGATCCACATTCAGCATTCATAAACATGGTATATATCATGCTTAATACTAGTCAGTAGACACTGTGTTAACAGAAAGTCATATGGTAACTATGTGCAGTGTGGCATCCAAGTGTAATGATGATACAAATCTTAGTGCTTCTTGTTTATGTTCCTAGTACTTAGCTTTTCTGCCAAATGATGAAGATGATGATTATGATGACAGTGATTTTCTTGGTGATGATTATAACAGGTTGTTACAACTTTATTTCCTTCTTGGAGCATTCACATGAAGATAAGTTAAAAACTTGTAGAAACTTGACCTCTCAGTAGCTCTACAAAAGTCATTTTTTATCCTTACCTCTTTGACTAGATTTTTTTTTCTTTACCCGCAAGAGTGCTGCTAGATAAGTGGTGAGGGTTTTTGGATTAAAATCTTAGCCTTTCCAGAAGGACCACCTTGGTGATCATGGTGCCTTCCATGCCAGGTAAGTTTGACTAGATTGTGTAAACTGTCTGTCTGTAGGAAACATTTTGAGGAACTAAGGAAGTCAATTGATCAACTACTATTTGCCAGCCATAGCATCTGAATACATGTCTCAGTTACCTACAAATGTTAGTATAAGCTGACTGAGATAATCATAGTGACTTTTGAAGGTTATAGCAACAGTAGAAAAACAAACATTGCAAAAGTAAACATGAATAAAGCAAAATAAATTCATCGTCCCTAGCTTTATCTCCCTTTTCCAAACAGCAAAATAAATTCATCACTGCTCTTAGCTTTATCTCCCGAAACCATGCAACAAAATGATGTATCACCTTTAACCTTTTTTTTTTCTTTTCATATTTTTGAGACTGAAGAATGTTCAGGAGACTTATTCAACTGACAAACTGTCTTGTGGATTAGTCTCTATGGAGATGTGCAGCATACTCAGGATGGCTAGAAAACCAAATGAATAATTTCTCAGAGAAGTCAAAATTTTACAGTGTGATGAAAGTCCTATGGAACAGATAATTAAAATTCTCTGGCCTAAATTTTATGGGCAATAAAGAATCTGAAAAATGGTAAATCACCAGGATATAATGAGATAACAGCTGAACTTATTAAAGCAGGAGGAAAGGAATGTGCAACAATCTATCATGCACTATGTAAAAAGATATGGCATTTAGGTATTTGGCCAAAAGATTGGAAAAGAACTATATTCATACCACTGCCAAAATAAGGGTAACCTGAAATTATGCACAAACTACAGAACTGTTGCCCTGATTAGCCATGCCAGTAAAATTCTATTAAAAATCATAATAGACAGACTTCATAAGAAAATAGAAGAAGAAGTCAATATGGTCCAAGCTGGTTTCAGGCAAGGAAGAGGATCAAGAGATCATATATTCAATATAAGATTAATATTAGAGAAATGCAGAGAATCTGAATCTGTATTTATCTTTTATAGACAAAGGCATTTGATTGTGTGCAACACCAAAAACTTTGGGAAATAATGGAAAAAATGGGATTTCCAACACATTTGATACAATTACCATCACTGCTGTATCTATACTAACAAGCAGCAGTAAGAATAAATGGTGAAACAACAATTTGGTTTGACATAAAAAAAGGGGTTCCATCAGGGGTGCATATTGTCACCTTACTTATTTAACTTGTATACTGAAAACATAATAGGGAATGTTAGAGAAGATCTAGACAAAGAATATTATGATGCCATAAAAATTGGAGATTAGATATGCTGATGACAGAGAATTACTGTCCACAACACAAAAAGGAATGGAGAAACTAATTATGTCAGTGTGTAAGAATAGTAAAGAGCAAAACCTCTACCTAATGCGAAGAAAACTAAATTGATGACAACTGACAAAAGAAATAAGGCAAATGAAATATGTATCAATGAGGAAAAAATCAGAAGAGGTGGAGAGTTCTGAATATCTTGAATCATTACTAACTAATAATGGAGATTCAATGAGGGAAATTAAAAGAAGGACATCTATCGCTCTTTAGAAAATAAAACAGCTAAAGAATCTGTGGAGAGGAACAGATAGAACTACAAAAATAAGATTTTTAAGGGCATGCATCTTTCCCATCACAACATGTGCCTGTGAGACCTGGACACTTAACAAAACAGCTGAGAAACACATAAATGCCTTTGAATGTAAATACTACAGAAGAGTTCTTCAAATATTGTAGACACAGAAAAGAAGAAATATATCCATACTACAAGAACTTAATATTGAAGAAGGTTGGGTAGTAAAGAGGACTAAACAGGGAAAACTTATATATTTTGGACACATTAAACATCATGATAATCTAGAGAAGACCATCTTGGAAGGGTACATAATGTGAAAAAGAAAAAGAGGAAGACCAAGGTGAAGATGGCTGCAAGACATTGTTGATAATCTGCAAATGGATGCATCAGCAACAGGGCATCTTGCTTACAACTGAGAGGTTTACAGGAGAGCTGTTAGGAAGATGAAGTTCTGCAACAAAGATGCAAATGACTGACTGACTGGCCTAATCGTGAGAGCACTGATATCAGAGAACCTGATAAGAACTGGAAACTTGAAGGACAAGAAAACAGCGAGGAATAAATCTGAAAGTGTCACAAGAAAAGAAAGGCAACCTGAGCTGATTAAAAAAATATGATCTAGGACAGCATAAAATTAAGTTGTTGATGAAAACATCCATGTCCATTATTTGATAGTTGCCTTATCTGGGGATATTGAGGCTGCTTATGCCTAACGTTTGTTAATTTTTTTTTAAACAAAAGAAATACAGATTATTTTTTTTCCAGAATTCCTTTCTGACATAAACAAAACATATAATAGGTTTAATATCCTGATAACTGGTCAAATTTAGATGTAAGACGTCATAAGAGATAGAAAAAGGGTTCAGGAAGAGAGATGATAAGGACAGATATCTACCAGTATTGGGCATGAAGATTAACACCGTCACTGTAAGCTTTTGTAATGACTTCCTCCCAAGTTGGGTTCTTGAGCGATTTCTTTGTTGGCTCCAACCGTCTGTTAAGCACCTCACAACATGTGAGAACAGCCTGAAAGTAAAACATAAAACAGCCCGTAGCATTTTTACTTTCAACATGTCTTTTTTTTTTTAAAGGAAATGTATTAATTTTTACTTATTTGTATTTATTCTAAGAGTCATAGAAAACAAAGGAAGAGGCTGCCCATGCAAGAGTGGAGGGAAAAGATTACAGAAACCTTAAATGATATCAAGAATTTAACACTGAAAACTACAAGAAGGAAGGAAGAAATTACAGAAACTTTAAATGATATCAAGAATTTAACACTGAAAACTACAAGAAGGAAGGAAGAAATTACAGAAACTTTAAATGATATCAAGAATTTAACACTCAAATCTGGAAGGAAGCAAGCATGGTACCACTGCTAAAACCAGGGAAAAACAGTGATACTGCCTCCAGCTACAGGCCAATCAGTCTCACTAGCTGCCTATGCAAAACGATGGAACGCATCATTGACCTGAGGCTAAAATGGTACCTAGAAAGTGAAAACCTTCTCGTTCCACAACAAGCAGGATTTAGGCAGTACTACAGTACGGAAGATCAAGTGACCTATCTCTCTCAAGAGATTGAGGATGCATTCCAAGAGAAAAACCTTGTACTAGCAGCGTGGATAGACCTGAAGAAAGCCTTTGATAAAGTATGGAAAAAAGGTCTGTTGTGGAAACTAAGAAACTGCAATGTGAATGGAAGACTGTACAACTGGATAAAGTCCTATTTACACAATAGAAGAGCTAGAGTAGTAATGGATGGACACAACAGCCAGAAAGTACTTCTGCGACACGGTGTACCACAAGGAGGAGTCCTTTCGCCTACACTATTCCTTGTATTCATTAATGACCTGGTCAAGGAACTTCCCTATGGAATCAAAGCAGCACTGTATGCAGATGATCTGGTCATGTGGTGTACAGATGAATATGCGACAGTTGCTACACAGAGACTCCAAAGAGCAGCAGACATCTTGACATCATGGACAAACAAATGGTGTGTAAGTATCAACACAGAGAAATCAAGTACCACTCTGTTCACCCTCTCATCTAAACAGAAAGCAGGTAAGATCTTTGTAAATGAAATACCCTTAAGGATGGACAACCAACCCACTACTTAGGAGTGACTCTTGACTCAAAACTGACTTGGAAGCAACACATCAACAGTGCAGAAGCAAAAGCCAGAAGAAAACTAGCCATATTAAGAAAATTGAGTGGGACTACATGGGGAGCTAGTGAAAGAATCCTCAAGAATGTATATCAGCAAAGTATTCTACCACATTTAGAATATGGCTCAACATCTTGGTGCACAGCATCAAACACTACGCTGCATAATCTAGACAAGGTTCAAAATCAGTCACTACGGATTATCACAGGTGCCATGAGGTCCACACCAATAGTAGAAATGCAGAAAATAGTTGGTGTTCAAGCGCTAAAGGAACGTAGAGACACAAAGGTCATGACCATGGGAGAAAAATTCTTAGCTCTGTAAGCCATCCCCTGAAGGAGAGATTCAATAACTTGGCATTAGGACGGCTTAAAAGAAGCAGCTTCATTCATCAGGCCAAGCGTATGCGTAAGCTGATACCTGACCTTCCAACTGTAGTCACTCCATTATCATCTGTACCAGAGCATACACCATGGAAAGAAGCAGATTATACACAAATAACTATTCAGACTGAAGTGAAAGGTGTGCAGAATGGTGAGATGCAGAGCAGTCTTGTAAGATCAACAGCCACACTTAGTGTTCTAGATGACAAATATCCATGTGACTGGATACGTGTGTATACAGATGGATCTGCACATAATGCCATAAAGAATGGTGGGGCAGGAGCATATATTGAATATCCAAACAACACCATTGACAAGATTTCCATACCCACTGGTAAATACTGCAACAACTTTGATGCAGAAGTTAGGGCAATTATTGCTGCAGTTGAAAAACTATCAGACTCCAGAATTGATACATGTCCTGTAGTAATTCTCACAGATGCAAGATCAGTACTGGAGGCTCTTCAGTGCAACAAACTACCAGACCTTAAGGATGCCTTGTCAAAAATTGGCTTACAACATGGAGTCACTTTGCAATGGATTCCCTCCCACTGTGGGATACCAGGCAATGAGAAAGCTGACCATCTGGCCAAAGAGGGCACTGAAATGGAGCAACCAGACATACCAGTCACCTATAATCAGAAGAAAAGCATGATAAAAACCTACAGGAAGCCACAAACACCACCACATGATGACTATCACATGCTAAACAGAAAGGAACAAGTCACCATCTTCCGTCTCCAAACAGGACACAGCCGACTCTGAAGTCATATGTATACAAAGTTTAAGGTTGGTACTACTAATCTATGTACATGTGCCCAGGTGCCCCAAACTGTGGAACATATCCTCCAGAACTGCATCAACTACGAGACACTGAGAAATAATTACTGGACCAGTGAAACCACTAAAGAAGATAAGCTCTACGGTTCCATACATGAGTTACAAAAAACAGTGAAATTTATCCAAGAGACAGGACTGCAGATATAGACAGACAGTGCGAACGAAGAAGAAGAAGAAGATATCCATTGTATAAGTCCTTAATGATGTTGACAATTTTAGATGGTATTCTATATAAACTTAAAATTTTCCAGATTGAATCTCTGTGTTTGCCATCAAATGCCTTTTTAAAGTCTATGAAGTTCAGTATTAATGGTTTCTGCTTTTCAATATGTTCTTCAAGTATTATTCTTAGGGTAAAGATCTGGTCGAGACAGCTTCTCCCTTTTCGAAATCCTGCTTGTTCTTCTCTCATTGAGGTATCCACTATATCTTGAATTCTGTTCAGAATAACTTTGCAAAATACTTTTGACACAACTGATAGTAAGATTACTCCTCTCCAGTTATTGCAATCACTAATGTTGCCTTTTTTGGTATTTTAACAATGATTCCTTTTTTCCATTTAGAAGGGACCTTTCTTCTTTCCAAATCTTGTTGTTTTATAAATGAGATGTAAAAAGGTAACGGTAATCCTGTCATGCCTTTGAGGCACATAGTGATATGATGTTAGTGCTCATATTTTCTTGACATGTCAGCATGTTAGAGGGTGATATGATCAGTATCACGCCTGGCCGCCTTTCCTTCCCCAACTCGGGTACCCATTTCTACAGCTGGATGACTGCGGCACCTCTGGCTGGATTCAAACCCCCGACCTTCGCCATGAAAGACCAGTGCACTAACCACTTCGCCACTCAGACGCCTATATGAGATGTGAATTTATGTTTTCTCTTCTTTTCCAATATTTTTAATCTTTATATATTTTTGGATGATAAAAGTTTTAACTGAAACACTACAACTGCACACTCATTAATTAATAAAACTGTTCCTACTTTTGTTTTGAATAGCCTTACACTTTGTTATCACAGCTTTACTGCAGTAACTTTATGTGTATTTATATATTTAGTTTTATATGTACTTATACCCAAAAACTATCTGAGCATCACTAGATTAAGACATTTAGTTTTTGATTCAGAAAGTATAGTTTTTAATTGACTCAAGATATACAGTTTAAACTGTTTCAATATTATTTTTCTTCATTGACAAAGAAATCAGAAAACAAATCAAAACAACTCAATTTCTTTAGATTTCTAATCCACTTGATTACATGCGGAGCTAGATGACTTAATGAACACACTCTTGATCTTACCTGATGCCGTTGTCATAAACATAGTCCACCTGGATGATACTATACTGACCAGTGAGAACATCCAGTTCAACCTCAGCACAGCAGGCAGAGTAACTGCTGTAGCGGTCAAGGGGTGTCTCGGGCCTGTAAGGAAGCCATTATTGTTTTGAAGAGTTTCTAGAGTTTGTTTTTGTATTGAAGTTTTGTTTTTCTGCCAACTACAGTGACATTTACTACTGTGACATAGACTAAATGGCTCTGATTTGTGGAGAGTAATCTGCACTATATGGGTACATTAGTTTGGATATGTTAAAGTTCAACAGATCCACATTCAGCATTCATAAACATGGTATATATCATGCTTAATACTAGTCAGTAGACACTGTGTTAACAGAAAGTCATATGGTTTAACTATGTGCAGTGTGGCATCCAAGTGTAATGATAATACAAATCTTAGTGCTTCTTGTTTATGTTCCTAGTACTTAGCTTTTCTGCCAAATGATGAAGATGATGATTATGATGACAGTGATTTTCTTGGTGATGATTATAACAGGTTGTTACAACTTTATTTCCTTCCTGGAGTATTCACATGAAGATAAGTTAAAAACTTGTAGAAACTTGACCTCTCAGTAGCTCTACAAAAGTCATTTTTTATCCTTACCTCTTTGACTAGATTTATTTTCTTTTTTTTTTATACACCCGCAAGAGTGCTGCTAGATAAGTGGTGAAGGTTTTTGGATTAAAATCTTAGCCTTTCCGGAAGGACCACCTTGGTGATCATGGTGCCTTCCATGCCAGGTAAGTTTGACTAGATTGTGTAAACTGTCTGTCTGTAGGAAACATTTTGAGGAACTAAGGAAGTCAATTGATCAACTACTATTTGCCAGCCATAGCATCTGAATACATGTCTCTGTTACCTACAAATGTTAGTATAAGCTGACTGAGCTAATCATAGTGACTTTTGAAGGTTATAGCAACAGTAGAAAAACAAACATTGCAAAAGTAAACATGAATAAAGCAAAATAAATTCATCGTCCCTAGCTTTATCTCCCTTTTCCAAACAGCAAAATAAATTCATCCTTGCTCTTAGCTTTATCTCCCTTTCCCATGCAACAAAATGATGTATCACCCTTAACCTTTTTTTTTTCTTTTCATATTTTTGAGACTGAAGAATGTTCAGGAGACTTATTCAACTGACAAACTGTCTTGTGGGTTAGTCTCTATGGAGATGTGCAGCATACTCAGGATGGCTAGAAAACCAAATGAGTAATTTCTCAGAGAAGTCAATTTTACAGTGTGATGAAAGTCCTATGGAACAGATAATTAAAATTCTCTGGCCTAAATTTTAAGGGCAATAAAGAATCTGAAAAATGGTAAATCACCAGGATGTAATGAGATAACAGCTGAACTTATTAAAGCAGGAGGAAAGGAATGTGCAACAATCTATCATGCACTATGTAAAAAGATATGGCATTCAGGTATTTGGCCAAAAGATTGGAAAAGAACTATATTCATACCACTGCCAAAATAAGGGTAACCTGAAATTATGCACAAACTACAGAACTGTTGCCCTGATTAGCCATGCCAGTAAAATTCTATTAAAAATCATAATAGGTAGACTTCATAAGAAAACAGAAGAAGAAGTCAATATGGTCCAAGCTGGTTTCAGGCAAGGAAGAGGATCAAGAGATCATATATTCAATATAAGATTAATAACAGAGAAATGCAGAGAATTTGAATCTGTATTTGTCTTTTATAGACAAAGGCATTTGATTATGTGCAACACCAGAAACTTTGGGAAATAATGGAAAAAATGGGATTTCCAACATATTTGATACAATTACCATCACTGCTGTATCTATACTAACAAGCAGCAGTAAGAATAAATGGTGAAACAACAATTTAGTTTTACATTAAAAAAAGGGGTTCCATCAGGGGTGCATAATGTCGACACAGAAAAATATTGTAGACACAGAAAAGAAGAAATATATCCATACTACAAGAACTTAATATTGAAGAAGGTTGGATAGTAAAGAGGACTAAACAGGGAAAACTTATATATTTTGGACACATTAAACATCATGATAATCTAGAGAAGACCATCTTGGAAGGGTACATAATGTGAAAAAGAAAAAGAGGAAGACCAAGGTGAAGATGGCTGCAAGACATTGTTGATAATCTGCAAAGGGATGCATCAGCAACAGGGCATCTTGCTTACATCTGAGAGGCCTACAGGAGAGCTGTTAGGAAGATGAAGTTCTGCAACGAAGATGCAAATGACTGACTGACTGGCCTAATTGTGAGAGCACTGATATCAGAGAACCTGATAAGAACTGGAAACTTGAAGGACAAGAAAACAGTGAGGAATAAATCTGAAAGTGTCACAAGAAAAGAAAGGCAACCTGAGCTGATTAAAAAAATATGATCTAGGACAGCATAAAATTAAGTTGTTGATGAAAACATCCATGTCCATTATTTGATAGTTGCCTTATCTGGAGATATTGAGGCTGCTTATGCCTAACGTTTGTTAATTTTTTTTTAAACAAAAGAAATACAGATTATTTTTTTTCTGGTATTCCTTTCTGACATAAACAAAACATATAATAGGTTTAATATCCTGATAACTGGTCAAATTTGGATGTAAGACGTCATAAGAGATAGAAAAGGGGTTCAGGAAGAGAGATGATAAGGACAGATATCTACCAGTATTGGGCATGAAGATTAACACCGTCGCTGTAAGCTTTTGTAATGACTTCCTCCCAAGTTGGGTTCTTGAGCGATTTCTTTGTTGGCTCCAACCGTCTGTTAAGCACCTCACAACATGTGAGAACAGCCTGAAAGTAAAACATAAAACAGCCCGTAGCATTTTTACTTTCAACATGTCTTTTTTTTTTTAAAGGAAATGTATTAATTTGTACTTATTTGTATTTATTCTAAGAGTCATAGAAAACAAAGGAAGAGGCTGCCCATGCAAGAGTGGAGGGAAAAGATTACAGAAACCTTAAATGATATCAAGGATTTAACACTGAAAACTACAAGAAGGAAGGAAGAAATTACAGAAACCTTAAATGATATCAAGGATTTAACACTGAAAACTACAAGAAGGAAGGAAGAAATTACAGAAACCTTAAATGATATCAATAATTTAACACTGAAAGCTACAAGGAGGAAGCAAACAAGATAAGACATTTAGAGTGAAACAGCTAGTTTTTATTTCTGTCAAGAGTGTATGAAAGTAAATGAAGTTAGTCACAATAAAATTTTACTGCTCTTTAAAAATTTATTGTCTTCACAAATTAATTGTTTACTAACAGAATAACAACCCAGACATGTTGATGTAGAGCATTTTACTCACAAAATAACAATCCAGATATGTTGTCGCAGAACATTTTTCATATAACAGCAACATAAATGTGGTGGGTGATGGAGAGCTTATTATTCACGGAGAAACAATTCAGATATGCAGATATACAGCATATTACAGAATAACAACCCATATATTCTAATATAGAGCATATTACCCATAAAATAACAATTCAGATATGCAGATATACAGCATATTACAGAATAACAACCCATATATTCTAATATAGAGCATATTATCCATGGAATAACATGGCATGAATCCTGTCATGAAACCATTAGAATTAAATTTCTTTAAGCACTGCAGAAGTCTCTGAAAACACCTTTTAATATATGATTTAAGGCTTATCACTTCACTCTCTTTATACAGAAAACACATTTACTTTGCATATAAGTTCTGAAGTGGTAGACCCTCCAGTGGAAAAACTGTTAGCATTGATGACAGAGGAGCTCTTGGCCACCCTAATCTTGTCTATGGGGATGCCAAGCTTGAAGGCGCAACATTGGATGGCCTGAAAACAAAGAATTCTGATATCTTTTCTGAAGCTGATGGAGTAGTGAAAGCACTCTAGATGAGAAAACAGAGATACTGCAATTAAAAAGAAAATATATGTCCCATGGCATTTGCATGTCATTGGGTGTGAAGTGTTAGTACCTTCACATTTCTAGGCCACTAGAGCATTTAAGATAGGGATGCAGCACCTGTTCTTGCTGCCTAGGGTTTCTTAGGGCAAGCCACAGTTACCTATTTCTGAGGCTGAGTGAATTCTGGTGCTGGTCAGTCCAAAATAATTCTGCCTGAGTGCAAAATCAAACCATAGACCTTCTGATCATCAGGTGAATGCACTAACCACTACACCGCTGTGGCACTACTGCAATTAGGGCACCTTAAAAACTATGATTGTCTTTGTGTTGACAGTAGTGGCTGTGGTGATAATGGTCATGACCATTGTGGAAAAACATTTTAAGAATTTCTAACATATATTGTATATTTCAGGAACAGTATAAGATTATGTTGCAATACCAAAGTCTGTCTTTCAGAAAGTCTAACAGTCTATTGTAATTTCACAGACTCTGCTTTCATGAACAATGTAGTAGTCTTTTGTAATACCACAGTCTGTGCATCATAGTTCTAACTTCTGTGATTTGCAGACACTATGAAGCATTTTAGCATTTGGATGCTTAAATTCTGGCAGACCCCTATTGTTTTGTCACTCGTGTTTTGTTTCTGTTGTCTTACAGATTTTTAGTTAAAGCCATCCTCTGTGTGGTTCACTATTTCTTCAAGTTTTTTCATGTTAAGGGGGTTATGCATCCTCCAAGAGTTCTCATTTTCATGCTGAAGTAGTCAGATGGATGCTTCCCATGAGATAACAGCATCATTACTTCTTTCTCATGAGTGAAATAATTTTTTGAAGATAATACTGTAGTTTTGTATTTTTAAAGGTAAGCTTTTGTTCATTTGTATTTGTTTAGCTTTTGCACACATTTACAAGTGAAATATTTTGTTAGTCACCTTTTTTTCAGTGGCTTAAATGCAAATGCAAGACATACATACATACATACATACACATAAATACATATAATATTAAACAAAGAGGTTAATTTTGAAAAGTTCTGGATTTCTGAAAATGAAATTGCAGTTTTTCTCCATTTTCATGGACATTTTAAAATCTATCCACTGACATATGCTGAATAAATTATTTGTTAGATGTTCATGTGTGCAGACAATTCTAACATTAATGTTTGTAATGGTACCTTTGTGTTTATTCCTTGACCTATATCAATGCCTCCATGAGCAACGATAACAGAAGCATCACCATGGTAGATGATCACACTGGTATTGTGTTTATATGTTGTAAAATTAAAGCTGTATCTAACTGGCATCACATGTATTCCTCGCTTTCTCCATCGGTTTACCTGACAGGAAAGACAACATAACTGTGATTTGGACATTTATTTTTATTCTCTGCAAGCATCTGATGATATTCTGAAATATTTTGAGGAGAATTTTTTACTGCTATAAATATACATATAACTCATGTATTTTTTTTACTTATAATTCAGTGCCCAGAAATCCTCATATAAAGAAAACAACATACAGTGAAAAAAATCCATTACCATCAGACTCTAGCATTTAAACACATCAGGAGGCATACAAACTAAATAAAAAAAACTGTTTAGATGGGGTGTCAAGGGCAAGAAAAGAAAAAAAAAAACAGAAACAATCCCATGCACCCACACATGCACAGTTTACCCCTCACACCTCCCTTTTGCCCAAAGGGCTGACAGAAGTTTTTTAAAAAAAGGATGTGAAAGGCAGGAACTGACTGATTTTTCAAATTTTCTTTTAATAATCTAAATCTCACCATTAAGTGCTGGAAACAACACAAAGCAATTTTAGTTCTTTAATGTCAAAATCAGTAACAGACAAATGACAAATGTAAGTGGCAAATGTTAGATGAAGTGCTGAAATTTTCTTGACCTAGAAAATGTTATAGGAAATTTTTGAATTAACAAATATTACAGGAAACTTTCAAAGAGATAAATGTTTTTAAAAAATGCATTTTAAATGAAATTGTTACAGGAATTATTTGAACTCATAACTGTTGAAATGTTTAAACTGACAAGTTACAAAAACTCTAGAAGTGACAAATGTTTACAGGAAGTGCTGAAAAATGGAAACTGTCAAATGCTACATAAAAGTTTAGGATGGATTTATAAAGATGAAACATTGAAAAATGATGAAGATGAAACATTTATAAAGATGAGACATTAAAAAAGATGAAGTGGATGAAGAATGCCTTGAATGAATTGCATTGACTAACAAACCTTGTTGAAGTCTTCAACAAGCTGCTTTCTCTCGATATAGTTGATGTCTGTTTCCAGCTCTTGTATAACTTGTCTTGCCAGTACATTTTCAAGGACAAAACCTGCCAAGGTTGTCTTTTATAAGAAAAAAAAATGTCTTGAATTCAACAGTGTGTCTTTAAAGCAGACTATATTTTTTTTATACAATATCCTGATATTTTTGTATTAATAAAATGATCAAAAATTTGCTCTTCACACAGTAGATTCTACTATTTCAGGGGAGTTTGGAAGAGAGTACCTACTTCCTCATTCATTTGCATGTCCCTTGTGGAACTTTGCCTCCCTAACACCACTCCTATAGGCCTCTCAGTTGTGAGCAAGATGGCCTGCTGCTGATGCATCCATTTGCAGATCATCAACAATGTCTTGCACCCATCTTCACCTTGGTCTTCCTCTTTTTCTTTTTCACATTATGTACCCATCCAAGACAGTTTTCTCTAGATTATCATGACGTTTAATGTGTCCAAAATATTTAAGTTTTCTCTCTTTAATCCTCTTTACTAGCCAGCCTTCTTCAGTATTAAGTTCTTGTAGTATGGATATATTTGTTCTTTTTTGTGTCCATGATATCTGAAGAACTCTTCTGTAGCATTTACATTCAAAGGCATTTATGTGTTTCTCACCTGTTTTGTTAAGTGTCCAGTCTCACAGGCATATGTTGCAATGGAAAAGATGCATGCCCTACTAACACCAAAAACAACAGAGTTTTTTCAGCAACTTTTATGCTCACCAGCACTGATAACAAAGTCATTCCTTACAGTATCATAGCTGTGCTCAGGATTATAACCCTGAAGCAAGATAACTATGATAGTAACTGCTGTAAAACTGGTACTAGAGGTTTGTTCTTGACAATGGCAATTTTGTTGTCTTTCATAACCATTTCATTACTCCTATTTCTTATTGCTACCTTTTCTTCATTCCTTCCTTCCTCTCTCTATCTGTTTTTGTAAAACTGCATCATACACCTCTGTTTACTCTATAACCTTGAAGAAGCAGGACTGATTAAGGGAAAGATAACTGATCTGATCATCTCTTCAGAATACATTTTGGTAAAACTATTATTTTAGGCATGAATAAAGCAATATTAAGATTTGGGGTAACAAAGATGATGAGATGAGTAACAACTTTGCCATGGTGAAGAATCATGGAATGAATGACATCAATGATTGTACAAGAAACTTAATCTTATATAACACTCAAGAATATATAGCATTTGTTGGCCTTAGATTAGGAAGAAGTGTTTGAAGAGTCCAAATCTGTAAAAAAAAAAAAAAAACATGAAAAAAAACAAAGAAAAAGAATTATTTATGCTTTTAGAAACAACAACTGTGAGAGAGCAAAATATGGAAAAATAAAAACATGAAGTAACTTTGTAGGTTGTGTATACATGACATTGGAGAAGAACATTCACCTACTAATCATGGCATCTGTTGAGAGAAAATTTTTAAAAAAAAGAACACCCTGACGATAAGGAGAAACAAATACCATAACTATCATTTCATGAACAGAATGAAAAGTGACAGAGAAATAGAGTAGGAAAGAATACATAAAAGGTAATAGATCTGCCAGTTTCATAAAGAAAAAAAATGAAAAAAGATGATCACATAAAATAGTGCTGGACTAGGAAACCATTCAAAACTGGACTCTTTAGGAAAATGTGAGACAAAGAACCATATAGAAAATTAATAGAAATGGAGAGAGAAATAGTCTGTCACGATGAAAAGAAGGCTTAATATAGCATGAAAAATAGACCACTTACTTGTCCATTTTTGAACAGGTTAATCTTTCTAACTTCTAGTTGATCTTTCTTCAGAAAGGTGGCTATATGGTCCATCATACATTCCATTGCAAAAATAGATGTAGCAGACCCTAATTTTGAGGTATGATTGTGAAACAAATGAAAAAACAGAATTGATATAGAGTAATATATTTGATAGAGTAATATTTGTATAAACTTAAACAAAGCTGCTTTTTTTCCTTATAATAGCTCTTTTTATTTTCTTTTAAAAAATTCATTATTTTCATTCATTCCAAATGTGAGTGTTGTGGAGATCTTTCTAATCAGTTTTCAGTTGGTGGCAAAATAACATATTTGAAGCAAATATATTTTACATTGTGTATACCAGGCCTCTCCAAAGAAAAACCTGACTATTAAAGTGGTAAATTAACAAAGTGAGGATTCAATATCGCTACTTCGTGTATGTGTAATAGTGACCTTGGTCTTTATTCTAGTAATAACTGCATCATGCTATGCCTGTCAGTCATCAATCTGCTTGAGGTAAATTGAAGTCCTTAAAGTGTACTTGGTCGTTTTTGATACGTTGAGCAACGTATGAAGCTCTGTTTCAGACTATGTAAAACATTTACTGAAACTTTTCAAATTCTTCAACAGGCCTATAAGAGAAATTGTTTGAGCTGTCCTCAGTGTCACAAGTGGTACCAACATTTCAAATCTGGAAGAAGTTCCACAGAAGATGATCCCAAATCAAGACAACCTTCTACGTCAATGGATGATGATCACATTGAGAAAGTGAGTTCTGTAATTCATACAAATCAACACCTGACTGTCTGTGAATATCTGATGAAGTAGGAATTTGTATTTTATGCAATATCATTTTAAAAGAAAAATTGAACATGCATCATGTTTCTGCAAAATTTGTCCAACGTCTGTGGTCAGATGAACAAAAAGAGAACCGAGTTATAGTCAGTCAAGAGCTCTTTGATCATTTGAAAGCTGATAAAAACTTTCTGAAAAATGTCACAAAATATGACAAAATATGGATTTATGGCTATGATATCAAAATAAAAAGGCATTCATCACAGTGGGTTGGAACAACATCACCTCGACTAAGAAAGGCCTGTCAGAGTCATTCCAATGTGAAAGGTCTTATGTTCATCATCTTTTTTTGATTGGCAGGGCATCATTCATCATGAGCTTATTCCACATGGTCAGACACTCAATGAAAGTCCTACTTGGATGTCATGAGGCATTTGAGGCATATGAAGAACAGGCCAGAAGCATTAACAAAGAAAACCTGGATGCTACATCTTGACAATGTACCTGCACAACACCACTACTTATTCATGATTTTTTGGCAAAGCACATGATGAATCTTGTCCAACAGCCACCCTGCTCTCCAGATTTGACCCTTGCAGACTTTTTTTCCCAGAGGTGAAATCAACCCTTAAGCGTCGTTGATTTAGAACATAAAAGAGATCAAAGAAAATTCTCATACATGTCAACCCCAAATTTGAGTTACAGGATGCAATAAAAAGCTGGAAAATATGTTGGCAGTGGTGTATCAATAGTAGAGGGAACTCTTTTAAAAGAGACAAGTCAGACTAATTTGTAAGCAAAGGAAAGAAAATGTTTTTTTGCAAGTCCAGTTTCTTGTTAGACAGGCCTTATAAACTGAGCATAGAGTTTAAACAATGTGTGATATCTAAAGCTTTTGTTTTGCTGATCAAAGAGGACCTGGTGAAGAGCTGCTGAAGAGCATGAAACAAGTGGGGCATTATACAAAGGCTGGATGTAGGATGTAAGAGGTGAATAGAATTTGCTGCTACTGTACAAGACCAAGAAGTTTTTGGATGGTGACTGCTTTCATTTACTAGCATGCAAGGGTATGGAAGGCATCTGAATCAACAGCACATCTGTTCCAGTAATAAAATACTGAGCTTGAAGCACAAAAAGTGACAAAGGAGTAAGTATAAATCAGTCAAAACTTTAGAAATATAAGAAGCATATCCTTAGAGAAGCCATAGCAGAAAATTCACCTGTGCAAGACCAAAAAAGCTGTACACAAAAATGCTGAATATTTCAGATTTTAATAAAAGATTTGAACTGAAAAGCTCTTATTTTACAATGCTCTGGTTTTGTCAGTCCTATCAGTGTCACAGTCTTACAGCATGTCCATCTTTATTCCCTTTTGAAATGCCTGTCTAGGTAATGCTTAATAAAAGAGGAATCTATTTAAAATTCTAGTTTATAGACACTTATCTTATATCTTTCCCATGCCGTTAAATGTCACATATGGCTCGCAAGGTAGTTTGTCAATTTTTCCTGTCTTCGGCGAGCTTTTCAACCTCATCAAGGGATTTTATGCCTATCAATTTGGCCTCTTTTAACAATGTCCTCTTTAGAGTTCACGTGGTCTGCCTCTTTTTCTTTGGCCTGTTGTGTTCCACTTTATAGCTTATTTTGGGATTCTCTGATCATTTCTTCTCATCATGTGACCAACATATGTCCATCTCCTTTTCCTGATCACCCATGAGACAGGTTGTTGTTCAGCCATCTGTCTTATCTCTGCATTGCCCTTGAATTCATTCCACTTCTGCATTGATCTTGAATTTGTTCCACTTTGCAATTTGTTTTCAAAAGAGTCTAATTTCTTGTTTATTTCTTTAGTCATTTTCTAGCTTTCACATGCATAAATGTGGGTGGATATTACATTAAAACTGAATAGTTTTAACTTGGTTTTTGTGCTTATAACTTTTGAATTCCATATGTTCTCAAGATTCTTGAAAATCGATGCTGCTTTTGCAACTCTAATTCTAACTTCCTTTCTGTGTCACCATCTTGGTCTATGTAGCTGCCAAGGTATGCAAATTGATTGATTTCTTCAACATCTGTCCCTTCTACATATCTTTTTCCACTTTGATTAATGGGAAGTTTCATTATTTTTGTTTTTGTCCTCGTTAACTTCAAGTCCTATTTTGCTAGCCAGTGAAGACAGGTTATTTGTTTTTTCTTGCATGGAATTCACATTGTTACTGATAAAAGAGTTATGTCATCAGCAAAATCAAGATCTTCTAGTTAGGTCCCATGTACCCAGTCAATACCTGTGTTACCTGTGCAGCATTTTTTTCATTATGAAGTCTATTGTAATTACAAAAAGCAAAGGAGACAGTATACACCCTTGTTTCACGCCTGTTTCAATCTGGAACCATTCACTCATCCCCTCTTCTGTTTCAACTGCACAAACATATCCATTGTAGAAGTCCTTAATGATGTTGACAATTTTAGATGGTATTCTGTATAGACTTAAAATTCTCCACAATGAATCTCTGTGTATGCTATCAAATGCCTTTTTAAAGTCTATGAAATTCAGTATTAATGGTTTCTGCTTTTCAATATGTTCTTCAAGTATTATTCTTAGAGTAAAGATCTGGTCGAGACAGCTTCTCCCTTTTCGAAATCCTGCTTGTTTTTCTCTCATTGTGGTATTCACTATATCTTTAAGTCTATTCAAAATGACCTTTCAAAATACTTTTATCACAACTGATATTAAGGTTACTCCTCTCCAAATGTTACAGTCACTAAGGTTGCCTTTTTTTTTGATATTTTAACAATGATTCCTTTCTTCCATTTAGAAGGGACCTTTTCTTCTTTCCAAATCTTATTATACATTCTTTATAGTTGTCTTATGTTGTCATTATTGATAGCTTTTAATATTTCGGGTGTTATTTCATCTTCACCTGCAGCTTTGTTTTTAGCCATTAAATTCACTGATGTTTCAATTTCATGCAATGTAATTTCATCCAGGTTGATATTTAATTGTGGGCTGGATAAGTCGGTTTCAAGGTTTAACAGTTCTTCTGGGTGTCGTTGATTAAATACTTCTTGGAAGTGTTCAGCTAATCTTTGCTTTTGGTCTTACTTAATGTTAATAGGGTTCCAGTTTTGCTAAGGATTTGTCTTTCTTTAGATGTAATAGTACCTGTTAGCCTCTTTTGTATGTTATATAAATTTTTGCTGTCTCCTATTTTTGCTGGTTTCTCTGCCTCTTTCGCCATATTGTCTATGTATTTTCTTTTATCCCTTCTAGCTGAACTTTTTACTTTCTTGTCTATTTCTTTGTATGTTGCTTTCGCCAGATCTTTTCAAAGATCTGTCTTTACATTCAACATGTCTAATTTGTGTTTTCTGATATCCATGCTTTCCTATTTGGTTTTTTTCAATCCAGCCCTTGCTTTTGTGCCGTGATTATGGCTGTGGTGTAAGAATTCCATAATTCATTTATACCTACCTCCTCTACTTCACTGGGTGTTGTGGAATGATTGGCAAGTTCCTGATTGAAATTACTGTTAGCATTCTCTTCTTGTAGGCTGTGGCTGTTTATTTATCTGAGTATTGATTTCTTGTATTGGCTTTTCAGTTTTAGTTTTATTTTCCCTATACACACATTTTGATCACTGTTAACATCTGCACCCCTATATGCCCTTACATCTATGAGAGATGCTCTGTATTGCTTTCTAATACAAAAATCCTCTCTTTCTTTTTCACATTATATACCCTTCCAAGACGTTTTTCTCTAGATTATGATGATGTTTAATGTGTCCAAAATATTTAAGTTTTCTCTATTTAATCCTCTTTACTACCCAGCCTTCTTCAATATTAAGTTCTTGTAGTATGGATATATTTCTTCTTTTCTGTGTCTACAATATTTGAAGAACTCTTCTGTAGTATTTACATTCAAAGACATTTATGCGTTTCTCAGCTGTTTTGTTAAGTGTTCATGTCTCACATGCATAAGCTGCAATGAGAAAGATGCATGACCTTAAAAATCTTATTTTTATTGTTTTGTCTGTTTCTATCCACAGCTTCTTTAGGTGTTTTATTTTTTGAAGTGCAATAGATGTCCTCCTTTTAACTTCCCTTACTGTGTCTCCATTACTAGTAATGATTCAAGATATTCAAAACTCTCCACCTCTTCCAATTTTTCCTAATTTCAACTGCCTTATTTGTTTTGTCAGTTGTTATCAATTTAGTTTTCTTTACATTAAGATAAAGGTTTTGCTCTTCACTTTTCTTATGGACTGATATAATTAGTTTTTCCACTTCTTTTTTGTGTTGTGGGGAGTAATACTGTGTCATCAGTATACCTAATTTCTGGTGTTTCATAACCTCCAACTGTTATGGCATCGTAATATTCTTTGTCTACATCTTATCTAACATTCTCATTATATTTTCAGTATACAAGTTAAATAAGTAAGGTGACAGTATGCACCCCTGACAGACCCTTTGTTTTATGTTAAAACCAAGTTGTTGTTTCACCATTTATTCTTACTGCTGTCTGTTAGTCTAGATACAGAAGTGATATTAATTTATCACATATGTTGGAAATCCCATTTTTCCAACTATTTCCCAAAGTTTCTGGTGTTGTACACAGTCAAATATCTTTGAATAGTCCATAAAAGATAAATATAGAATCATATTAAATTCTCTGCATTTCTCTATTATTAATCTTATATTGAATATATGATCTCTTGATCATCTCCCTTGTCTAAAAGCAGTTTCCACCATATTAATTTCTCCTTCTATTTTCATACAAAGTCTACAGAGATTGTAAAGATGAAAAATATCTAACATTCAGTTTTTTGAACAGTAAAAAACTAGACAAACTGACTCAGTATTGGCTAATGAGTTCTGCTACAAGAAATCAGGCCAAAAAAATAGAAATACATATTCATAATAATATTCATCTACCTGGTGCTCTCATAGGTGTGCACACTGGTCTATTGGTCTTGCATAGCTGGACAGTCCAGGACCAGTTTGGACAAAAATAGGCTGTACAGGATGAAGTGTTGGTATGAATGTTAATGAAGACTGTGATGGCTTTACTAGAATAATGGCAATGAATAGTGATGACCAATATATAATTTTCAAAGCATTTTTTTAAACAGAGATAAATATTAGGTTATCCCATACACTTAAATTTATAAACACATAAAAGAAACTTTTAATATTTTTACAGAATTTGCTGCTACGCTTGAGGTAACACAGCAAAATGAAACTATCACATTTGTGTTAGAGTGAATACACAGTTACAAAACTTGGCAAACTGGAACTGGCCAAGACCATGATTCCTCCTCTTTGTAATGTTCCTCTTAACAGGCTAATATGCTTCTTAAATCTGGCTAATGGGAGAGGGTTCACTTTGATCTATCCAGAAACCTGCTTTTTGGATTCACTCTCAGTCTTCAAGCAATGTTCCACAGTCCATTTCCTAATGTACTCCATGTTTGCACTTTATCATCATCAATGATGTAGGAAAAGATGAAAGGGAGAAATATGATTAATGATAACATGATGTCACACATTAGAAGTGAAAAAAATTTAATTTCTTTCATTCCTGATGTCTTTGTGGAGGTGATGTGTAATCTCTCCATATTCATATTCTTTCATTCCCAAACCTACAATTCTCACCACTGTCCACATAATTATAAGTGAGTTCTTCAGTATCTTCACCAGCCAACATAGGCCCACAGTCTCCGTATGCAGTAGCAACAATGGCCATTATCTTTCCATCATTGTCAAAGCCAATCTGAGGACAATACACGTATGTAGCTCCTACACAATCATAAAATGCTGTTAAAAACAAATGTCAGCATACATGAGATTGTAGGCAAATATGATGTGTATATAAAACAAAGTAAGGCTCATAAAGCACAACAGAAAGAATATGTGCATTGAAAGGTTGAGCTGCATCAGAACAGATCATAGAATTAAGAAAAGATACATTCATTCAGGACAAGACTGTCAGATGAATTCTGTTTTGTTCTATTCTGTTTCAGGAGATAGCATCACAGTGAGGATATTACTATATTTATTCTGCCACCCTTTCCAGTAACCAATGTAAGGTGTGTATAGTGACTGTTCCTATATTTTGGAGAGTTTGGAGAGTATCAGAAATGAAGGTCAATATTTCAAAAACATGGATGACACTGCACAGAAAACAGATCTTGAAGGACAATGCTAGGAAGAATCCTCTAAATTTAATGAAACCATATGACAAGTGTCAAAATGTAATAATTAAAAGAAAATTAATAATATTGGAGATACAATAAGAGCCATGCTTTTTTACACAGAAAGTATTTAATAAACAGACCCTTCAATTACTTAATAAATGAATCCTTTCTCTTTCCTTCCAAGGACAAAGCAAAGAAATACCCAGATACAGCTGGAAATAGAATGATGAGTCACAGATGGAGATGGAATGGCAATACAGTTGGGACATAATTGTGGTCTTGTGCACCAGTGCACCAAACTGTCAAAATGGTCAAATGACACTTGTGTAAAAAAAGTGGCTCTATAAAATGTACAGTATGTGTCTTTAATATGAGTGACATCAGAAAACACTGTAAACCGCGTGAAACTCTGAAGAGGACATTGTTAAGAGAGGCCAAATTAACAGGCATAAAATCCTTTGATGAGGTTGAAAGACTCGCCAAAGATAGGAAAAATTGGCGAACTACTTTGCAAGCCCTATGTGATGTTTAACAGCATGGGAAGGATATAAGATATAAGATAAGATTCAAGTACAGATAAGCATATTATTTGAAAAAAAGAAAAAAAAAATAACTTGGAAGTGAACTGAATAAAAAATAAAAATACATTAAAAAATGGAACAAACTGAGATGGCTGATATGGGGAGGAGAAAGTTTGCTTGCATCTTATCATCACAAAGTGCTAAAGATGAGGGAAAGAACTGACACATCATGATGGACATTTCCTCTTATTCTTCCATTCTCAGATCAGTAATGATACTCTGCTCTGATGCTAACTCACCTCATATTCATAGTAGTAGCCCTCTCGGTTTCCCTGGAATTGCATGTTGGTCTGGAGATCCAAGGCCATTTTGACTGGTCTGTGACAACAATCAACACATGAGTATTAGATGTTGATTAGAACAGACTGTATAATGCTTATAGCAAAAGCCACTATTAATACATATAAGCAATGCTTCTTTTAGGATATACTCATATAACCTGATTAAGTAAGAAATACAAAAGATGATAAAATAATAGACAAAACAGACAAAAGAACTCTGATCTTTAAATTATGGACACAATATGGGTTAAATGAAGGATATTTTAATTTTTTCATGAGTCATTTAAATGAGTTTTATCAAAATTAAAAATGAGATAACTACAATCATACAGTTTTCTCCAATAGTTTGGAGTATATAATTTTAAACTGCTATAAATGCTGAAAATAGGCACTGTGTCGTTTATGTGTAAAAGAGTGCAGCTGTGATTTTTTATTACAAAAAATTCATGAGTTATGGATGTTGTTCAGTTGGATAAAACAAATTGTTCAGAACAAATTTTTTTCTTCTTCAAGAATCTCCACATCCAGCAAACTTTGTCTATAGACTTCGCATATTTGGAGGTATTTTTTCCCTCTGTCTTTGATAATAATTCCCCATTTTTCATTTGTCTCCTTCTAATCATTCTAGACTGTCCCAGTTATCTTTACAATCTGAATTTCTGCCTTTTGTTCCAGCTTCTCACGTGCTAGTATATGCAAACTTATCTTTGTAGAGACTGCTCAACAGACATTTCTTGCTGAATGATTAGTTTATACTGTATATTCTTTTTTCAGTTGAGAAAATAAACCAAAGAAACAAAAAAATATGAACAAAAATTTAAAGAAACAAAAAAATATGAAAAAAAATTTAACAGAATATATACAGAGATGCATGTCCATATTTCATTAAGAAATAGTTTTATAAATAATCAGAAAGCAGTAATATCATTGTGAAAATATTACTTTTTACTTATAGATGACAATAATTTCAAACAGATTAGTTCATTAAATTGATTCTATATGAAAAATGAGTAATTAGTACTTTCTGTACTACTTTCTGCTTCATCTCCGACTGTCATATATAATAATATCATGTAACTCAAAAGTAAGAGAAATTTACTCTTACTTTTTCACTTTGTAGGCAGCAACAGCTGTCATTGTGGCTACAGGGATATTGTATATAATCTTGCCCCCAAATCCACCTCCCAATCTTTGAGTCTCCGCAGTCACGCTGTTATAAACAGGAAATGTAATTATTACACAGCAACAATGTTCCCTCTAATCTGAATGGCAGAAATCAAACTGTGCACAAAGTTTATATGTGATGCAAAGAAACATAAAACATTTACTTTTATTTTTAAGTTTCCTTATGTTATTCTGTGCTGTAATAGCACTGAAGAAAAAATTGATAGTTACATGAGTTTGTTTTCCATTTTCTTTTTTTTTTCATTTAAATTGTACTTTATAATTTAAATGGTGCACATTTATACAGAATGTTTTTGAAAACACATTTGCACATAAGCTGAAAATTTTGCACGCTAACCACAAGAGTTTAGAGGGAATATTGGTTGGCAATGCATTTGAAACCTGACAACTTCTCATTTGCATAGTAGAGCTAAGTGTTAATTTTTTCATATTTTTAAATGTTTTCCTTCACAAAATACATGTTCTATCCTTTGAATTTCTCTAATAGTGAAAGTATGCATCTATACAGATATAACCAATGATTCCCATCTTACATCCTTCCCATGCCATTAAATGCCACATAGGGCTTGCATAGTTGTCTGCCAAAGTTTTCCTGTTTTCTGAGGGTTTTTTGACTTCATCAAGGGATGTTATGCCCACTAAACTGGCTTCTCTTAACAATGTCCTCTTTAATGTTTCACATGGTTGACCTCTTTTTTTTTCGGCCTGTTGTGCTCCACTTGATAACTTGTTTTGGTATTCTCTGATTGTTTCTTCTCATCATAAGGCCTACATATGTCCATCTTCTTTTGTTGTATGATTTCATATAAACCATGAAATCATATAAATGATTTTCATAGCTCTCTAATATTTCTAAGAGTTAATTTTAACTTAGAGACAAATATAATTCTGCTGAAGGCACAGAGTAAATCATCAGAGCTTGCATATAAATATTAACCTAGAACCTACTGCATTGTTCTGGTCCTCAAAACAGGTTGTTGTGTTTGTTCAGTCTGGCTAATATAGCAGGGCTTGATGTGAAAAAATGGCCTCATTGGTCTACTTCACAAGCTCAAGCAAGTACTAATCCATTTTCCACCATATTCATCCATGTTTCAAGATCTTTATAGAATTATTTGAAAATAATTCTAGAAAATGCAGACCTAACTTCTCACATGCTACCATATACAAATCTTGCTTCTGATATGCCGGCATGTACAAACCTAACTTCTTACATGACACCATACACAAAACTTGCTTCTCACATGCCAGCATTTAAAAACCTAATTTCTTATATACTAGCATATACAAATCTCGCTTCTCATATGCCACCACATACAAATCTTGTTTGTATACAAACCTGGCTTCAGGAATTCCCAAAACTTTTGCAACACATTCCTGTATAGCATCTGTCCATTGGGTTGTGGTAAAGACATACATCCCACCCAAGTCAGTGGGTGTACAAATGGACACCTGATTCTCCATATGAAAGTGATATTGCTCACGGGATCTAGTATTGCCCTTAACTCTGTGTGGGGCAGATTCTAGGGCAGCTGTGTGTTGTAGATTTAATAGTGTCATGTTATGAGATACTGCAGGCAAAGAGCAGCAGATAATAAGGAAGGCAGAGATTTGATCATTTGCTTTTGGATTAACGTTGCAAATATTAAAATCTTATTTTTTAAAAATCTGAATCTTAAAACTAAAGAAACTTTATGGTGCATTCATCAGAAAAGAACATAATTGTTAAAACTGATAAGAGATATCTTGCATACACTGGAGTTTCTAAGGAAAAACACTGAAAGAAAAAAATATGGGAATTACTAGGGAAATCATATTAGGGAATACAGAAATGATCAACATAAGCAATGGGCTAGGTTCCACAAGGTGACAAGAGAGAACAAATTTGCCCAGGTACATGTAGTTAAATTTTAAAAACAACTAAAAAATGCTGAAAAAAAAAAGAAATAAATTCAAAGTACAGTTGCTTTAGACAAGGTCAAAAAGAGAGTTTTGTCTGTTTGTTATAAACCCAAGGATTAGAAAATGATTTATGGTGATGATTTTGAGAAATATAGTCTTTCTAATTTTAGTGATTTAGAAATGATTACACCGCATTTAGTCACAGCTGCTTGGATATTATGAATAACTGGTGTACAAGTATACATAATTAAGTATATCTTACATCCTTCCCATGCTGCTAAATATCACATAGGGCCCACATGGTAGTTTGCCAAGATTTCCTGTCTCCGGTGAGTTTTTCAATCTCATCAAGGGATGTTATGCCCACTGAACTGGTCTCTCTTAACAATGTCCTTTTTGGAGCTTCACGTGGTCAACCTCTTTTTCTTTGGCCTGTTGTGTTCCACTTCATAGCTTGTTTGTGGATCCTCTGATTGTTTCTTCTCAACACATGACTGATATATGTCCATCTTTTTCTGATCACCCATGAGACAGGTTCCTGTTTGCTCATCTGTCTTATCTCTGCATTGTTCTTGAATTCGTTCCACTTTATACTGAATATTTTCCTTAGGCATTTGTTTTTAAAATAATTTTTTTTCTTTCTCTTTAGTTGGTTACAAGCTTTCACATACACAAATGAGTGTTGATATTATATTTGAACTGAATAATCTTTACTTGTATTTTTTGTTTATAACTTTTGAATGCCATATGTTCTCAAGATTCTTGAAGGTCAAAGCTGCTTTTGTAGTTTGAATTCTAACTTCCTTTCTGGTGTCACCATCCTGGTCTATATAGCTGCAGAGATATGCTTCTTCTTCTTCTTCTTCATTCGCTTCTACCACCAAAACTGCACTGTGATCCTACTGAATTTATGCCTGTGGTCCTCGTTAGGTCCCGTGGTATCCTGTGTGGTCCCCGAAAGGACCACACAAGATCCACGAGAGGACCACAAGGGGTTCAGAGTAGGGCTTTAGCCTGTATTCTTGGTGGGTCTCTGAAGCGGATTGCATGACACCGTGGTTTTCAGTGCACCAGTTTAGTCTAGAGTTGGACTTTCTTGCCAGAAGAACCTCGACGTGTTTAGGATATCAGTGCATCCCCGCTGGGTGAGAGGTGGTAGCCCACCCAGGCCAGAGTTGGACCTTCTCACCGGAAAACCTCGACGTGTTTTGAGATACCTGTGTATCACCGCTGGGTGAAAGGTGGTTGCCCATCCAGTCCAGAGTTGGACTTTCTCACCGGAAAACCTCAGCGTGATTAGGATACGCAAACATCCCCACCGGGTGAGAGGTGGTTGCCTATCTAGACTGCCCTGGTCCAGTGTCTCCGACTTCAACATTTTGCGGTGGTGGCCGCTACCCTTCCTAGTTGTGACCAGGATGGAGCTTTTGTCCAGGAGGACGAATCCTCGCCATTAGCGACTTCCACCCCTGGGTTGAGCCGATTTAGGCATATTATCCCAGTATGGGCGTGTTTGGGACGTGACCGACCTCTAGAGCAGAGGTACTGTGACATGCATAGCCTTCAAGATTCACCCCTGGTGTGAGCCGATTTAGGCATATTTCACCAGTATGGGTGTATATCAGGCGTGACCGACCTCTAGAGCGGAGGTGGCATGACATGTCTAGCCATCAAGTTCCACCCCTGATGGGTGCCGGTTTAGGCATATTTCACCAGTGTAGGTGTATTTCGGACGTGGCCGGCCTCTAGAGCAGAGGTGCTGTGGTATGTATAGCTTTCGCAGCGATACTACTGGACATACCAATTAAACTTCACTTTATCCTTTCCACCACCTTTTCACATCGGCGCCGCACAGCAACCTTTATTTCTTTTCCGCATTTTCTTCCTTGACCGGGAGGAGCTTCACTCCACGCGCGGCATTCGAAGAGTCTCGCCAGCAGTGTCTTAACATCTGGGACAAGCCGGTTCACGCATTTCACCTGATATGACTGCACTCTGGACATGGCCGACCTCCAGACCAGAGGTGTCGTGATTTGACTGTTTGCTTCGCTTTATCCTTTCTACCACCTTTTCCGCATTGATGCTGCGAGGCAACCCCATTTGCACCTTTCTTCGTTGGCCGGGAGGAGCACCGCTCCACGCACGGCAGCCGAAGAATATCGCCAACAGCGGTAGATGAGCTACCAAACGTGCCACTCATCTACCCTAAGTATCTGGTTTTCAGGCGCCAGATATTCGCCTTCGCCCCTTCTCCTGTCAGTTTAAACAGTTTTGCCACGGGAAGGCCAGGAGCTGGACTTGACTGCCAGAGGCTGTGTGAGACACGCGCCGTTGGAGTGGAAATCGAATACTCCACCCCACCTCCGACAATAGCAGTCCTTAGAACCTGCAGAGATATGCAAAATGATTTACTTCTTCAACAGCTCTTCCTTCTATATATATTTGTCCTTCGTGGTTAATGAGAAGCTTCATTATTTTTGTTTTATCCTTGTTAATTTCAAGTCATATTGTACTACCCATTGAAGACAGGGTATCTGTTTTTACTTGCATTTATTTCACATTGTCACTGACAAAAATTATGTCATCTACAAAATCAAGATCTTCCAGTTGAGTCTCATGTACCCAATCAATGCCAATTTTACCTGAGCAGCATTTTTTCATTATGAAGTCTATGGCAATTCCAAAAAGCAAGGGAGATAATATACATCCTTGTTTCATGCCTGTTTCAATCCGAAACCATTCACTCATTCCTTCTTCTGTGTTGACTGCACAAATAAATCCATTGTAGAGGTCTCTAATAATGTTGACAATCTTAGATAGTATTCCATATAGACTTAAAATTCTCCACAATGACTCTCTGTCTATGATATCAAATGCCTTTTTAAATTCTATGAAGTTCAGGATTAATGGTCTTTGCTTTTCAATATGTTCCTCAAGTATTATTCTTAGAGTAAAGATCTGGTCGAGACAGCTTCTCCCTTTTTGAAATCCTGCTTGTTCTTCTCTCATTGCAGCATCCACTATATCTTGAATTCTGTTCAGAATAATTTTGCAAAATACTTTTGACACAACTGATAGTAATGTTACTCCTCTCCAGTTATTGCAATCACTAATGTTGCTTTTTTTTTTTTTGGTATTTTAACAATGACTCCTTTTTTCCATTTAGAAGGGACCTTTTCCTCTTTCCAAACTTTATTAAACATTCTCTGTAGTTGGTTCATGTTGTCAATGTTAATAGCTTTTAACATTTCAGTTGTTATTTCATCTTCACCTGCAACTTTGTTGTTAGCCATTAGATTCACTGCTGTTTTAATTTCATGCAATGTAATTTCATCTAGGTTGACATTTAGTTGTTTGAATGGTAAGTCAGTTTCAAGTTCTATCAATTCTTTTGGGTGTGGTACAAGTAAACATAATTAAATATATAACTATGCACAATTATATACATTTCTGGACACAGACTCTTATGTATTCACAGCTAAGTGCCACATTTATTTTATTTCATTCTATTTTTTCCATTCCTATTTTTTACATAGCATTCACTTGAATATATATTTTATCTTCAATCTCTATTTCTTTATCCTGTGTATTTTTGTATGACTAAGGTTCACATCAGAACGTCACAACTGTGTGCTCGCTAATTAATAAAGCTGTTCCTACTTTTTTCTTAGTTTATATGTCTTGGATATGATATTATGAGTCTGCTTTTTATTATAATGCTTTGGTCTTGAGAAAACTACTTTTACTCACAATGGTTTAGACAAGATGACTGTAAGTTCATCTAATATTTTAGACAAGAAGAGTACAGGGCGTTTAGGCACAGTATACTGAAAAGATGTTAATATTTTTTGTTATAGCAGTCTGGACAAAATGAATGTTTTAGCTACAGTGGTTTCAGTAATGGCAATTTAGACAAGGTAAACTATTTTAAGAAACAAACTGTATACACCACTAAAAGAGGTACTTTGAGCCAGTCAGAGTTAAAAATGAAAGAATGGGCAAAAAATGGCAATGTTATAGAAATGTGAAAATAATATTTTGAAAAAGTACTGTATTTTATATCTGTATAAGAAAAAAAAATAATGTTGAGCACAAAAGTTTATATGTGATGCAAGAAAAATAAAACATCTAAATAAACATTTTTATTTTTAAGTTTCTGATCTGTGATCAGAAAAAGAAGATGGACATATGTCAGTCATGTGATGAGAAGAAATAATCAGAGAATACCAAAAGAAGCTATCAAATAGAACATAACAGGCCGAAGAAAAAGATGTCGACTACTTGAAACTCCAAAGAGGACATTGTTAAGAGAGGCCAGTTTAGCGGGCATGACATCCCATAATGAGGTTGAAAAGCTCACCAAAAACAGGAAAACTTTGCAAACTATCGATCCCTAAGTAATGTTTAACAGCACAGGAAGGATGTAAGATGGAAGATAAGATCATGATTTTTTTTTGTAAGAATACTTCTGGTTAGCTGAGTGGTTAGGTGCTCAGTTTACTAATCCAGTGGTAAAGAGTTCAGTCCCAGTAGTGGGACATTTTCTGGTACACACTAAAAAGGCCCCAGGGTTCACCCAGCCTCTTAAAGTGCATAAATGTAATTCCATATCTTTAATATTTTGGCATGTGTTCGCTAGACATTAAAAAAAAAGTAATATTCATAAAATAATGATGTCTAGTTTGGTGCCGAACAAAATAAACTTTTTTTGTTTAAAGTAAATTAGCTTTCGTCATTTCTTTATGCAATGAAATTTCAAACACTAGAACTGCTATTATTTGTTAATTTATATAAAAAAATATCATACAACAGAAACTGTTTTCTGTTTGTAACGCAAAAATAAATTAACTAAGTTAATTTACTAATGGAAAACAAAAAAATAACTGCCCGAAACGACCTTCCAAAGAAAATCTTTCTGCATACAATTATACTAAATGGGCACCAGAGAAATCTGGGAAGGAAAAGCTGTCAGGCACTTTCATGTGCCAAAGGTCATGGAAAATATGGGTTTAAAACTGTATCCTCAATATGCATTACTGGCATGGAAACAGGAATTTTATCTTACCTATATGATCATTATTTGATTGGAAATCTTGTCCACAGTTCATGTTTCCTCTGTGTATTTCCGCTGTTTATTATTTTCCCTCCTACTTCTACTTCACCTTGTCCTGGCCATCTGATTTCTTGTATTGCTTTAACATCAATTTTCTAATTCTTTATTTCTCTTAACAGTTCCTTTGCTGCAGCTTGTCTATGTGAATGCTGTATATTCCATGTTCCAATTCTCATATTATGTTTGATGTTCCAATGTCATGTTCTATTTCTGCCTAGCCAATTTCAAGGCTTTCTTGTCTGTTTCATAACACTAGTTTTGTTGTTGTTGTTGTTGTTGTTGTTTACAGGGATGGAGTTATTGCCCCTATGCTCCATTCCTCCATCCTGGAGGATCAGTGTGCTAGTTTTGTCAGACCCCTACCCATGTAGACCCTTCCATCTTGGTTGAACCTGTCAGGAGTAGAACTCCCATTGGTATAGCTCTAGGGGTGGTCAGGGTAAGTAAGCTGCCATGTCATGACAAGACTCCAGCACCATGTGGCAGTTATTAAGAAGTTTGGGATACTTAAGAAATACATTATCATAACTAAACTATGCACAGAGGAAACAGTAAACATGGTATTATATACTGTTCAAAAAAAAAAAATGCAACAAATACAATGTATAACGTAGGAAAAAAGTAGGAACAGCTTTATTACTTAACATTTACAGGAACTTTACTGCAGTGCCTCCTGTATAGTTGTATACTTATACACTAATTATTGTGTGTTAATAAATACGATGTTGCGATTTAAACTGAAGTTTGCTTATCAGACAAGGGCAAATTGCCTGAAACATTCATTTGGACATCAGTTTAACGTGCTGACCTGAATTGTACTCATCAGATGATTCATGAGCACAGAAAAACAACACTAGTCAAAACAGCATTTTTCACAATAACTCATGACAGGTTCATGAGAATCCCGTGAAACTTACTGAACACAAAACTCACTGACCATGCTATTGAATGCCTATAAAAGATTAATGCTCCTTGAAACAGCTCATTTGAAAATTCAATGCACAAGTATGGCTCATCTCATTACGGAACAATGACTCATCATCATTGGATGTTTACAGACTGGACAGTCACAAAATGTAGTGGCCAGACAATTTAATGTGGTTAGAAGCACCATTAGTTGCCTTTTGAGATGATTTCAAGAAACTGGCTCAGTTGCAGACTGGCCACACAGTGGAAGATCCATAGTCACAACTCCTGCCGAAGACCACTTCATACGGCTGTGTCACCTTAGGAATCAATTTGCATCTGTGTCCTCAACAGTCCAGTCAATGATAGCAGCTCATCGAATTTCAGATAAAACAGTCAGGAACTGGCTGCACGACGTTGGTCTTTGGACTGGAAGGCCCTACAGATGTCCTGTTCTTATGGACCAGCACCACCAGAACCGACTGCAGTGGGTGAACCAGCATTGTCAATGGACTGTTGTGAATGATTGGAGAAGGGTTTGGTTTAGTGATGAATCATTCTTTCTGCTCCAGCGACACATTAGATGGAGAAGAGTTTGCTGCTCAGAACTGCACTGATGAGGCTCCTCCACATGCTAATGGAGGTGTACTGGTGTGGGGGAACGATCAACTTCATTGGAAGAAGTGACCTGGTGCAAATTGAAGGATGCCTGAATGCCCAATGATACGTCACTGAAATTCTTCATTTTCACATCCTTCCGCTTCTGGCTGCATGAGGGTTGATTTTTCAGCAGGATAATGCTCGACCTCGTGGCACAACCCACCACCATGTTCCTCACTGACAACAACATCCAGACCATTCCATGGCCATCCATGTCATCAGACATGAACCCAATAGAACACATATGGGATGAACTCAACAGACAAGTCTGCCAGTGAGACATGGCGCCAACTAATCACCAACGGTTGTTTCTTGCCCTGCAGGAAGAGTGAGCAGCCATCCCATAACAACAAATCCAATGGATAATTGGATCCATGTCAAGGAGATGTCATTCTGATACAGGTCAGAGGAGGCCATACACCTTACTGAAATGGAGGCTCAGTTGCAAAAGAATAAAAGTCTAAACCAAATTTAACAAACATCATTTCATTGTTAAAGTCTTAACGTTTCTTCATGCCAAGATTGAAACAGTAATTCCATAAAATAAAATTTTGATACAAGTTTGAAATTTGGTGTCCATTATGACTATAGTATTGTTGCTTTTCTTTTTTTTTGAATAGTATATAAAGGAAGGAATTCAAGACTATTCCAAATAAGAATATGCCTAAAGCTGTCCCCAGTGCTGTTCAGTCTCATCATCATCGCCTTTCACTCCCTTGAGACCATAGGTCACAGATAAAGGCTCTCCAGTCATCCCTGTTCTTGGAATTATTCTCTGGTTCCTTCCATGTGCATCCTTTGTCTCTGAGCACTGTCATAATTTCTCTTTTCCAAGTAAGTCTGGTCTTCCTCATTTTCTATTTCCTTGAGGATTCCATGTCAGTGCCTGTCTTGCTATGTTGGTGTTGGGTTTCCTCAGAGTGTGGCCAATCCACCTCCACTTCCTAGACATGATTTGTAGGTTCACAGGTTCTTGTCTTGCCCTTTCCCAGACATCCTCATTCCTGATCCTGTCCTGCCATTTAATGATTAAAATCCTCCTCAAGCAGTAGTTCATGAATGTTTGTATCCTCTGTTGTATTGTCTTGGTCATAACACATGTCTCTGAACCATACAGTAGGATAGTCTTTAAGTTTGAATTAAAAAGCCTAAGTTTGGTTCTTGTCTTGATGTTCTTAGATGACCATATTTTGTTAAGCTGGAAATTGCTGTCCTGGCCTTGGTTATTCTGGCTTCAACATCCTATTCCATTCCCCTGTATTTATCCACTATGCTGTCTAAATATATGAAATACTCTACTTCCTCAATTGCCACTCTCTCAATTACCATGAGGCTATTGCTTGTACTATCACTTTTCATTATCTTTGTTTTGTGTCTGTTAATATATAGTCCCAGTTTAGCTGAATTTTTGCTTAATATCTGAAGTTTCTCTTGCATTTGTGTGTGGCTGTGTGCCAGAAGTGCCACATCATCTGCAAAGTCAGGATCTTCCAATTGGTTCCAAAATATCCATTGTATCCCATTTTTTGTTCTTTGAGTGGTAGTTTTCATGATCCAATCAATTGGCTAGAAGAAATAGGAATGTTAATAGCAAACATCCCTGCTGCACGCCTGTTTCCACTTTAAAACTTCCTGTGAGAGTTCCTCCATGTACAATTCTACAAGCTGTTCCTTCATATAGGTCTTTATAAGCTCTGTTATCTTGGCTGGGATACCATAGCGCACCAATAGTTTCCACAGCATTCTGTGATCTAAACTATCAAATGCCTTCTCATAATCAATGAATGTAACTAACAGTGAAGAATTCCACTCCATTGACTGTTCTACTATTATTCACATTGTACCAATGTGGTCAGCATAGGATGTTCCTTGCCTGAAACCTACTTGCTCTTCTTTTAGTTTACTATCAACTGATGTTTTAATTCTATTTAGAAAAATCCTGCTGAAGACCTTGCTGGGTATTGAGAGCAGGGAGATGCCTCTATAGTTCTTACATTCTAATAGATCTCCTTTCTTAGGGAGTTTTATAAGATGGCCTCTTTCCAATCCTCTAGGACCTTCTCTTTTTCCCAAATCCTGTTTAAGAGTAGTATTTCTGTTGTTATTTCTTTGTTTGCTAACAGCACTTCTGCTACAATTCCATCTAGAACCAGTGCCTTAATTCTCTTCAAGCCTGAGATAGCATGTTCTATTTCGGCCTTGCTGGGGGGTTCTACATTGATGTCTAGAGTATTCTCTGCTGCTTGTGTCTCCTCTGTTTCTGTTGGTGCTGGCCTATTTAGGATTCTGCTGAAGTATTCCACCCATCTTTGCATCTACTCTTCTTCTGATGTTACTACCTTACCTTCCTAGTTTTTGATGGGCTTTTCTATCCTACATGGTCAATTTGCTAACTTCTTGGTGATTTCATATGGAGCTCTCATATTGTTTTTACCAGCTGCCTCTTCTGCCTGTCCTGTCATATTATCAAAATAGGCCTGTCTGTCTTTCTTTATGCTTTTCCTAACCTCTTTATGGATCAAATTGTATTCTATCTGAGCTGAGGCCTTCACTGCTCTTGTTTTACTGTCATTTATTTTTGCATTCATTTCTGTCCTTCTGTCTATCTTCTTCAGTGTTTCCAATGTAGTCCACTCCTTGTGCTGAGGTTTCTTAAATCCCACTGTCTCTTCACATGATTTGCTCCACATTTCTTTAGCACTATTCCACACAGTGTTCACATCTGGTGTATCTCCTTCGTATAACTCCTGCAGAACCTGAAATCTGTTGCTCGGTTTCAGTTTAAAGTTCTTTGCATTTTCTGGGTCTTACAACAGTACCATATTGTATCTTTTCCTTGCATGTCTGTTTTGTGGTGCTTCTTCAGTTTCATTCACAGTTTAGCTATCAGTAGGTGGTGGTCAGATGCTACATCTGCACCTCGTTTCATTCTGACATCTTGCAATGTTCTGCGGAAGCTTCTACTGATACAAATATGGTCTATCTGATTCTCATTGACATGATCTGGTGATACCCACATGGGTTTGTGTATAGTTTTATGTGGAAATATACTTCCTCCAGTGACAAAGTTGTTGAGTATGCATAGATCTGCTAGCCTTTCTCCAGTTTCATTCATTACTCCTAATCCATTTGATCTATTACTTTCTCATAACCTGTGTTGATCTTACCTACCTTTGCATTGATGTCCCCCATTAGAACTGTTATGTGTTTGTTGCTTTGTTGGTCTAGGATTTCATATTCGTCCTTTACTACCTCTTCTGCATCATTTGTTAGATTGTATTGTTTGTTGAGAAGCAGACTGTAATTATCCTTGAGCTAACTGCCTCCCAGCTCATCAATGCTCTCTGGGACTCTCTGGATAGCATTAGTGCCACGCCCTCTGAGTGTGCTTCATCTGAGTTTTAGTGACCTGAAAATAGGATTGTCTTTCCTGTTGCTAGTCTAAGCTTACCTGTTCCTGTCCAGTGTGTTTCCCTCAGCCCCAGTATCTTTATATTATATCTATTCATTTCTCTTGCTATCATGGCAGCCTTTCCACTTTCATACATTGTTCTAACATTCCAACATGCAATGGTAAATGGTGTCCTGGTACTCAATTGGTTTTGCAGCTTCCTTTCGGCTTTGACTGCACAACATCATGCGCTCTGTTATCAGAGTCCCTTCCTTTTCCAAGAAAAAGATTCTTAGTTTTCCTCTCTGTGTTTTTGTAATGCTCCAGTTTATTTTTTTTACAGAGAACAGGTCATTGGCCTATCCTCCAACCTCCTTAGTTGCCTCTTACGACATGCGTGGAAGCGGCAGTGGTTCTATTCTTTTCTCTCCAGGGGCCCTGGTAACCCCACGGGCATGTTCAATCTGGTCCTAGAAAAAATTATAAAAACAGTAAGGTAAAGTAAAATTCCCATTTCCATGCCATGAAGGCATATTGGGTATACGATGTTAGGCCCATATTTTCCATGACCTTTGGCATACGAAAGTGTGATGTGGCCCCTTTACCTTCCTACATTTCTCTGGTGCCCATTTTTAAAGCATGGGTGAACCCCAAGGCCTTTTTATTGTGCACTGGAAAAAATCCCATTCTGGGACTGAACCCGGTACCACCGAATTAGTAAACTGAGCATCTAACCACTTGGCTAACCAGGCCACTAAGAACAGTAAATAAAGAACAAGAGAATATTAGGACATGTGGATGATATATATATATATATTGCATGAGAAATTTTACAAAAGACCACATTTTGAACATCTGCAAGAACAAGCAGAAAAAGTGGGGCCTAAAATAAATTATGAGAAAACTGAATACATAAGTGTAGCAAGCCGAAAAATAAAAAACAAGATAATCAAATTCAAAGGTATAGAGATTAAAAGAACAAATTCATATAAATAACTGTTCCAAATAATTAGCTCCAACATTATAAGAGATTAAATTAGGGCCAGGATATAAGCAGGAAACAGCACTTACTTTGCTCTTAGACACTTGCTGCAGTAAAAATCCTGTCTCACAACACCAAACTAAATACATATGCAAGACATAGATTAGACCAGTTGTCTTGTATGGATCAGAAACATCAAGTGCTACAAAACAAGATGAACCACAGATATAGCTCTTTGAAAACTGAATCATGAGAAGAATTTCTGGACCAGTTAGAGATCCCACATCACAAAAATGGAAAATTAGAAATAACAAAGAAACACACACACACACACTATTCCAATCTCCACCTATAGCTACCATTATGAAAAACAACAGATTAAAATGGCTCAAACACTTAGAGAGGATGGATGAGAATAGACAGAAGTGATTAACAGAAGCAGACCGAGACAATAGTGACTTAACAACCTAGAAGAAAATCTAACAACCCTTGGACAGTTGGCAGGAGAAGACTAAGAACTGAGAGGAATGGAGACAAATCTTGCCTGCAGCAATGAGCCTTGCAATAGCTCAGAAAACTGAAGGATGAAAACATGATCATTATTTACTGTAAGAATATTTTATTTGTGGCCTGCTTAATAAAAAAAAAACAAAAAAACTTAGCAATAAGCAAAAGCATATATTTAATTTCCACAGCAGAATGAGACACAAAATACCTTGGGCATCCCCTTTTGTGATTGGCCCAAATTTCATAAGAAATGACTTCTGCTCTATGGCATCGAAGACATCCACTATGACTGGTTTGATGTTCTTGTAGGTGATCTGAACTTTCTGAGCTGCCTCACGTGCTATGCTTTCACATTCTGGTTAGAAGAACACAATTATGTTTTTATAAACAATTAGTACCTTCATAAACCCTAAGCAATTTTTAAAATAATTAGCAATTTCATAATATTAAATTTACATAGTTGACAATTTAATAAATAATTGATAACATTTATAAATACATTATGTTTTGATTAGCAGTTTTGAAAAAAAAATCTCTTATTGGTTACATCTCTCATAGTGTATGAAGGGAATAAAAGGAAGACATTTGAAAAAAAAAACAAAAAACAACTGAATATCACTATTTCATGCAAGAATGAATATCTACAAGAAATGAATTAATCAGATTTGTTCATATTAAGCAGGTCAGCGATAATCTGACTTCCATCAAACAGAAATATGGAGTTAAGGGAAGATAACAGATTGACAAGATGACAAAAAAGAACTATCTAACACAGTTGTTTGCAACATCAGTCATGATATACATATGACTAAAATGGAAGAACAAGAAGCAGTGAACATGCAATAATATAGACAGAGATAGATATTTAAGGTAAAAGATAATTTAGAGAGAGTGATTCATTGAACTTTATTTCCAAAAGGTTAAGAATATGGCACACAGGCCCAGCTGAAATTCTGCCCTTTATCACACAGTTTTATCTCTGTTCCAGGCATTCTGCAAATATGCCACACATAAACATAATCAACATTGAAAAAGCTGGAAGAAAAAATTTTTTTAAAAATTCCCTTTCACTCTTATCTACGAACTCATTACAGAAATTAATGACATATATTTTGGAAAAATTTATTCTTGCAGTCTCAGAAATCAGATATGATAGCATGGCAGTCAACATATCTTGTACTAGAATGGTGACAAATCCTGACAAACAACGATTTGTGGAATTAGCAGAAGACAAAATAAAGAACAAAAATATTTCTTCTTCTATCTTATCATGAATCTGCTACATTTAAAACAATCTGCTTGATTAGCTTGTAGATATGAAAAAGTTTTGCTGCTTTAAAAAAAAAAAAATCTAGTTTCAGTCATTAGCCTTTGCTCTACATGGAGTGTTTGTGACAGTATCCTTGAATACTGCACTTATTTCACTATCTTTAAAAGATCCTTAGATTTTTTTTTAAAAACTATTTTTAAAAAGTTTTTTCTATCTAAGGGATATAATCCATGATAAATCTAGTAATTTTGACAATTTGATTATTGTCATAAGACAGGTCAAAGGCAGTTCAAGCTACCTTGAAAAATCATGGGGAATCATGAACTTTATCCTGACATGTTTTATGAAAGTTAAAACTGGAATGTCCAGTTAGTTTCTCACTTGAAGGTCATTTTTGGATGTTGACATCCTGAGATTTTGATGACTTTTATTGAACTTTCTCTGGACATGTTTTTATAGTTAGCTAAATTTAGGTTGTTTTTCAGAGACTAGTCCAAGGTCTGTAAATAGGCAATTTCATGAAGTTTAGACTTTCTCATGAAGGAATGTTCATGAACAAATGACAGTAGAATTTATAGATGATATTTAAGCACTGAAGTTTTATGTAACAGGGTTCATTATGTGAGATTATTATGTGATTGTCATTAAGAGAGTTTTTATCACTGAAGTTGATTAGGATGAGTTTATGAGTTGTTAGCTGAAGTTGTGATAGCATTAGAATGATGTAAACATTGAGCCAGCTTTTTCATGGATCCATGTAGCATTTTTTTGATGTTGCTACAGTTCTCTAAAGTAGAGATGTAAACTTAAGAATGTGAAATAGTTCTCTTTTGAGATTTAGTAGGACTTGTAAAGTCTGATATTTTGTGATGTGACGTTTTCGTGTGGATCCATGGAAACTTTCATTTAGACTGTAAGTTGGCTCTATATTACATCATGTTGTATGTCTGTTATCCTATCTGAGAGTGAGTGTCGCCCATTCCCTCTTTATATGGTGAACTAGTTCTCATCAGGGAGAGGAGTGGCTTGTTCATCTGTATACTCAGTATTTTGCTACACTCTCACTTATCACCACCCATTCTCTCCATAATAAACACGTGTTTTTGCTGTTACCAAATTGGGTGTCCAGTGGTTTTCAAACTATTGAAATGTGTCTGTTTTTATTTACACATGACATTTTCTGAGATTAAATCATTTGAGATGGAGAAAACAAATAATCCAGTTACTACTTGGATCAGCGGTTCTCACAACTGCGAAGTACAACTTTAGCAGTTGCTGCTTAGTGTTGCTGTGTAGAACACTGGTCAAGCAGTATACTACCTTATGTTAGACTAATAATCTGTAAGCAGTAAGTTTATATTATAACTTAAAAAACACTGAAAGAGCAAGTTTAATGCTTATAATGTGATAAACTATGGAAAAATAAAAAAAGATGCTTTAAAAAAATTTAAGCTAAACAAGAAAACGATATTTCACATCCTTTAGGATCAACTGATTAACTGAAAATGAAAAAGATGTCTGTTCTTTCATAACCGTGATTCAATAGGCCAAAGTCCCACCAGAAAGCTATAATGCCAGATTTCTTGTAAGTTCAACTATTCAGAACATTACATCAATCTCTGACTCATCTACTAGACTGTCATGAGACATCCTGATTCCTGGGAGCACGTTCATTTTGATGTGCACTCCTTCAATCACCAGGTTTGTGAGTTTTCACTCTTATTCTTTTGTGCCAGGTAGTGGAATGTGAAGGTCTTTTGTGCCAGGTAGTGGAATGTGAAGGTATTTTGTGTCAGGTAATGGAATGTGAAGGTCTTTTGTGTCAGGTAGTGGAATGTGAAGGCCTTTTGCAGTTGCTCTGTATCTCTGTTTAGTATGTTGGTAATGGAAGGGTTTGATGGCAGAAAGTGTTGTTTTTTTTTAAAACTTTCAATGCAGGACAGTCCAACAGGTGATGTTGAATAGTTTATTCCTATCTGGAAGAACTTTGAGGGGATGTGGAAGGATCTTGCCAACTATGGCTTAAAAAGTCTGTATCAGGCTTCTGCTCAAAAAGCATGGGAATTTTGGCAGTTGACAGTGGTGAAAAGTGGACATACACTATGAAATACTAAATGTCTTAATGCTAATGTCTCTAATAGAATTAACTCAGATGGATAAATAAGTTGCTAAACAAACAATACTTATTATATCACCCACAAATACCAGAATAGGTGAAAACAGTCAGTTACGGAACTGACAAGATTACCTGCTACAATGATTGCAACTGGCTGGCCTGCATAAAGGACTGGCCCAGAACTCAGTACCTGGGTTTAACATAACAAAAATGTAACCACAAAAAATAAAAAGGCAAATAAGTAAGAATACATAAGTAAATAATACAAATAATTTTAAATGCATTTATAGAACAACTGTGTTGCTTATCTTCAGTGATCACGCTAGGAGTTTTTTAAACCAGTAAAAAATTTATGTTTATCACCATGCATGAAATTCTTTACAAAAGAACAATACAACATTCAGTGCCTTATACTTTTTTCTAATGTAAATTAAACACACTTTACAAACATCAGCAGAAATTAAATATTCACATGAAATTTTTCTTACTTACTTGCGGTGAGATTTAATCTTTACAAAATGCTCACATGCTGAACCAAAGTAAAAAATGATTGATTGTCCTCCATGCAAATTGAGCATCACCATCTTACTGGTCTGATTATCCTCAGCTGATTTGACTGGTTGATTTTTACTAGGTTCTTGATAATATAAATGGATTACTTTAACCAGTGACCTCCAAAATTTTTTTATTTCTCATGTTGTATCAGTAATTTACCAGTAATTGCTGGTTAACATGACCACTGTTATCTTCCTGCAATAGGAAGTGCAACTGCAAACATGGGTTCATAGCAGCTAATATCACAAATAATCTCTCATGACAAAAGCATTATATTGGACTGAAAATGAGTTAAAATCATGTTTTTTAATTCTCAAAGTTGACCTACCACCAGCTAGAGCACAACACATCTGTTTTGGAGAGTACTACTGATATGTAAAATGAGATCTTAATCAGTTATAATTTAATAAATCTGTTAATTAGGCTCCTCTGGACAAATGGATGGACAGACAGATAATAATAAACACAGTATATAATGTATACCCTTCTCTGTGTGTGTGTGCATGTGTGTGAGAGTGTTTGTTTGCGTGCATGTGTGTGTGTGTGTGCATGTATGCAGTGGTATTTGTATAATTAAAGCAGTACATTCCCTGATCCAGCCTAATGATTACCTCTAACCTTGTTTATCTCACTGATTACCTCTGACCCTGTTTACCTCAGTGATTACCTCTGACCCTGTTTACCTCAGTGATTACTTCTGACCCTGTTTATCTCTATGATTACCTCTGACACCACACCAGCATAAACACTCGGTCTCCAGTTATTTAATCCAGGAATATCTGAGGCCAGTACAACTGCTACCACACCTGGAATTGCCTGATTTGAAAACAGAATAACACTCATTCAACATTCATAAAGTACACTTTATTTCTTTATTTGAAATTAATAATAATGAAAATTCATACTGGTTATGATCCAAAATTTAAGTCTAAACCTCTAAACTTCATAATGGATGCTTCTTGGATGGATACTGTGGCATATGGTGGAGCATATATGGGACTGTCCTGAATGCAATGATGCCAGAATCCGATTTTCAACTTTTAAACCTTTGATCTAAACTTCAAAAAAATGTCTGAAAGTAATTCCACTATATGAAAAAGAGATAAGGAAAACGATACAAAAAACAATATTCTCAGTGGAAATACTGAGGGAAAAGAACTGATAAAAATATTTGGAATAATGTGGTAAATTAAAGAAAGTAAACATGGGGGGAAAAAACTGAAGGAATTAGTTGCCACACAGTGAGCTTGGGGAATATAAAAATTTCATTAATTTTTCATATCTTTTTCATGCTTTTATCTGTTGTGTTATTTTTGTATTTGATCCTTGAAAAAGGTATTTACTGAAACATTGGAATGATGTATGTTCTTCATTTATATGTGTTCATCTTACTTTATGCCATTCTTGTTTCTGTCCATTTTCCTCACTCTTTCTATCTTTTTTGTAAAACTGAACCACTGTAAAAGGGTTTCCTTCGAGGATGATGTATTACTAATTGTGCCAACATGGCATTAACTATAGGTGTATGCCTCTGTGGCAGTACACAGAGAGTCAGAGGTATTGACTTTTTGTGTAGTTTAACTGTATTAGAAAGACTTTAATGTTGTTGTTGCCTGTAAGAGTTGGTAACATTATTTTGCCAAAAAAGCAGACTTGTCACTATGGTATACCCCGAGTGACACAACAACAATGCCAGGTTTGCAACTACCACAACAAAAACAACAATGTCACATAATGAAAACTTATACAGGACTCCCACTCACTCAACAGGACAAACAGATAAGAACTCCATGTAGGTAACAAATAGACTAAGTTCCAAGACACAGATCAAACATTTATTGAATGAAAATATGAATGGTGAAAGATGGAGATGAGGAAGGAAAACAAACTGCCAACATAGGAGGGTGATTTAACAAGCAGTACAAGAGCTTCCCAGGTGCGTAGTCAGCACCATGGGACAGAAAAGCCTGACAACAATATGCAAGTAAAGACAACCAATTACAGTATATGAACTTCCAACACATCTCCCCAACACACAAATCTGTCCTGACAAGGACAACACTCCTAACATCTATATATCAGTACAATGTAAAAGAACATTGTCCTAAAGGACAATATGCTGAGCTAAAACTATTACATTCTAAAACTGACTTGCAACTACACCACTGGGAAAATGACTACTCAGCAAAAAATTCTACACAAAATCTGATCTAACAAAAGTTGCTCAAGTTTAAATATTCCCTACAAATTTTACCTTGAACTTTTTGTAAAAAAGTGAAATTGTCTGTTACCTTTGGCAATAAAGTGTCAAACATTTCCAAATTTAACATTGTTACTAAATATAACTAGTCTAGACAGACAGCTCACCAAATATATTAATAATTCTCGTGAAGTTAACATGTCAAAACTGACCTTGAGTAAAAAAAAAAACATTCCAAGGCTTAAATTTTCTGTTACTCCTTTCATATGGTCATGTCAACCCAGGCATTCCACTTTTAACACTTCCAATTTTTCCCACCTATCAGTGAGACTTACAAATCATAAACAACATAACCTTGAACTATCTATGTCATTATTAAGTAAGGGCTTTAAAATTTATAGACTAACTTCTAGTTTTATCTTGGATTATATCCCTTAGATAGTTAAAATTTCTATACTAACAAATGCAGTATTTAAAAATACTGCCAAACCACACACTTCTGTCTACAGGAAAAAAAGGAGAAGAGAACAAACAGTAAATGGGGTTAGATGGTGAGCTTTCACTTTATGCACTGTTCAAAAACCTTTTATAGTTAAATCTCTACTTGAGTGAAAACAACAGCAAAATAACAATACATATGAACAATATCAACAGAAATGGAGATGAATCAGCTTGAATGCACCATGAAAGCAAGAGGTAAACGGCAGTAAGAGATCCATTGCATACAAACTTCTTTATGGAGATAGCACAAGACAGTGATGATGTGTCATGTCAATCAGTCTACAAGGATGTCTTTTTCCCAGATGACTTGGACATTTTTTGCCATAGAGGTTTCAGGTTCTGACTGATTTATTTCATGACTTACTAGAGCATGGGATGAATCAATGCTGTCAATCTCAGCATTTCCCTGGGTACTTAACACAGGTGCACCAAACAGCTGACCTTGAATGACAGGTTGGTCTTCGACATATTTCACTTCACCTGTTGCCTAAAACCAGGGAGAAAGAGAACTGTTAAAAGCATGAAGCTAAGATTAAAAGTTTGACATGATTTTTTTTCAATTTGTTTTTAAATGACAGACTAAGGGAAAATAACAAAAGCTAATTAGAACTGCCTAAATAAATAAATAAACTTCTGGTCATAAATACTGTACCTAATTTTAAATTTAATTATTGTACTTCAGTTTCTAGCTTCCATCTGGATGAATTTCCACTTCTATTCAGAGAGATTTCTAGCATGATTCTTGGCAGACTTCATATGATTCTGTTTTATAAAATTCATATAAGGATCTTCAGGAAAGATTTCCAATATTTTTTTAAAAATTCAGTTTCTTCAGTACTTACTTGTTTCTTTTCTACTTACAAATAAGTCCTGTTCTTCGTACACCCATACTTCAAGTGATCTAGCAATATTCTTCATTTCTATATAAGTACATTTCAATACATTGGATTAGTGTTAAGAATATATTACACTCAGATTTAAAGCTGTGAAGTATGTTCCATGGAAATGATTTTTCTCACTTTGTCAAAAGTTCAGCACTTAACCAGTCAAAAAAAAGTATCATTTTCCAAGACAAATTTACATTACATTTATCTAAGATAAATTTCAGATAAATTTCCAATTTCAAAAAACCTTTTTTGAAAGACTTCTTGCAAGTTTCTTCTTGACAAATGTACTCCTGCTGATATTTTGATAAATTTCTAACATAGAATGATATTCTTCATAAATGTTATGCCAAATGTTGTTACCAAATCTGGGGCTGTGATCTTCATTATGGGTTTTGATACTGGGAAAGTACTTTCATTCTGAGTCCCATATTCATGAGTTGCAGTCATCACTGGCCGTTCTAGGTCAAGGCCGCCACTCACATAGCGACTGTCAGCTCTGTCTTTGCAAACACCCAAAACAAACTGAAATAAAATAAAAATTTCTAAACTTAATATAAGATCAGATATAGAAATATTCAAGCTACAGAGCAAGGCTGTTTCATAACATACAAAAGGCTTACAAATATCCACAAATGGTAGATAATGTGGGTAAACATTCAGAAAACAACTGGAGCTAATTAGTAGCCTTCTTCAGTCTTTTCTGACAATGATTTTTCTGAAAAGTATCTCTTGTTACTGACTCTACCAATATTAGATTGGTATGACTAACCACAGTCCAAGCAAACAATGTGTTGCAGGATTCAGTCTTTTGCTAAAATTCTGGCACTCATTTTCTCAATTACACTGAACCATTTTAAGGCAGTCACCCTCTGACTTGGTCTTTAACCACTGCTCCTCAGTTCTGAGAGAATGTTGATACCAAGGAAGAGTTCATACCTTGTAGAAATGTCCTATTGCCAGAGAAATCCTGTAATGTGCACTAGCTATTGTAGGGGTGCTAGGATCTGCCACTAATTCACCTGACAGAATCTGGATGGCTTCTGGAATAACAGTAACATAGTATTTTCTGTTATTATTAATATCTGATAATATGTACCAATAAATGTGTATTTTCTGATACTATTAATGGTTACAACTAACTTCTTACATCTTACATCCTTTCGTGCTGTTAAACATCACATAGGGCTTGTATGGCAGTTTGCCAAATTTTCCTGTTTTCTGCAAGCTTTTCAACCTCATCAAGGAATTCTACTAGTTTGGCCTCTCTTAACAATGACCTCTTCAGAGTTTCACATGGCTGACCTCTTTTTCTTTGGCCTGTTGTGTTCCACTTGATAGCTTGTTTTGGGATTCTCTGATTGTTTCTTCTCATAGTGACCAACATATACCCATCTTCTTTTTCTGATCACCCATGAGACAAATTGTTGTTTGCTCATCTGCCTTATCTCAGTGTTGTTCTTGAATTTTTTCCACTTTATACTAAGTGTTTTTTTTTTTTTAAAAACATTTGTTTTCAAAAGAGTCTAATTTATTGTCTCTTTCTTTAGTCATTTTCCAGCTTTCACATGCATAAATGAGGGTGGATATTACATTTGAATTGAATAATCTTAACTTGGTTTTTGTGCTTATAACTTTTTAATGCCATGTGTTCTCAAGATTCTTGAAGGTCAGTGCTGCTTTCGCAAGTCTAATTCTAACTTCCTTCCTGGTGTCACCATCCTAGTCTATGTAGCTGCTGAGGAATGTAAATTGGTTTACTTCTTCAACAGCTGTTCTGTCTACATATATTTTTCCTTCTCGATTAATGAGAAGTTTCATTAGTTTTTTTTTTTCCTTGTTAATTTCAAGTCCTATTTTGTGAAGACAGGATATCTATTTTTTTCTTGCATTAAATTCAATTGTCACTGATAAGGGTTATATCATCTGCAAAATCAAAATCTTCTATTTGGGTCCCATGTACCCAATCAATGTCCATTTTACCTGTGCAACATTTTTTTTATTATGAAATCTATGGCAATTCCAGAAAGCAAAGTAGATAGTATACATCAGTGGTTCTCAACCCATGGGCCATGACCCAAAGGTGGGCTGAAACAGGGAGTATTGTGGGCCGCACTGAAGTCTCAAAGCAGCCAAATAAGAAAGAAAAAAGTAGATGCAATCAAAAATTATTCTGCATTATTCACGCAATACATAGTGATAGACTTCAGGGATGCACGCTGCAGATTTGTAGGTCGCTTTATTAGTATATCCGATGTGCGGCTATTGGAGAAAGGATGGTTGAGACAGCGTTTCTTTCAGCATCACACAGAAATGTGACGTACACACCCGTAAAAAGACGGCATCGCTTTTGAAGTGCGATACCAGCGTCTTTCTGACCATATTGCTGAAACATGTACAGTTTTACAATGTAATTTTACAGAACAGTCGGCGTGTATTGTGCGAGAGAGCAGAATTGAAATACAATTCTCAGCAATTGCGTTTTAGTTTAAAAATCATATTTTGTTGGCTTGAGAGCTGCTGTCTGGTCTTGGTGCTGTGTGTAATTCATATTGGATTAATCAACGGATTCCAGTTGCCCATGTAGTGATCATGGAGACTTTTTGGACAGCCTTTTTTCTTGTTTCAACTTTAAAACTTTAGGCGCTAAAATGGACCGATTTGTGAAATGTAAGCCTTCGACTTCGCACAAACAAATTGATAGTGGTGGCAGCGACGGTCACTGTGATCAAGACGACGTTAATGTTGATACTTGTAAGAAAACTAAATACGCTCGAAAATATGATGTGGAGTATATTAAGTACGGTTTCGTTCCACCAAGAAATGATCAAAATCTGCTACAGTGTGTTATTTGTTTGCAAATCCTCTCCAATGAGGCAATGAAGCCGACATCTAGATCTACAGAATAAAACCAAAGAATTTTTCTAACGTAAAGCCGAGGAATATAGTAAACAAAAGACAGTGTTAATAACAAGAGCCACTCTCAACGAAAAAGCTCAGCATCGTACCTGATTGCCCAGAAAATCACAAAATCAAAGAAACCATACATGACTGAAGAAGATCTTATCATGCCACCTGTTGTTGACATTTGTGATGTATTGTTCGGCTCAGAATGTGCTACAAAACTGAAAAGCATTCCCATCTCGAATGATACTATCCGCAGAAGAATATCACAAATGTCCGAGAACATTGTCGCGCAGCTAACTGAACGATTACAATCTATTAAGTTTGCTACTCAGTTAGATGAGTCAACTGACATCGCCAGCGACTCACAGCTGTATGTTTATGTTCGCTATTACTGGCAAAATAGTATGCAAGAGGAATTTCTTTCTTGCAAGTCACTGCCAGCCAGAACGACAGCTGATGAAACATTTCTTGTTTTAAACGATTTTTTCACATTTTTTGGACTGGAGTGGACGAATGACATCGGTGTTTGACCAACGGTGCTGCCACAGTGACTGGCCACAACAGTGGTGTTGAAACTCACATAAAACAAGTGTCATCCGAGATTGTAGGGCACCCATTGCTTGATCTTCTTCTTCTTCGTTCGCTTCTACCACCAAAACCGCACTGTGATCCTACTGAATTTACGCCTGTGGTCCTCGTTAGGTCCGGTGGTCTCCTGTGTGGTCCCCAGATTCACGAGAGGACCACAAGGGGTTCAGAGTATCGAAGGGATTTAGCCTGTATTCTTGGTGGGCCTCTGAAGCGGATTGCGTGACACCGTGGTTTTCATTGCACCAGTTTAGTCTAGAGTTGGACTTTCTCACCGGAAGACCTCGACGTGTTTAGGATATTAGTGCATCCCCTCTGGGTGAGAGGCGGTAGCCCACCCAGGCCAGAGTTGGACCTTCTCACCGGAAAACCTCGACGTGTTTTAAGATAACCGTGTATCACTGCCGGGTGAGAGGTGGTTGCCCATCCAGTCCAGAGTTGGACTTTCTCACCGGAAAACCTCAGCGTGATTAGGATACGCAAACATCCCCGCCGGGTGAGAGGTGGTTGCCTATCTAGACTGCCCTGGTCCAGTGTCTCCGACTTCAGCATTTTGCGGTCGTGGTCGCTACCCTTCCTAGTTGTGACCCGGATGGAGCTTTTGTCCAGGAGGACGAATCCTCGCCACCAGTGACTTCCACCCCTGGGTTGAGCCGGTTTAGGCATATTATCCCAGTATGGGCGTGTTTGGGACGTGACCGACCTCTAGAGCAGAGGTACTGTGACATGCATATAGCCTTCAAGATTCACCCCTGGTGTGAGCCGGTTTAGGCAAAATTCACCAGCATGGGTGTATATCAGGCGTGACCGACCTCTAGAGCGGAGGTGGCATGACATGTCTAGCCATCAAGTTCCACCCCTGGTGTGTGCCGGTTTAGGATACTCATTCCAATTACGGGGCCTCGAAAGAGTCCCGTATTGTTATTTTTCGTCACTACTTCCCCTTGCCGGGAGTGGGTAAGTTGCGCGCCTGCTGCCTTCCTTGGATGTGGTAGCCGTTTCTCATGCTCCCTCTCCGGAATCGAACCCTGATTCCCCGTTACCCGTTACAAACATGGTAGGCATGTCACGTACCATCGACATTTGATAGGGCAGACATTTGAAAGATGCGTCGCCGGCACAGAAGGCCATGCGATCAGCAAAAAGTTATCCAGAGTCACCAGTTGGGACGCCGCGCCCCGCGAATGGCAACGACGATTGGTTTTGAACTAATAAAAGCGCTCTTTCCACGAGGGTCGGAGCTTGGTAAGCATGTATTAGCTCTAGAATTGCCACAGTTATCCAAGTAGGATCGTGTCATCTAAGGAACCTCGACTGATTTAATGAGCCATTCGCGGTTTCATCGTAAGACAGTGTGAACTTAGACATGCATGGCTTAATCTTTGAGACAAGCATATGACTACTGGCAGGATCAACCAGATAGCTTTCTTCACTGAACCTTAGTCGGATATCTACCGACAGACCGACGCGGGGCAAGGGAGACAGCGCTCTGCTCAGAGCGGATCCCTTTCTACCCCAGCGGCGTTTCACTTCCTTTAACCAGCGGGCGCGGCCGGCGGCTCTCTCTGCTCTAGCGAACGAGACGAGAAGGGAGCCCAGCCACCCACAACATACGCACATTACATACTGCAGACCCGATACTCTTTGCGAGAGATGGGCCAATTTCGAGACTATCGGTCGACAAAACCGTACTACATCGTTAACACGAACCTGGCTGGCTAGCCGTTTACATGCTTCGCTCGATGGACAAACCACTTGCTTCTGCATCGAAACACCTTAACTCTCGCCGTCCAGGAAGGGAGCGAAAGCCTGTCTCCCCACGCACGGAACTCGAGAGCGCTTTTTCGCCAAAAGAACGTTCGGCCTGCACAACAGCAGCAGCAGCTCGTCGCGGCTCTGCGCAGCTGACATTGCTTGATCTATCGTGAGGCACTCGCTTCAAAGAAGTTGAATGAAACTCTGGGATCTGTACTTGAAGACTGTGTTCGGATTGTAACTTCATAAAAACTAGAACAGTGAACAGTCGATTATTTGCTCAACTTTGTCTTGAGTCAGTTCAGGACACAAGCATTTCCTATTACACTCGGCTGTGCGTTGGCTGTCCTGAGGAAAAGTTCTTGCAAGGGCGTTTGAATTTCATTTAGAATTGTTGCAGTTTTTGACAGAACACAATACGACCTGGCCGTAAGGTCACTGATATTGAGCGGCTTGACATGCTGGCATACATTGCTGACATTTTTAGCCCTTTGAATAGTTTGAACATATCACTGCAGGGTAAAGATGCCAGTATACTCAAGACATACGGCAAAGTTGTAGCCTTTAAGAAGAAACTATGACTTTGGTACATGAGACTCGAGAACAAATCACAAGATATGTTTCCCTTGTTCTATGAATTTATAGAGTGCAATGAAGTTAATGGCGAGATTCTGGAAGGGGTCACTGGTGTAATAAAAGGGCATCAGACATCTCTTACTGAATATTTTGACAAATACTTCACGCCCAAAGACTTAAAGCATACAACTGGATTCGTAATCCTTTTCAGTGTGCATTCTCTGAATTAACCAGTCATGCACAAGAAGAATTAGCAGAACTGTCTAGTGAGCGCACATTACAAATAAAATTTAATGACCCCGCTGTGGATAAGTCTTCCTTTTGGTGCATTGTCTCACTGGAATATCTGTTGTTGTCAGCCATGGTGATAAAAGTTCTTCTACCTTTTTCAACAACTTATGTATGTGAAATTTCATTTTATGCATTGACTGCCATGGAAACCAAATATCGTCCAGGAATGAACGTGTAGGATGATCTTTGAGTGTGTTTGTTACAAATTCCAGCCAGAATAGACATGCTATCCAACTGGAAACAGTGCCTTCTTTAAGGTAAATGAAAAGAACTTTTGTGTAACAATCAATATGCAGTTAAACATGCAGAGAAAATATTACATAAAACTTTATAAAATTAGATTTATACCTTGCAAATATAAAGCACTTTATTAGTGGGCCACAAAAATGTTTCACTTTTAAATGTGGGCCGTGCGGCAAAAGGGTCTGAGAACTGCTGGTATACATCCTTGTTTCACGCCTGTTTCAATCTGGAAACATTCGCTCAATCTTTCTTCTGTGTTGACTGCATAAACATATTCATTGTAGAGATCCTTAATCATGTTAACAATCTTAGATGGTATTCCATATAGACATACAATTCTCCATAATGAATCTGTGTTTGCTATCAAATGCCTTTTTAAAGTCTATGAAGTTCAAGATTAATGGTTTTTGCTTTTCAACATGTTCTTCAAGTATTATTCTTAGAACAAAGATCTAGTCAAGACAATTTCTCCCTCAGCTCCAACCTGTAGCATTCCTATGGCGTGGGAAACTTTTTGATCACTCAAAAAACATCTGATCATTTCTAGACAGCAGATCTTTACAAAATCTAAAAATCAAGAATTCACAGAGTCACCTTCATCTATGTCCCTGGGCATGTGGGCAATAGGGAAATGTGAGAGCTGATAGGCTGGCTGGCTCTGCTATCATGTCAGAAGGACAACAACTGGATCAAGCTGATATTGTTAATGTGCTCAGAGAGATAGGCAGAGTGCAGGACTTTGAAGGCAGTGAATCTACATCACTGCTTAGACCAAAAAAGCTGGGAATACAGATCAGCATGGCCAGGAATCAGAGGCATACTGGACATGTGAGACAACTTGTCAGCCAACACAGGACAGGCACTATCAGCCACAGGATGCTGATGGATATGTTGAAGGAGAGGGGGGAATCTGAGCACCTGTGGGCATGTCAGGAGTGAAATGATGATGACCCAGACCATAAACCAGATCTTTACAATCAAGAAAGCTACATTGCTTATCTTAACTGTACTTAGCATTTATTTATATATAAAGAAAAACTAGCTTTAAGCACACAATTCTTTATGTAACACATGAATAGTTAGTGTATATAAAACTAAATATATAACTATACCGGAAATCTAAAAAACTAAGCGTGAAGACAAAAATCAGGATATTTAAGAGTAATGTTCTAAGTGTACTACTCTATGGAAGTGAATGCTGGAAAATCACCAAAACAATAGAAAACAAGTTGAATTCTTTCCAGACTAAATGTTTACGAAGAATTAGAAAAATATTTTGGCCAAACACCATAAGAAATAACATCTTGTTGGCAGAAATGCAGATGAAGCCAATGACAGCAATTATTGAGGAAAGACGCTGGCGATGGTTGGGACATGTGCTCCGAATGACTGACAACTCACTACCAAAAATAGCACTAAGATGGACACCACAGGGGAACAGAAGTAAGGGTAGACCAAAAGAGACATGGAGAAGAACAACAGACAGTATGTTGAGCAATAGAGGGCTCACCTGGGCAAGAGCAGAAAAAAAGGCGAAGGACAGGCATTTGTGGAAAACCCTTGCGGAAGCCCCATGTGCCCTGGGCACTTAAGGTTCAGAGAGAGAGAGATATAACTATACACAAAGCCCCTGTAGCAAAGCTGTAGAAACAAAATGTTAAAACTATTCAAGAAAAAAAAGCAGGAATAAATTTATTAATTAACAAGCACACAACTGTGACATTTCAGTTTGCACCTTAATCATACAAGAACATACAGGACAAAGAAATATTTCTAATACAGAAATATTTCTATTGTTCTATTTCTTTATCCTGTATGTTCTTGTATGAATAAGGTGCAAACTAAAACATCAAAACTGTGTCCTTGTTGATTAATAAAGCTGTTCCTGCTTTTTTTCTTGAATAGTTTTAATAGTTCTTTATGTGTCTGGGAACAAAATTTGATGATTTGTTTGTTCATGATTTATTTATAACAGTGAGATTCTCCTGTACCTTGTAAAACAACAGGATCTGCAAGCTTCTTATTTGTCAGATAGGCTTCAGTCTTGGTGGCATGTATCTGAAGTGACAGAAGGTTGAAGCAATATTGTTATCTTTAAAGAAAGGAATTGAAGTCTCAGCACTACCAAAAATACAATATTCTTCAGTAAGGACACTGTTGCTGCAGATTTTTATTTTACCCCAAACAGTTTTATCTTTGTGGCATTTATGTGTTTTAGTTCATACTGCAAAGAGGCACAGAAATAATTTCTATTTCAGATTTTGACCACTGTTGAGAACTGACATCAGATCATTATGTATTCAGTCTTATATTCATAAGTTCATCTCATGTTCTGTTCCCTGTTTTTGACTGTTTCATGTGTCATGATTTTTGCAAACAAGAACAGTGAGGCAGATAACAACGTTTTACTTCTCAATTGATACCAGTTCAAAGAGTAAATCAGATAAACATATTTCACATATATAAATTGATGTGCATAAAATTCTTAATGAATATAAATCTATGCATATAGTTCTAATTTCTTTTGTGACTGAGTGATAACAATTAGAATCAGATTCAAGAGATAAAAATAAAATCATCTAAACAAGTTCAGAATTTAAACAAACCAGAGCAGTACTGATTCCCTGGACAACAATTGTGGGGCGGTTTTCAATAAAGTAGTCATTCTTAGCATCAATTTGAAAGTTGAAGCCTGTTGCTACATATGAAGTGCTGTTCTGCAAATAAAAAAATAAATAAATACATTTCCCAATATATAATATACTTTTAGTCCTTGATGATGATTTTGAAAAAAGACAGGTGTTTGCTGTTGTGAGTTTTGTGGAGTATCATTTTGCTGAATGGCTTCTCTCATGGTTGGTTATTAGTATTGCAAGGCCAAATCTTGAGTTTTTGACTTTTGTCTTCAGAGTTGGTCTTTGTTTCCTTCTAAAGTCACTCTCCACATTTTTCAGTCTTTTGTCACTTGTTCCAAAATCGTGTGACTGACAGAATACATTCATGATGATAACTTACAAACATCTTTGCATCTCAGTTCTGTGAAGTCTTCCCTCCACAAGTCTGTCATATAAAATTTTCTTGCAGTTACATCCTTTCTTATATCATCATCATCATCATCATCATGTGCCGTGCTGACTGGCGTTGGCTATTATGCTTCTCCAGAGTATCCGATCCTTCATGCAGGCCATCAGTTCAGTTGGTGATCTCCTCTCACACCATCCCGTCAGACTGTCCAGTATCATTTCTCTTGGTCTTCCTCTTGATCTTCTTCCTTCCATTTTTCCTGTTGTTATAATATTTTCAATGCCCCCTCTTCTCATTTCATCTCTGTCCATTATTGTATGCCCCTCCTTTGACTTCATATATATATATATATATATATATAAATAACAGACATAAGATGATTTTTGTACATTTGCAATAGAAATATTAAGTGATATTTGTTATTTAGCGCTTTGATGATGTGCAGCTGTGCGTTGCTGTAGGCAGATGACTTATTTTAAATAGCTAAGCATCATCTGAACATGAAATTCACAATTTTTTTGATTAAATCAAAATTAAAATATTCATTGTTTAATATAATAGTCACAAGTTTTACATACATAGGAAGCAAGTTAACACCCGTGGGAGACATATCAACAGAAATTATGACCCGGATTGCTTTAGCGTCAAATGCTTTCAACAAGCTGACTAACTGCTGGAAATCAAAACAACTCAGTAGGCACATGAAACTCAAGATCTTCAACTCCTGTGTAGTGCCAGTACTAACCTATGGTTGCGAGAGTTGGAGAACATCAACAGCAATGGAAAAGAGACTAGATGCTTTTGAAAATAAGTGATTTTGAGACTGCTAAATATCCGTTGGCATGACTTCAGATCAGTTACATCAATAAGACAAGAAACTAAACAAGACTAAGTATCAAACTTTATCAGAAGATGTCCTTGAAACTATATCGGTCACGTACTTAAAATGGACAAAAAATGACTCCTGCACCGTGCATTTACGTAGTCACTAGGGAATAAAAGAAAGCAGGGAAGACTCAAAGACAGACTAAGAAGAGTTATCACCAAGGAGTGTTCAACAATGCTCATCAGAAACACTGAAGATCTAAAGTAAGTAGCAAGGAATCGCCAGACATGGAGAGCCTTGTCCTCCGCCATATGTGCCGCCTTTGGGCCAAGAGGATCAATTAACTAACTAAAAATATAAAAGTATTTGCTGAACCATCAATAAAATGATTGACAAGCAATGTATTATGCTCAAAGACTCTATTCAGCAAACATCTTTCGAAATCCTACCTCCAAATAAAAGACATGCTATACAGGGGTGGATGACTGAAGAAATTTTGCAGCTAATGGATCGGAGAAGAAGTCTTAAGGAAGATAAAGATGAATATGACAAAATAAATAAAGAAATAAGATACAAATGCAGTAAAGCTAAAAAGGAGTGGCTAAATAGAAATGTAGTGAAATAGAGACACACCATCATGAAAACACAAGAGATATATACAACCAAATAAAGGAGTTACAAACAAAAGGACATATCACAAGACTGGTTGCCTGAAGTCAAAGGAGGGGCATACAATAATGGACAGAGATGAAATAATGGCAAGATGGAGCAAATACACTAGAGAACTCTATGAGGACAATAGAACTGAAATAGATATACGAAATAATAATGAAGGGCCTCACATATTAAAAGCAGAAGTGAAAGAAGCCATCAAACACATGAAGAACAACAAAGCACCAGGACCAGATAAAATCACCAAGAAAGAAGTGGGAGCATTAGGAGGGCTTGGCGTAGAAATGATTACCAGATTGCTGAATGACATCTATAACAGTAACTATGTCCAATCAGACCGTTTGCAATCAGTTTTCATTGCCCTACCAAAGAAACAAGGTGCAGTTGAATGTGAAGACCGTCAAACCATTAGTTTGTTACCAAAATCCTGCTTAATGTTGTCATGAGAAGAGTCAGGGGTAAAATAAAACCAGAAATTGCTGAAGAACAGTGTGGCTTCATCGAAAGAAAAGGTACAAGTAATGCCATATATATAATGAGAACTTTCATGGAGAGATCAGTATAAGTAAAGACGAATCTATACTTATGCTTTATAGACTACTGTAAAGCATTTGATAAAGTGAGACAGACAAAAATTATAAGAATGCTGGAAGACATCAACACAGATGGAAAAGATCTGAAACTTATCAAAAGCATATATTGGCAGCAATCAACAGCAATGAGGGTTGAGAACCAAATAGGAGCATTCCAAGAAATACAACTGGAAGTTAGACAAGGATGTGTTCCATCTCCTGACCTCTTCTCCTTGTACAGTGGAAACATAATGAGAAATATAGAGAACATGGCTGGAATATCAAATGGCGGTACAACCTTAACAACTTAAGATATGTAGATGACACTGTTCTGATTACTGAAAGTGAAGGGGAGCTACAGGCTCCTCTGGATGTCATGGTTCATGAAAGTAAAAGTAAAGGTCTCAGCCTGAATAAAAATAAGACTGAAATGATGGTCATCTCAAAGAAAAGAATACCACCAAAATGCATCATTACCATCGATGACACAAATCTGAAACAAGTTGATAGATTAAAGTACTTAGGAATGATTATAACAACTCATGGGAAATGTCACAATGAAATAAAAAGTAAACATGCTCAAGCCAAGTCAGCATTCCAGAAAATGAGAAACATCTTGTGCAACAGATCCGTATCAATGGAAACAAGATTCCGAGTATTAAATGTTACATTGAGTCAATTTTGTTTTATGGTTGTGAAGCAAGGTCTATTAATAAGAGAGTATAGTGAGCAATGGGGGCCGTGAAGATGTGGTTTATAAGAAGGATGTTGAAGGTACCATGGACAGCCAAGAAAACCAATGAAGAAGTCTTAAGACAGGCTGGAGTTAAAAAGTACATTATATCAAAGATCAGAAGCAGACAAGCTAGATTTATAGGATATTTCCTGCAAAGAGGAAAATTGGAGCACATTGTGGTAACTGGAAAAATTGAGGAAGGAGAGACAGAGGAAGACAGAGAGAGAAGTTACTGGATGGGCTGTCAGTGTGGTTAAGAAGAAAGTCACCGGCAGATCTCATAATCAAGTCTAAAGACAAGGAATTGTGAAGAGAAATGATCACCTACGCCACATGGCACTTAGATTAGATTAAATTTCATTCATTCATTCATGTGCATGTCTCTTGTGAAACTTTGCCTCCCTAACATCACTCCTGTAGGTCTCTCAGTTGTGAGCAAGATGGCCTGCTGCTGACGCATCCATCTGCAGATCATCAACGATGTCTTGCAATCATCTTCACCTTGGTCTTCCTTTCTTTCTTTTTCCTATTATGTACCCTTCCAAGACAGTCTTCTCTAGATTATCATGACATTTAATTTGTCCAAAATATTTAAGTTTTTTCTCTTTAATCTTCTTTACTAGCCAGCCTTCTTCAATATTAAGTTATTGTAGTATGGATATATTTGTTCTTTTTGTGTCCATGATATTTGAAGAACTCTTCTGTAGCATTTACATTCAAAGGCATTTATGTGTTTCTCATCTGTTTTATTAAGTGTCCAAGTCTCACAGGCATATGTTGCGATTAGATTAATAAAATCATACAGCTGGTATTAACAAACTTTGTATATATATATTTTTTTTTAAAATTCATTACTGAAATAAATTATCAAGCAGAAAAATAATGATAAAATTGATAATGATCATAGCTAAATTTTCCTTGGCATGCATTAATTTAAAAAATGCAGCTTTTCACAGCATATAAAGAACACAATCAAACCCTTACCTGAAGTCTCGGGGAAGTTCTAAAGGTCCGAATGACGATATTTTTACTCTTGTACTTGGGCAGCTGCATGGAAACTATGACTTTTCCATTCATATTTGTAGACAAAAAGTCTGGCAGGGAGTAGTTCTTGTTTCTTCCCAAGGCATCAACTAATGAAGTCAAACATGGACAAAATAGTATTTTTTTCCAAAGAAAATAATATTTGAATAAAAAACATTAGAACAAAATAAAAGAATGAAATAGAATTCTATATTATGTAAGAGAAAAAAATTTCTCATAATAGACAATTCTCCTCAGTTCACTCTACAACTGTTATGAAAAATGATTTTCACTGCACGTAACATTTTTATCAGATGTATTTCTATGTGTAACCTTCCAGCAACTTACATTTTAAATTGATATTTTCTTTCTTACGTGTTGCCAAATTTGTAAAAAAAATTATGGAGTTCCTCACCAATATTCAGAGTGGTTCCTACTGTTTCCAGGATGGTGAAGATGTTGGACACAAAGTTTTGGTGAAGATGCTTCAGCATGAGGTTACCTGCCCATGAACCCAGCTGAAACACAAGAGCTGACAATGTCAAGTTTATGTATAACACAGTGTGTGACTTTTCTGAATATGCTGGTTTTATAATTAATCTTTTTTTTTTTTTGTGGTAATTTGGAAATACAAATTTTAATAACTCCACAGTTCTAGTCATTAAGGACATCATTTAAAAAAATTGTTAAATCTATTAGAGATTCACTTGTGTTTTTCTCTCTTTTTTTTTTTTTTTGGTATGTTTTTCTTTAAGATTCCAATTTTCTTAAAAAGTTTAAAACTCTAATATTCAGCTTTCATTACAAATTTCAGTTCTTTTAAAACTGATATTTAAAGACTTCAGAATTCTGAACTAGAAATCAGTTTTCTGAGTTAAAATGCCTGATTTAAAAATTTTTTGCAATCAATGCCAGTACTTTTGTCAGCTAAATATCAAATGATCACATCTGATTTATAATAAGACACATGTCCCAGTATGACACCCTAACCACTTGACTACTTGTATTTTAGATGTTACCACTACATTTTTAAAAATTTCTCTCTAGAGCTGATGACTTGTGAATTTTTGCAGCTGACACAGTAGTCGTCTTGAAGTGTACACATTGTGTTGAGTAGGAAAATGTGTTGCAGTGGGTCATGAGGTCTTGGAATGAACTCAACTAAGTGGACAACCTAAATTCAATATTCCTTTCATCTTTCTCGAATTTCTTCTATCTCTGTTAAGGTCTTCCCCATCTCGTCACAAATTACATTTAGTTTTAGTGTGACACTTCTTGTCTTCTTCTTCTTCTTTGTATGCATTGTCTGTCTATATCTGCAGTATGGTTTCTTGGATAAATTTCACTGTTTTTTGTAATTCATGTATGGAACTGTAGAACTTATTTTCTTTGGTGGTTTCACTGGACCAGTAATTACTTCTCAGTGTCTCATAGTTGGTGCAGTTTTGCAGGATATGTTCCACAGTCTGGGGCACTTAGGTGCATGTACAAAGAGTAGTAGCACCAACCTTAAACTCATGTAATATATATGACTCGACTGTGTATTGTTCAGAGATAGAAAAAGGTGACTTGTTCCTTTCTGTTTAGCAAATGATAGTCATCATGTGGTGGTGTTTGTGGTTTCCTGTAGGTTTTTATCATGCTCTCCTTCTGATTATAGGTGGTTGGTATGTCTGGTTGCTCCATTTCACTGCCCTCTTTGGCCAGACGATCGGCTTTCTCATTGCCTGGTATCCCACAGTTGGAGGAAATCCACTGCAAAGTGATTCTGTGTTGTAAGTCAATTTTTGACAAGATATCCTTAAGATCTGGTAGTTTGTTTAACTGAAGAGCTTCCAGTACTGATCTTGCATCTCTGACAGTTACTACAGGGCATGTATCAATTCTGGAGTCTGATAGTTTTTCAACTGCAGCAATAATTGCCCTAACTTCTGCATCATAGCTGTTGCAGTATTTTCCAGTAGGTATGGAAGTCTTGTCAGTGGTGTTGTTTTGATATTCAATATGTGCTCCTGCCCCTCCATTCTTTATGGCATTGTGTGCAGATCCATCTGTATACACATGTATCCAAGTGTCACATGGATATTTGTCATCTAGCATACTAAGTTTGGCTGTTGACTTTGCATCTCACCATTCTGCACACCTTTCACTTCAGTTTGAACAGTTATTTGTGTACAATCTGCTTCTTTCCATGGTGTATGCTCTGGTACAGATGATAATGGAGCAACTACAGTTGGAATATCTGGTATCAGCTTACACATACGCTTGGCCTGATGAATGAAGCACCCCTTTTAAGCTGTATTAGTGTCAAGTTATTGAATCTCTCCTTCAGAGGATAGCTTGCAGAGCTGAGGAATTTTTCTCCCAAGGTCATGACCTTTGTGTCTCTACATTCTTTTCGTGCTTGAACACCATTTTCTGCATTTCTACTACTGATGTGGACTTCATGGCACCTGTGATAATCCGTAGTGACTGATTCTGTACCTTGTCTAAATTATGCAGAGTAGCGTTTGATGCTGTGCACCAAGCTGTTGAGCCATATTCTAAATGTGGTAAAATATTTTGCTGATATACATTCTTGAGGATTCTTTCACTAGCTCCCCATGTGGTTCCACTCAGTTTTCTTAATATGGCTAGTTTTCTTCTGGCTTTTGCTTCTGCATTGCTGATGTGTTGCTTCCAAGTCAGTTTTGAGTCAAGAGTCACTCCTAAGTAAGTGGGTTGGTTATCTATCCTTAAGGATATTTCATTTACAAAGATCTTACCTGCTTTCTGTTTAGATGAGAGAGTGAACAGAGTGGTACTTGATTTCTCTGTGTTGATACTTACACACCATTTGTTTGTCCATGATGTCAAGATGTTTGCTGCTCTTTGGAGTCACTGTGTAGCAACTGTCGCATATTCATCTGTACACTACATGACCAGATCATCTGCTTACAGTGCCACTTTGATTCCATAGGGAAGTTTCTTGACCAGGTCATTAATGAATATCAGGAATAGTATAGGTGAAAGGACTCCTCCTTGTGGTACACCGTGTCGCAGCAGTACCTTCTGGCTTTTGTGTCCATCCATTGCTACTCTTGTTCTTCTATTGTGCAAATAAGACCTTATCTAGTTGTACAGTTTTCCATTCACATTGCAGTTTCTTAGCTTCCACAGCAGACCTTTTTTCCATACTTTATCAAAGGCTTTCTTCAGGTCTATCCATGCTGCTAGTACAAGGTTTTTGTCTTGGAATGCATCCTCAATCTCTTGAGAGAAATAGGTCACTTAATCTTCTGTACTGTAGTACTGCCTAAATCCTGATTGTTGTGGAACAAGGTTTTCACTTTCTAGATACCATTTTAGCCTCAGGTCAATGATGCATTCCATCGTTTTGCATAGGCAGCTAGTGAGACTGATTGGAAGTAGCTGAAGGCTGTATCACTGTTTTTCCCTTGCTTTAGCAGTGGTACCATGCTTGCTTCCTTCCAGATTTGAGGTAACTTACCTGTGCTCCAACACATACTGAAAATATCCAACAGCTTTCCCATTGCTGCCATTCCCAGGTTCTTGATCATTTCATTGGACACTCCATCTGGTCCTGGTGATTTCCTTGGTTTCAGTTTATTGACTGCTAGGTCTAACTCGCTGCGTGTGATTGGTGCATCCATGACCTCCACTTTTTTGCCGTGTTCCTCTTCTTTCTGTGGGTCAGTGTGCGCTGTACACTCTTTCTCTGGATGGATATGAATGTTGCAGTCTTGTGCAAATATGCGAGCAAAGTGATCTGCTACCTGCTTACCTGTAAGAGTTTTCCCATCCTCTATTAGTGTAATCTTTGTATGTCTTCCAGTGCTCTCATCGTTTAACTGTTTGATTAGTTTCCACACTTTTCTTCCATCCTTTTCAAAGTTTAGGGACTCTGTTTTCTCTCTTCAACTTTCCTTCCTGGCTTGCAGCTTGGCTCTCTGAAATTTGGCCTTAGTATGTTGGTAATTATTGTGGTGTTCTTGGCACAGTCTATTTTCTGCTTGCTTTCAAGCTGTTTCCACATCATAATGGAACTTTCCCAGCTCACTAGACCATTCTGGTTTATAGTCCCTGCGAGCTCCTCTGGGAATGGTTTCACGGGCTGCCTGAAGGATACAAGCATTGAATTCCTTCACTATGCTGTTAATATCCTTACCTTCTATGGGTATCTATCCCACCAGGATACCTGTATGATGTCTGTACATTGTCCAATTTGCTTTTTTATAGTTCCATCTGGGGAGAGGGCTACTGGTGTTCATTTTCTATTTTCAAGAAGACTGGTTGATGGTCGCTACCTCCAAATTGTTTTCCAATTTTGCACGTAATGTTCCACTTCAGGTCTGGAGGGTGAAATGCCAGATCTGGTGTTGAGGTTGTATGCCAAGCCCTCGAGTAAAATGTTGGGGGATCCATTGGGTGGTTGATCAGGAGAAGTCCATTATCATCCTGCCAACTCTCAACTTCTTCTCCTCTCTTGTCTATGTGGTCATAACCCCAGCTCTGGGAGTGGCTGTTAAAATCTCCACAGACCATCAGTCTCTCTTTATGTGGGATGTTTCCAGAGCAAGTGGGCGGTCATTATGGCAGTAATAGTTAAGGAAGTGGAAGTCTGTATTACTGATTTTTAGATGGATCACCTGGTATTCGGCTACTTCCATGTACATTCCCACCTGACATGCGCTGATGTTTTTCTTAACAAGTGTGAGTACTCCTCCTTTTCTTCTGTCCTGTTGGTCTGATCTAAAACACTGGTAGCCTCTGATTTTAAAGGCGCCATCTTTGGTTAGGTATGTCTCCTGTATGCAGCATATACTTACCTGCTCTGCAAAGAGTATGTTATCTAGTTCCACCTTTTTTACTATAGCCATCTCTAACACTACTGACATTCTCAGCATTCCATTGCATTATTTTAAGTTCTTGCTTTTTGGCAGTTTTCTGCTGTTGTATTTTTTGGCCAGTAGCTCTACTCTCATGTCTTCTGGGTCCACAAGACAAACTGAGAGGACCTCCAGTAGCATTGGATGGACCCTTTCGAGACAGGGGGCCTGGCACTGCACCTGCCTGGTTAGTCGTCACAGGGCGAGAACCATGTTTGAAAACTGAAGATAAGAGACATTTCATTAGCGATAATGCATAGTACCTTGATTTTTGCGATGCGCCTTTTGGCTGGGTACCTCCGACTTCAGCACCTTTCCTTGCCAGGGCAGACTGTGGTCTTGCTCGGACTGCCATGAAGACAGTGGTGTAGGCTGGCCTAACCAAAACTTTGTTTTCCAGCCTCTGGTGGCTGTACTTAAGCCCCTTCTCCAACACTGGCTGATCAGATGGCTTTGAGACAGTTCCACAGAGATACTCTGACTTCGGGATGAGGAACCCGAAGAGTGCCTCAATGATGTCCATTCCTCGCCACCTATAGTCTGCTGGCTCTGTTTTGTTTACATTATTCTAACAGCCATTGTTGTAAAGACCCATAGGCTTGTCACGTCCTGAATTCATTGGTTCCACACCAGATTTTCCTCATCACTGCTGGTGATCTCCATGTCCTCATCCATCCACCAACCTGACATTACATTTTACAAAAAAATAACAATTACAGTTAGTGTTGATTGCTACAGGTTTCTGGGCTACAGAGCTAGGTCAGAGTTTTTAAGCAAACAGATCTATGCTCCCTGTCTCACAAAGACTATGTTATGATAAGTGTGCTCTTAAGACAGTTGTTCCCAGGGGATCACTTCTTGTCAATGTCTTCATTTCTTTAAACATTTCGCTATCTCTTCCACACTTCTGATGTCCGTCTGTTCTTTCACTTATCTTATCTTATCTTATATCCTTCCCGTGCCGTTAGACGTCACATAGGGCTCGCAAAGTAGTTCGCCAATTTTTCCTGTCTTCGGCGAGTCTTTCAACCTCAACAAAGGATTTTATGCCTGTTAACTTGGCCTCTCTTAATAATGTCCTCTTCAGAGTTTCACGCGGTCTGCCCCTTTTTCTTCGGCCTGTTGTGTTCCACTTGATAGCTTGTTTTGGGATTCTCTGATCATTTCTTCTCATCAAGTGACCAACATATGTCCATCTCCTTTTCCTGATCACCCGTGAGACTGGTTGTTGATCAGTCATCTGTCTTATCTCTGCATTGTTCTTGAATTCATTCCACTTGATGCAGAGTATTTTCCTTAGGCATCTTTCACTACAATCCTATATATAATGTTTTTAGTCTCTTCTTATGTTTCTTCTTATTTCTTTTGTTAAAAATTTATATTCCTCCCTGTTGTTATTTGTCACTTCCCATTTCATCTTCATTTTTCTATGTTGTTCTATTAGTTGTAATGTGCCTGCTGTAATCCATTCATTCTTTTGTTTTCATTACTGGAACAATATGACCAATAAAGAGTCTGAAAAATGGTAAATCACTGGGATGTGATGAGATAACAGCTGAACTCATTAAAGCAGGAGGAAAGGAATGTCACACAATATATCATGTACTATGTAAAAAAGATATACCATTCAAGTATTTGGCCAGAAGAATGGAAAAAAGCTGTAGTCTTCTGCTCTTTCTGTACTAATCTTTGCATTAAAATTGTCCATCATTGATACAATATCATTTTTTGCATATCTGATCTATCGTCGTTTGCATCATCATCATCATCATCATCATGTACTGTGCCGACTGGCGTTGGCCATTATGCTTCTCCAGAGTACATGATCCTTCATGCAGGCCATCAGCTTAGTTGGTGATCTTCTCTCCCTCCATCTCCTTAGACTGTCCAGTATCATTTCTCTTGGTCTTCCCCTGGCTCTTCTTCCCTCTATTTTTCCTGTTGTAATATTTTCAATGCCCCCTCTTCTCATTGTACGTCCTATGAAAGTACATTGTCTCTCTTAATTTTTTGACATTTTTTTCTATCTCCAACTCTTCTCAAACATTCTCTATTAGTTATTTTTGCTGTCCAGGGAATTAACAACATTTTTCTAATAAACCACATTTCCGCTGCTTCCAATGACTTTTGTGCAGACCTGCCTATCGTCCATGATTCACTTCCATATAACAAGAAAGGTTCCATATAGCATTTTAGGACACGTTTTCTAATATTCATTGATATGGATGTGTTGCATAATATGTTTCTCATTCTCTGAAATGCAGTTTTTGCTTTGCCTCTTCTGTTCTTAATTTCTGTTTTGCATTTCCCATTTGAAGTTATTACTGCTCCAAGGAATTTGAATTTCTGCACCTGCTTTAGAATAGTTCCTTTTAATTTTATACTGCATTTTGGTTGGTTCTGTTTCTTAGATATAACCATAGTCTCTGTCTTTTTAATGCATACATAGTATGTTATATGTATAGTATAGTATACTATAAGAAAATATCCAATGTTATATATAGTGTTCAAAAAAAAAAAACGCAACATTACTGTAGTCATAATGGACACCAAATTTCAAACTTGTATCAGAATTTTATTTTACGGAATTAATGCTTCAATTTTGGCATTAGGAAACTTTAAGACTTTAACAATGAAATGATGTTCATTAAATTTAGCTTTGACTTTTACTCTTTGCAGCTGAGGCCTACATTTCAGTAAAGTGTATGGCCTCCTCTGGCCTGTATCAGAGAATGACATCTCCTTGACATGATCCGATTAGTCATTGGATCTGTTGTGGGATGACTGCTCACTCTTCCCGCAGTGCAAGAGACAACTGTTGGCGCCAGTCTCGCTGGCGGACTTGTCTGTTGAGTTCATCCCATAAGTGTTCTATTGGGTTCATGTCTGATAACATGGATGGCCAATGAATGGTCTGGACGTTGTTGTCAGCAAGGAACTGGGTGGTGAGTTGTGCCACATGAGGTCGAGCATTATCCTGCCGACAAATCAACCCTGGTGCAGCCAGAAGTGGAAGGACGCGAGGACGAAGAATTTCCGCTACGTATCGTTGGGCATTCAAGCATATGCACCAGGTCACTTCTTCCCATGAAGTTAATCGTCCCCTACACCAATACACCTCCACCACCATGTGGAGGAGCCTCATCCACGCAGTTCTAGGGGTAGCGCTTATGTATGAACTCTGCGGTAAACTCTTCTCCATCTATCGTGTTGCTGGAGCAGAAAGAATGATTAATCACTAAACCAAACCCTTCTCCAATCATTCGCAACGGTCCATTGACGATGCTGGTTTGCCTGCTGCAATCGGTTCTGGTGACGCGGTCCATAAGAACAGGACATCTGTAGGGTCTTCTAGCCCAAAGACCAGCGTCGTACAGCCAGTTCCTGACCGTTTGATCTGAAATTCGACCAACTACTGTCATTGACTGGACTGTTGAGGATGCAGGTACAAATCAATTCCTGAGGTGACGCAGCTGTATGAAGCGGTCTTCGGCAGGAGTTGTGACTAAGGGTCTTCCACTACGTGGCCGATCTGCAACTGAGCCAGTTTCTTGAAATCGTCTCCAAAGGTGACTAACGGTGTTTCTAACCACATTAAATTGCCTGGCCATTACACGTTGTGACTGTTCAGTCTGTAAACTTCCAGTGATGATGAGTCATTGTTCTGTAGTGAGATGAGCCATACTTGCGCATTGAATTTTCAAATTAATTGATTCGAGGAGCGTCAATCTTTTATAGGCATTCAATAACATGGTCAGTGTGATATGTGTTCAGTAAGTTTCATGGGGTTCTCGTGAACCTGTTATGAGTTATTGTCAAAAATGCTGTTTTTACTAGTGTCGCTTTTCTGTGCTCATGAATCATCTGCTGAATACAATTCAGGTCAGCACGTGAAGTATATGTCCAAGTGAATGTTTCAGGCAATTTGCCCTTGACTGATCAGCAAACTTCATTTTAAATTGCAACATCGTATTTGTTGCGTTTCTTTTTTTTTTTAACAGTATAGTATGTTATAACATCTTATATTTCCTCTTCTTCTGCTGCTGATATAGGTGCATATATCTAGATAACTGATACATTTCTAGGAGTGCCTTTCTGTCTGATAGTGAGGATTCTATCACTTACTGGGTTGTAACCTAGCAATGCTTTTGATGTTAATCTGTCTAAGGCTATGTGATGCAAATATTGTTTGCTATTGACATGGTGAGAGTAACTGGTGAAACATCATGTTGGTTTGACGTATAAAAGAGCATAAGACAGGGATGTATCCTTTCTCCATACCTGTTTAACATCTATGCCGAAAACATCACGAGGAATATAAGAGATAGACAGGAAACAGCTAAATTTGACTCTTTCAACATCAGGGTGCACCAGATTTCAGAAATTAGATATGCCAGGGGTAATATCTTTCTATTAAACAGCTCAAAAGGACTGCAGCAGTTGATTCTCTCAACCAAAAGACACAGCGAAACTCAAAACCTCTTTTTTAAAACATCAACAAAACCAAAGTAATGATATTTGACAAAATTAGAAGCAAGCCCAAAATCATATAGGACCATTGAGAGCTTGAAAACATACATTTGAATATCTATGCTCAATGATCACCACCAGTGGCAACTGCACCGGAGAAATCAGAAGAAAACCTACAGTTTCATCACAGAAACTAGCACGAATGAAGAGTATGTGACAAGGTACCAATAAGTAAACAAAGTTATATTTACTAAGAGCTTACTTATTCCCAATGGCAAAATACAGATGTGAAACATGGACACTTAACAAATCATTAGAAAAGAGAATAACAGCATTTGAAGTGGAATGTTACAGAAGGAAACTTAGAATATCATGGAGATAATGAAAATAAAGTAATAAAGGTAGACGGAGGTGTATGGTGTAGTTTTACAAAGTGGCAGAGGGAGTGAGTAAAGTGAGAAAAAAAAACGAATAGAAAGTATGAGAATGTATAAATGAAAAACATACAACATCCAATATTTCGGCGTGAGCCTTTTTCGAAGATTACATAACAAACGAGACAAAACAAACGAATAAGTAAATGGGAAACTTATCTTAATGTGGCATCTTCCGACCAAAGGGAACACAGAAATGCCTGTCCACTAGACGAGACATATAGACCACACAGGGCCACACAAAAAATAAACAGACACAACCAATCATAAAGAAGAGGCAGAGAGAGGGAGGGGGGAAGGGGAAAGGGTGATAGACAAATAAAAGTCGTTAGCGAAGAAGAGAAGGTGGCGATAAGGAGGGGAGTTAGGAGAAAGAAACAAGAAAGTAGAGTATAAATCACAGAAAAAGAAAAAAAAAAGAGTGGAAAACTAAAGAAATTAAACGAAGCTTAAGATATTGTTAATTCCAGCTGGGTGGAGACAGCCAGTCTGAAAAATAAGGCGCTGTTCTAGGACCCTCCGAGATCGTACATCAGCAGAACAAGAGCGGATCACACTAACAGAAATGTCCTGTTTTCCCCTGTGGTTGCTAAAGCAAAAATGTTTAGTCACAGGTGTCCAGGGCCTCTTAGAAATATCATTAAGATGTTGGCGAAAACGATCTCCTAAGCATAAACCAGTCTCCCCTATGTATTTCATACCGCAACGTTTGCACATAATGGCATAAATAACATTGCATGAAGTTTGGGTGAAGCCCTCCTGAACTTATAAAGTAGACTTAGGGAAGGAGATCTGGCTAGCCTCGACGATAAATGGACAATTGTTTCATCTACGGCGTCCGCAACGTTTAGTACCATAAAAAGTGTCATCTGTCTTAAGGCGACTTCGAACTAAAAGGTCCCTGGGGTTCTTGTTCCGTCTGAAGGCCACCAATAGAGGTTCCCCAAAAAGTTCACGTGTATCAGGCTCACTCTGGAGGAGATGGAGATGGCGAAACAGTATGTTTTTAACTGCCAAACTATGCGCCTTATTTTTCAGACTGGCTGTCTCCACCCAGGTGGAATTAACAGTATCTTAAGCTTCGTTTAATTTCCTTAGTTTTCCACTCTTTTTTTTTCTTTTTCTGTGATTTATACTCTACTTTCTTGTTTCTTTCTCCTAACTCCCCTCCTTATCGCCACCTTCTCTTCTTCTCTAACGATTTTCATTTGTCTATCACCCTTTCCCCTTCCCCCTCCCTCTCTCTGCCTCTTCTTTATGATTGGCTCTGTCTGTTTATTTTTTGTGTGGCCCTGTGTGGTCTATATGTCTCGTCTAGTGGACAGGCATTTCTGTGTTCCCTTTGGTCGGAGGATGCCACATTAAGATAAGTTTCCCATTTACTTATTCGTTTGTTTTTTTGGTCTCGTTTGTTATGTAATCTTCGAAAAAGGCTCACGCCGAAATATTGGATGTTGTATGTTTTTCATTTATACATTCTCATACCTTCTATTCGTTTTTTTTTCTCACTTTACTCACTCCCTCTGCCACTTTGTAAAACTACACCATACACCTCTATCTACCTTTATTATTTGAACCAGTTTTACTGCAGTCGCCATCCCTTTATCTGAAAATCAAGTAAAGATATACTAATTGGATCAGGTGTTGCAGAAAAGTGGCTCATTAACACCATAAAAATTAGAACGCTGAGATATTTCGCCACATCAAGAGACACAACAGCCTGGAGAGGTTGACAGCAGGAGGCATAGTGCCCGGCAAAAGAGAAAAGGGACAACCTCAGGACATCATGGAAAGTCTGAATGTGACAATGCAACACATTGATCAACTTATATAAGACTGTTTTACATTCAGGGAGGCTGTGAGAGGAACAACATTCTGGAAAGGACATGTCACTTGAATGAATGAATGAATGAATTAATTAATTGCCATAGTTATTTATGTAATTCCAGCATTGTTGAATACTCATAAGAAAAGCTGTTCAACTAAGAAAATGGTTTTAGTTATTCGCTCCACAACAGCTAACATCTACTTGCTTCAAAACTGTCTTCTAATCTAAAAAAAAACAATATTATTTGTTCAGAGTAAAACTACTTTAAATGCTAATCATATGACAGAAAAATAACATAATAGGAAAATATGGGTTAGTTTGTAAAATACTCCACTCAAGAAATAAGTAGTGGACTTCATTAAAAACACAGATGAATTAGATGAAAAACTGAACAATTTATCCAGAGCTTCAAATGGATGATCAACAAATAAAGAATGAGTGTAGTCAGTTACTATATCCTGAAGGAGATATTGAAGAGGAGATCAGAGCACCTATGCTTGTTTCTGCAGTGCATGGATAATGATCCTCCCTACTTAACTAATTAAACATAAGTTCACTTGGCGAAGTGGTTAGTGCATTGGTCTCTCATGGCGAAGGTCGGGGGTTCGAATCCGGCCGAAGGCACCCCAGTCACCCAGCTGTAGAAATGGGTACCCGACTTCTTCTGGAGTTGGGGAAGGAAAGGTGGCCAGGCGTGATACTGACCATATCACCCTCTAGTGTGCTGGCAGGTCAATGAAAATATGGGCACTAACACCATATCCCTATGTGCCTCTAAGGCATGACAGGATCACCTTTACCTTTTTTTTTTCACTTCCAATAAATGTATTTAAAAAATGGCATTTGTCAAATAAATTTTACAAATATTGGCACATACATTTCTGCCACAATAAATAATTCATATTATTTGCTAAAGTTTTGAAGAAATATAACACATAACATCAAGAGAGACAGCTGCACTGTGTTTGGCAAGTACAAGAATCTATATACTATATAAAAATGAACGTGTGTATATATGTATGTTAGAGTATTACGCTGGAATGCCTGGAGAAATTTCAACCAAACTTGGCACACATATGACTTACAATCTGGACAATGCACTGTGGGGATTAGATAATCCCTAGGACCCCTGGGGGGCCTGAGTGGTGGGGCTTCGATTGATGCAAACAATACCTAACTGAATGACGGGAAGTAACTCCCGTTATATTAATGTCTGCTTTGCATTGTTAGCCATGACAGACAAAGGTCAGCCCACACAAATCGATGACGTTATATCTGCTAAGTGCCGAACCTTTGGCATTGATAACAAGAAACATTATACACAGAGCAGATTTCAGATTCACGAAAGACACCCTACCGTTGTTCACCTAAGCATTCATTTAGAAAATGGTCAGAGTGTTTATTTCATAACAGAGAACGCCCATACAGTGGTTGATCAGCCATCAACCACATGGGGGGGGGGCGGCTAGCGGTGGGGGTGAAATGGGGGTTACATTTACAAATCATCGAAAACTATCAATATTAATGTCAGATCCATAGTTTTTGGGGTCGCTGAGATGAATAGTGACATGCCCGATACCGTTTAAGTCCAAGTTCAGCCCCCATCGGCTTGGAGAAGGGGCTCGGGGCAGGGGTGAGAAGGGGGTGGCATGTACCAAGTATCGAAAATGAGCGATATTAGTGTCGAATTCATAGTTTTCAGGGTCCCTGAAATGAATAGGGACACTCCCAATGCCGTTTAAGTCCAAGTTCAGCCTCCATCAGCATGGGGGGGGGGCCTGGGGGTGAGGGTGGGAAATAAAATGTTCAAATTGACCGAGATTAGTGTCGAATCCATAGTGTTCGGGGTCGCTAACTGATTGGTGACACTCCTGATGACAATTAAGCTCAAGTTTAGTCAAATAGAATGAATAGAATTCTGTAGAACAGTCTAGACTCTGTATAACCTTCTAGAAGGTTGTGGAAATGAACAGAACTTTGTAGAACCGTCTAGAAGGTTGCAGGAATGAATAGAACTTTCATGACTGGGATAAATAATTACCCTTACAAAGTCGGGTACTCATCTAGTTATATGATAATTACTAAATCTGCACTGTTCTTCCAGACATAAACACACACATAAACCTAAGATTTGTCATTTATTTTGGTTTGATCTCATTTATTTTTCTTGTTGTCTGAATCAAGACATAAGCTGGATGAAGAAAAGTCAGACAATTAAAACTTACATTTCTGACACCTGTGGAGCTCACATACTGAATATGATCAGCAAATTCTTTGCCATAAAAGACACCAGGGTCATCGATGGACTCTAAGAGATCCTTGAGATTGGTTAGGGTAAGGTTTGCTCCCAGAGTTATGTGGATGCCATCATCAAGCTGAAGCAGATAAAAGATGAAAACACTGATGGAACTTCAAAATCCATAACTAAAGTTTCACCATAGTATAGTGATCTTAATTTCAAACTTCGTTTGGAAGATTTCTTTAAATTATTGCAATTTCTTTGGCATACTATTTGTCATGAGGTATTATAATTATATCATATTTGGTCTTTTGTTTTTTTTTTGTTTTTTTGTTCTTACACCTTTTTTATTATTAACTTGAGAAGAGTTTATTTGGAATTGTTTATATGTGTATGATTACTTATGATTAATGGAATATTAAGACACATAACATGAGCATATATTTAAAAGCATCAAATGACCATCTAATAATAACAAATTAACACAATTTACTTTTATAGGGTTAAAAATAAGGCATGTGGGCTCATCTGACATTCTGTCCTCTCATATTACATTTACTGCAAATATTAAATATTGGTTTAACATAACTATAATAAACAATGATCTCTTGTTAAGAGAAACAGACATGACACCACTATCAATAGTGACTGAAAGGAGAAGGTAACACTAGACTGGCCACATTATGAGAATGTTCCTTACCACGAACAGCTTTTTTGTTGACCCTACAGGACTAAAGAACCATGTGATGACCCAAAGAGACACAGAGACATACAGCAGAGAATATTTTTGTAAACAAAAGACCGACAGGGACAGCCAAGATAATAATGAAGGTCCAATGAATATGGAAATCTCTTGATCCCAGCAGCCCCATATATCTTGGGCACTGACAGAATAAGACAAGGACAAAATAAATACATAATAAATAATTATAAAATTAGAAATAAAAATTATTACTCCTATGAGAAAATTCAATAATGCAGCATATTAATGAATGTAATATATCTATTTTTTTCACAGATTATTTACATCCAAATTTTTGAATGAAATGCTTCTCATTAACAGAATTATTCTTCTATAAATAAGCATGTACTGAAGAAACAAATAAATGCCTTTGAATATAAATGCTACAGAAGAGTTCTTCAAATATCATGGACACAAAAAAAGAACAAATATATCCATACTACAAGAACTTAATATTGAAGAAGGCTGGCTAGTAAAGAGAGAAAACTTAAATATTTTGGAAACATTAAATGTCATGATAATCTAGAGAAGACCGTTTTTGAAGGATACATAATGGGAAAAAGAAAGAGAGGAAGACCAAGGCAATGATGGTTCCAAGACATCATTGATGACATGCAAATAGATGCATTAGCAGCAGGGCATCTTGCTTACAACCGACAGGCCTACAAGAGTGCTGTTAGGGAGGCAAAGTTCCGCAAGGGACATGCAAAAGACTGATTGACTGAAGCATGTACTGACTATCAGACAAGTCTGAAGTTGTGGGGAAAATAAATATCTTATATACCTTATAACCCAAAGTCAAGAAGATATTGATAAAGTCTGAAGTCATAAGACAGAATGTCACTTATGATCTAAGTGCTGTTGGAGGGTATTCTGAAGATGTTCAATACAGTAAGCAAGGCTTATTATATACTTGTACAAGTCAAGCCTAGATTCTGGGAGAAGACAATTGTTTAAACACTGGCTGATTTGTGCTAGATTTAAATAGTGGCCACTAACAGAATGCTGCATTTTGTGACACAGTTTCATGAACCAATTTAACTTTGGAAGTCTTTTTTTAGGGGGGGGGGGGGTGTTGGTGTTTAGATTCTGTGACGTTTCTGGTGATCTGTAGTTTGTTCTTGCTCTTTGTCACTAACTTTTTTCAGTATCTACTTAAATTTATTTATGTGCCTCTTTGGAGCATGTATTTTCCTCAAAGATTTAGACTTGTCCAATAATCAGTGCACATATACAGAATGACTGAAATAATTCTATTAATGTCTATTACATTGCATAGTGATCTGACTGTCATGTATGTGTGTGAATGTGATCATATTATCTTGCTTTATACAGTTGAATGTGTGAATAAGAGCCAGAAAGTAAATATTTTTTTTATTTCAGATTTTACTAGAGCTCATTATTTAGTCTACTTGTACTAAACTGAGTGTGAGGACTAAAAGTTCAGAGATGAAGGACACAGTTTCAGAGTGCAGAGTTTTTCAGCCTTTGTTCACTAATGAGGATTTTCTAGTCATTTCTAAAGTGGGAAAAGTCTTTCTATGTTTGACATTGATAACTATTTCAAATTGTTGAGTGGCTGTCTAAGAGTATTTTTATTTGGGATATATAGTATATCTCCCATGTATCTCTGTTAACAAATTGCTTAATTTTGGCTAATTTGTGACTTTTTTGTATTAAAAGCTTTGTGTATGTGAATGTTCCAAGTTAAGTTTTGAGCATATTTGAAGCATATGATTCTATATTCATTAATATTTCTTATCCATCAAGTTTAAAATTGAGCATAGTTTGTTTGCTTTTTTTTTCTGGAGTGTAGCAATTTGTCTTATTGCAATGAGCATAGACTTTCTTTTTTTTTTTTCAGTGTTTACCATATTTGTAAGCAAAAAGAAAATAGAACTTCTAATTGCTTGGTCAGCAGTGTTGGGTGGTGGATGGTAGAACAAATTCTAGATATGGAAGTCACCTGTGAATATCTGAATGAACAGCTGGAGACCAAAACAAATACCGAGCTGCCTTATGAGTCAGTCTTTTTAGGCAAATGCTTGCAGAAAAAAAAACATATACAAACCAAGTGTAAGACAAAGGGAAATCACCACTGTATCATCATTCTCTTATCAAATCACTCTTGGCAAATATCTCAATGGACTGACCAAGTGGCATGGAAATGCCAAGGACCACACGAGATGGAGAAGCATGATCCAATGCTGTCTGACATGGTTATTTAAAATAATAATAGCTATATACTTAAATAGAAATAGGATGAGAAGAAAAATTAATTTAGATTATTATTAGCTTAAAGAAAATCCAGGAGGAATTTAGAATAATGAATTATGGGTAATATGAAATTGAAAGTAGCTTAAAACTATAGACAAAATCAGAGTTCAAAACAAGAGAAGCCATGTGTTTAGAATTGTTATTTCAGTAAAATTTCCTTAGATTTCCACCCACCAATGTCAAACTTGGTCTATAAGGAAATTAATGTATAAGCTTATAAACTTCTGAATTACAATGATCACACTTTATAAACTTTGTGATAAAAATACTTGTGGATGCAAACCTAAAATTTGGTACTATCTCCAGTTTAAGCTAAAATCTGATATGTTTATTATTCAAAAGCATACTCACATCAACAATGTACAGTTCTTTCACTCCTCGAATGTCAATGATTGTCTGGTAATTTCTCAATGACAGTTCCTTGAAAAACCCTGATTTCAAATCACACAGAAAATCAATGACAGTTAAGTGGTTAAAAACAACTCAATCATGTGGTTTTGTTTCATAGCTAGTAGTAAATACTTTTAAATGAGCATTGCATCATTTCCATCAAAACATTGTGATTGAGATTTCTTATTACAAATAATCCTTGTAAGTCATGTATGTCATACGATGGGTCAAGAGTTAAGTACATCTGTGGTGGTCACTGCCCTAAAGAGAACAACAGATGTGACTTACAAACTTGTGTTTCCTAAACTGTTTCAAAAACTGGACCTGTATTTTGTTTTAATGTGCCAAAGACCAGTGTTTTATTTCAGAATAAGCTAGTGGTTCTTAGCCTGGGATCTTTATTAAAATGAGCTTGGTTCTGTTTATTGCTTTATTTTTAATGAAGGATTCTCAGCTCTTCTAAGGGTGGAGTGGGGGAGGGGGAGTCCACAACCAAAAAGAAGTTAGGAACCCCTGGGGTAACAGGGAATGTGACATAAAAAATGAAAAAAAAAATTACTAAAAAGAATTATATTTTAAAAACAAAATTGCACAGCTAACAAGAATAAACAAGTCACAGAAATGGTGTGTGATAGACAAGAAAATATGAGTATAGAAATAAACGTACAAGACCAAAGAGAGAAAAAGGAGAAGTGAATTAGATAAGAACAGTGAAGTAACTAAAGCTAAACAGTTAGATAATAATAGAGTGAATTAACAGAAAAATGATACATAACAATATTGGTATAACAAGAGTAATGAAACAAAAAGAATAGTGATACAGACAGTATAGACAAATGTCTAAGAAGAACAAGGCATAAAAAACACAATAAAAGATCTTACATAATGAAAACTCTCACCGAAGCCTGTATTTCCAAAGACAAGGCGATATTTATCTGTGGCATGCTCCCTCAGAAGTGTGACCAGCTGGGGCAATGTGGTTGGCTTGAACCACACCCAACCATCTCTGACAATTTTTAATGGTTTTTCATCAAAATCCAGCAGAGTGAAACATGAATGTCTGTTAAGACAGCAGACTTTTCCATTTAGTTCCTGTTATAACATTAGCAGTGGAAAAATAAAACTTTAGACACTTCATGTTGTTGGTAAATCGTGGAACAGATCTAACTGTAGTTATATATGCCAACATTTCAATGATCTAACAACATAATCAATCAAAAAATTACCTAAAGACATAGAAATGCTCAAACACAGCAATGGACTAAAACCAAAATGCCTTAATAAGATAGCAGCTAACTAACAGTAAAAAAATAACCTAACAAGCCTGCATTGATTTAATAACATAGCAATTATATTTTTAAAAAATAACATGTAAGTCAACCTCAATATCAATAGTGCCACCACAGAGGGATGTAGGTGCATCAATAGCAAAAGATTTCATGGCATCCAAGATTGATCGGTAGCCTAGGAGAACATTGTAAGATGCTTGATAAATTGATAAATGAGAACGATGAGTGAAAGTAAGATGAGAAATAATAAAGAAAAGTAAAGAAAAGAAAATTAATAAACAGAAATGGAGACATATAAAGAATATGACAGAGATAAGTGACAGGGAAAGCAAGGAGAATATAAGAACAGTTTTATATTTAAATAAAAGAGAAATAGACAGAGGCAGAGAATAACAGAAACGAAGGAAAAGTTTGGATAGAATAATATACAAAAAAACTAATTTACGAAAACAAATACAATTAGTTGGTAGAAATATACAAAAGTAGTTTAGATTGCTCTCTTAAAAGAGTCTATTTCAGTTCCATGTTAACAAGAGGTTAGTTCAAAGTTCAAAATTCAGAGTCCAGCTTCACTGCATTCGGGACAACTCCATATATATATTTATCCGCAGTATCCATCCAAGAGTATGTTTGCTAATACTTCCTGTCAAATGTTGGTTGTTTACGCTGCGTTTTCTGCCATACAGTTCGGATCTCCTGCCAGCGGAAGTTTCACTGCTCACCCTATCCCAGCTGTGGGATTTTTTTCTGGACACACAAAGGCCCCGGGGTTCACCCAGCCTCTAAAAATGGGTACCAGAGAAATTTGGGAAGGTAAAGCGGCCAGGCGTGATACTGAACGCATCACACTTTCATGTGCCGAAGGTCATGGAAAATACGAGCCTAACACCGTATTCCCCAGCATTCCGTCCGTATGGTCGATATATCGACACCGTAAGTGTCCCTAAGCTACCGTATTGTCGATATAGTGACATTGTTTGTTTCATTAAAACAAGCGGTGTAACATTTAGATTGTACATATTTCGTCCGCGATTCCGGTAACACTTTCAAAATGGAGAATGCGTGCCTAGTTACGAGCGATGCCGAGCGAGAACAAGGACGCCAAGCATGGAATTTTTCAATTTTTGACGATGTAGATAGGGGTATGGACATAGCCTATGGCCACCCCGCTGCTCTTGAATGTATCCCAAGTAGATCTAGACATATTTAGACGACTGGAGAAGTAGTTAGGAGGTTATTTCAGACATTCATTCAGCGAGAATGCAATACGGAGTCACAATACGAGATCGACAAGTAGATCTACACATCTCAGATGGTAAGTAGGGGTAAGTAGCGCGAATCTAGACCTAGCCGATGGTGAGCTGGCCACAGTCAGTGTCTAAAAACATCATATTACTTCTTTTTTCCTAAAAAAACTCTGCATTTATGAAATTTTCATTCATTTAGCTATACTTTGAAACATATTAATGGCGACATGGAAACGGGAATTTTACCTTTACCTATCTTTTATTTGCCCAAGCTCCAGCAGTCTCCTCACGGCTACATTGATCTTCCATTCCTGCTCCTCATTCTCCCACAGTCTGTCCAATACAGCCTTAGCAATGCCCCCCTTGTACATTGTCAGTCTGCTACTTATTTGTTCCTGTCCGGCAAGTATGTCTGCCACATCATTACCATGTACTCCCGTATGCACTGGACAGTAAAGCCACGTTAGGCTTGTCACAGCTGACTGGCTCAGTAGATGAACCCATTCTTTTCGAAGCAAATTATTCTCAGTCTTACGAAGCACACTCTGTGAATCCGTCACAGTGACACCATTAATCACATTATGAGCAACTAACCATTCCATTGGCGCCGGCACATTCTAAGCTTCCATTCGCATTCTTGAAGTGGTGATTTCAAAGGCTCCTGAACCCTGTGCCACTACTCTTCCATTTCGGTAGGCAACATAACCCCAACCATTTCCGCTGTTCTGGGCCACTGAGCTATTTGTATATATTACCGTGTCGGAAGAACAACAGTGATGCTGGATGAGATTCTGAGCCAAAAGTTCAACTTGTGCCTAGTATCTACATTCACAGAAGTTCCGATCTAACAGATCTAAGTTCCGATTGTAAAGTGTCATGGCCAAGATTTTAAGAGAACACATTTCATGAGGTATCTAGGGATCACATTTGATCGTTCAGTTTGCACACTATGTGGACATTGCACTACAAAAATCCAGGGAAGCGTTGGGAGCGGTTAGGTCAATGGTCGCCTGGGGGGGGGGGGGCTTTCCACAGCGCACTCTCTTCTTGCTGATGCATGCGCTGTTACTGTAATCATTAGAATATGGTCTTGGCCTGCTCACCCTGTTCAATGCACAGCTGAATAAACTAGAGCGTGTACAGCACGAGGCAATGAGAGTGGTCTTAGGCTGCACCAAGGATACTCCTGCAGTGGCTATGAGCTTTCTGCCAGATATGCTGAGTGTGAGGTCTAAACACAAGTATGCTCAGGTAAAGACATACATCAGGGTTGCTGGCATGACGGATCATACTCATCAGGTTTACTGGCATGACGGATCACAGTCTCCATAAGGAGCTGGGGTTGATAAAGGGAGAATGCATCAAACGAAGCAGATCTTGGAGGTGGAGGATACAATAAAGTCAATTTGCAGTCTAGATGAGGAGCCCAAAGGTGACTTACGGGTACATAACCAAGAAGAAATCTACTGTTGATCCATCAGGCAGGAAACTCTCTGTTGGAGAGTGTGAAAAAACTCCTCAAATTGTCAGAGAAGTGCCCCTTTCAAACAAGATTTCTTGCGCTTTAAGCTTTTGACACGTTAAGGGTAGTGGGCCCCTCTGGGTCATGACTCCAAGAGGTCTGTCAATTGTTGGCTTGTAATCAGTTCATGAAGCTCAAAAATTCATGTCTCAACTTATCCATGTTCTTTACCTCAGAATATGTGGGTTTTTATTTCATATCTAATTACTTTAATTTAATCATCTATCATGACGCACATAAAGTTCTTTGTTCGCAGAAATGAACTGCACATGATATCTTATTTTCTTGCGCCTCTAAATCACAGAATCTTAGGAATAAACACAGAAAATCACTAACCTGTACACCTGCAGATCGTGGTGTCAAAAGCATCTTCTACCTCCTTCATCTTTGGTCTGGCATTGTTCTGCAACAGTCTGCAAGTGACATATCAAAAGAATATGCTTGTTCATATTTTCATTTTTGGTTTCATGTATACAGGCTTGACGTTTCTTAGACTCTGTGTCTGAACTTTCTGTTGCTACGTGATAAAAATATAAGAATATATTTCATATTCTTCAGTAAAAATATTTATACAAATTTGACCATGCTTTAGAGCTGATAATTTACAGACGTTTCACATGCTTATTATGAACTTCTGTCTTGTACGTTTTACAAAGTTGGTATCAGAGCTCTTTTGTCCATTTAGTGGGCACCTCCAATTACAATTCTTCTGTGCTACACAAAATATATGTTTTGTACATTTTTTTCCTCGCTTACTTGAATGTAGGAGCCGCATTTCTGACAAGACTCAATGGTGCTGAATGGTGCGGTTTTAGAAGAAGAAAGAAAGAAAGAAAGAAAGAAAGAAAGAAAGAAAGAAGTAGCAATATAACACAAAGATACGAGTATGAGCACACACACACAAAATTAAAATTACAGTTAAAAAAAAAGAAAGTAAATAATTTGACAGAATGCCACAAAAAAATAATAATAATAAATTAAAAAAGAAAACAATAAACTGACAGAATGCCACTGTCAAAGAAAATTTTTAAAAGGATAAGCAATAATAAAATAATTTATCTTTCTGAGTAAATTTTTAATGAAAGTAGGCCATCAGGTGTGTTCAAGTTTTACGATTATATATGAGATGGTGTGAAAAAGTTCATAGACTGGTACTAAAAAAAGTACAAAGTTATTTTATTTAAACTTTCGAAATAGTCCTCCTCGATCCCAACGCCTCCTTCATGCATCATAAACATTGCCGAATTTTTTTTTTTTTTTGAAGGTCTTCCAGTATCACCTCCGATTCCGATTAGATTTCATCTAGGCCATGCGGTGTCCAAGTGTTGCCTCTTCAGTTTAAGTTTCCATATCGTAGTTGTAAACTTAAATTTCATCTAATGCCAAGAGCACATGTTTAGATTTTCCGTGAGAATCTCCTGGCAGATTCCATTACTGATTCATGCCATACGAGAGAGCTGACTGACTCTTAGGCGACGGTTTATTTATGAGTTCACGAATTTTCTCCACATTTTCTAGCATTTTGTTGGTGATGGGTTGTCATAAACGCCCGTCACTCTGTAGATACCCGACCAGGCTTGAAAAACATGCCTGCCACTCAAAAACGTGTGTTTGACTTAAATATTATTCTCCAAAAGCCACAATAAGCATGTCGAGCGTCTCAGCAGTAGATTTGCCGAGCTTGGCGCAAAAATGTTATGCAAGCATATATTGCTCGAATATGTTATTCATCATAATGATCGCAGAGTGGTCTTGATGCAAGTTCCAACAAGGTGGAACATCGTTCTATCATCCGTGTAATTTCAACGTCCTATATTCCAGTATGTAACCATAGGATTTGAACTCGAAATTCAGCTATACTTAACATTCTCTTCCACCGCAGTCATAATTCCTCTCTACTAAGTTCTACACTTTCCTCATCTGTACCTTATATGCCAGAACTCTCACTATGCTAGATTACAAATCCTCTAGCCCAACCATATTCATCTAGTGAACCCACCCTTTTCTCGGCCTGATTACCATTGTATTCTGTTCTCTTCTTTCTTCTTTCCCCGCCTCCTCTTTACTACCAACCAATCACATCCCATGACCTGATTAAATCCACGTTTATAGCACTACCAAAGAAACCAGGTGCAAAGGAATGTGACGACCACCGGCCTATCAGCCTCTCATGTCACATAACGAAGCTACTTCTGAGAATTATTATGAGAAGAACAAGGAAAAAGATAAAAATGGAAATAGCAGATGAACAGTTTGGATTTGTTGAAGGAAAGGGAACACACAATGCCATTTATGCTTTACGAACACTAACAGAAAGAGCTTTAGAAGTACAGAAAGATCTCTACTTATGCTTCATTGATTACACCAAGGCATTTGACAAGGTGAAACATAGTGAAATTATTAAAATGCTTGAAGACATCAATATAGACGGCAAAGACTTGAGGATTGTAAAACATCTATACTGGCAGCATGAAGCAGCAGTTCGAGTTGAAAATAGAATTGGAAAATACCAACCTATAAAACAAGGGGTGCGACAAGGATGTGTACTATCTCCAGACCTTTTTTCTCTGTACAGCGAGAATATTCTAAGAACAATCATCACAGAACCAGGCATAAAAATTGGAGGATACAATATTAACAACCTTCGGTATGCTGACGACACAGTACTGATAGCTGAGAACCAACAAGACCTGCAAAATCTCTTGGATAAAGTCGCCAAAGAAAGTGAACAGAAAGGCCTTACTTTGAACATCAAAAAGACAGAGACTATGGTTATATCTAAGAAACAGAATCCACCAGCATCTTATATCTTATATCTTATATCCTTCCCGTGCCGTTAGACGTCACATAGGGCTCGCAAAGTAGTTCGCCAATTTTTCCTGTCTTCGGCGAGTCTTTCAACCTCATCAAAGGATTTTATGCCTGTTAACTTGGCCTCTCTTAATAATGTTCTCTTCAGAGTTTCACGCGGTCTGCCCCTTTTTCTTCGGCCTGTTGTGTTCCACTTGATAGCTTGTTTTGGGATTCTCTGATCATTTCTTCTCATCAAGTGGCCAACATATGTCCATCTCCTTTTCCTGATCACCCGTGAGACTGGTTGTTGTTCAGTCATCTGTCTTATCTCTGCATTGTTCTTGAATTCATTCCACTTGATGCCGAGTATTTTCCTTAGGCATTTGTTTTCAAAAGAGTCTAATTTCTTTTCTATTTCTTTAGTTGTTTTCCAGCTTTCGCATGCATAAATGAGGGTGGATATTACATTTGAATTGAATAGTCTTAACTTGGTTTTTGTGCTTATAACTTTTGAATTCCATATTTTCTCAAGATTCTTGAAGATTGATGCTGCTTTTGCAATTCTGATCCTAACTTCCTTTCTAGTGTCACCATCCTGGTCTATGTAGCTGCCAAGGTATGCAAATTGATTGACTTCTTCAATATCTGTCCCTTCTATGTGTATTTTTCCATTTTGATTGATGGGAATTTTCATTATTTTTGTTTTGTCTTTGTTAATTTCAAGTCCTATTTTGCTAGCCAGTGAAGATAGGCTATCTGTTTTTTCTTGCATGGAATATAGTATTAAATTAAACGGAACCATTCTAAAGCAGTGCAGAAATTCAAATACCTTGGAGCAGTAATAACTTCAGATGGGAAATGCAGAACAGAAATTAGGAACAGAATAGGTCAAGCAAAGACTGCATTTCAGAGAATGAGAAACATATTAGCTAACACATCTTTATCAATGAATGTTAGAAAACGAGTTCTAAAATGCTATATTGAACCTATCTTGTTATATGGAAGTGAATCATGGACAATAGGCAAGTCTGCACAAAAATCATTGGAAGCAGCAGAAATGTGGTTTATTAGAAGAATGTTGCGAATCCCCTGGACAGCAAAAATAACTAATGAAGAATGTATGAGAAGAGCTGGAGAGACAAAAAAACCTTGTCAGAAAGATAAGAGAGAGACAATGTACTTTCATAGGACATGCAATGAGAAGAGGGGGCATTGAAAATATTATAACAACAGGAAAAATAGAAGGAAGAAGATCAAGAGGAAGACCAAGAGAAATGATACTGGACAGTCTGACGGGATGGTGTGAGAGGAGATCACCAACTGAACTGATGGCCTGCATGAAGGATCGGGTACTCTGGAAAAGCATAATAGCCAACGCCAGTCGGCACAGCACCTGATGATGATGATGATGAATCACATCCCAAGTCTTAAATTTAAGTATTCACAATACTGCACCACGCACTCTCAACGCATCTTCTTGCAAGTCACAACTAAGTGCTCCCTTTTTTTCTACTATTTTTTAATTCTTATTTGTTGTACATCATTCGTGTGAATTTATATGTTATCTTCTTTCCCTATTTATTTGTTCTGTATGTTTTTGTACGATTAATCTGTAAACCAAAACGTTAAAACTGTGCGTTCGTTAACTAATAAAGCTGTTCCCACTTTTGTTTTAGTTTTAACATTTAATATTAATGACATTTGTAAAAGCTAAAAATATATCTACTTTGTGCAACGCGAAAATAAAGTTTATACTTGTTTATTACTCACCCATACATGCACATGACCTGCCCAGGAGAACAGAATCCACACTGAACCCCGTCAAACTTGGCCAATCTATCCTGTATTGGGTGCAGTCCATCGTGAGTATTACCCAAACCTTCTATAGTTGTTATATCGAGGCTATCACATGAGTAAAGTGGCAGGCAACACTAAGGATTAGAAATAGTATTAACAGGTAATGTTCTCTGTAGAAACAGCAGGAGTTTTCGTAAAAATGATGCTAACTACAAAAATAAGATTTTTAAGGGCATATATCTTTCCCATCGCAACATATGACTTTGAAATCTGGACATTTAGCAGAACAGCTGAGAAATACATAAATGCCTTTGAATGTAAGTGCTACAGAAGAGTTCTTCAAATATAAATATCATGGCCACAAAAAAAAGAACAAATATATCCATACTAAAAGAACTTAATATTGAAGAAGGATGGCTAGTAAAGAGGTTTAAAGAGAGAAAACGTAAATATTTTGGACACATTAAACGTCATGAGAATTTAGAGAAGACCGGTTTGGTAGGATAAAAGTAAGTAAAGATAGTCCCATAGCATTTCAAATGCCGTAGGGGGTGAAGCGTTAGAGACCTCATTATGCTGGGTCATCAGCGTGTGAGGTAGGGTGACCAGTTCCTTTCCTCGCTGCCTTTACTTCCCAGATTTTCTCTGGTACCCATTTTACGAGGCTGGGTCGACCTCAGGGCCGTATTGGTCGGAAAAAAAATCCCGCTCAGCTGGGGATTCGAACCCTCGACCATTTGGTTGCTAGACGAGTGCTCTAACCACTACGCTAGCCGGCAGGATACATAATGTGAAAAAGAAAAAAGAGGAAGACCAAGGCGAAGATGACTGCAAAGACGTCGTTGATAATCTGCAGATGGATGCATCAGCAGCAGGGCATCTTGTTTACAACCGAGAGGCCTACACAAAAGCTGTAGGGAGACAAAGTTCTGCAAGGGACATGCAAATGACTGACAGACTGATGCTATTTATGAAAATAGGTACAGAATACAGAATAAGATGATAATCCCATGATTTTCTATATAAAAATGTTTCTTTGATAAATAAACTTTTTAAATGAACTTCACAAATATTAATGAATATGATTTTTATTGGTTACCTAAATAGTTTATCTCCCTGAATATGGGCACTAACAACACCTTATCCTTATGTGCCTCTAAGGCATGACAGGATTACCTTTTCCTTTTTTAAAATCCAAAATAGAGTCTATAACTTGACTGACAATTTTCAGAGTTATTTTACAGTATTTAAACTTTAAAATGTTTCTTCACTTGTAATATACACATTCCGTTTCTCTGTCGGAGTATGCATAGCTCAACAATATTACATGGTTGTTTTGCTACCTAATAAAGCATGCTCCTGGCATTTTTTGTCATATGATTTATTGACGTATACCATGGTGAAGATCTTGACAAAAAGGCAGCAAGACAGATCATATCCGGGTGGCTGTGGGGGGTTTTTTTTCCAACGCTGCGGATTGATTCTGTGCAGCATATCATCCAACAAGCGCCATCTGTCACCAAGGAGGAGGTCTTATCACTGGCTGGATTGTACAAATGCCGAGTGATGGCTGGTTGTGAAAATCTTTCTACAAACTCATCCAGGCTCCCAATCTCCCCCACCCTTCCATGATTTTATGTGATTGTAAAAAACAACAAACAAGCGATAACTAAATAGCACTGGGGATGTAAAGATGGTTCATTATTTATAAGATAACAAAGTTTTTACTCACTGATGTAACACTATATGTCTTGGGTTTTTCTGTCAATGGATCATCATATTTGGCTGTAACGACACACACTCCACAACCACCTTCGAGGCAACACCCTTTGGTACCAGTAGAGATGCCAGTGGTACGTAAGAATTCCAGCAGTGTAGTGGATGGTGGGTACTCATTTTTTACTAAATAAAACAAGTGTTATTCTTGTTAGTACCATGACACTGTTCTAGTTTGTCATTGTTTCCACACACAAAAGGTAAAGCAATATTCTTTCACACACATTTAAATCATCTGAATAAAATTTTTGATTTAAGAAAGCTGTGTCAGATGGTCCCTTTTTCGATTTTGTAATCGGGGTGAATCTTTCTGGTTGATCAGCACAGGGGTCAATACAGGCTTTAAAAACTGGTTTCTTCCCTAAGAAAATAAAGGCAGTGAGGACAGGTGAGGACAGGTGGTGCAGGCATCCTTACTTCAAATGCTGCAGTGGCCTAAAAATATTAAGGCACTAAAACTTCACACCCCTACAGCATGCAAATGCTACGGGACATAGACAGAGATTGCAATGCTTAAGCTTCTTAGAGAGATAGACAGACAGACAGACAGACAGTTAGATAGGTATTAATTTCTGAGATAAAAAGGTTATAAATTGACAATTATATTTCTTCATCTTTCTAATTGTAGCACTTTAAATATTTTTGTACGTGACAAGTTATTTTTCCTTAAAAAATCAATTTATTGAGAACGTTTGTGCGGAGTAATATTATTAAAATAATCAACATGTATCCATATTTCTGGACCACAATATTGTAGAGTCAGTAATTTCTGACATGTTAAATGGCAGGTTCCCAAATGTGGGGATTCTGAGTTTGTGAGCTTGGCTTTTTTTGTGTGTACGGCCCACGGAAGGGGTCAGGGCCACCGCTTCGTATTTGGTCATGTGATTGTCCATGATGTTAGAGTCATGTGGAGTAAGGTGAAATAAGTTTGTCTTCATTTCGTTCTCGTGAGGTATGGCCGGGATTGCGATTGTTGTGATGTCATAGATATTTTGTAGCGATATGTTTTGTGATAATGCGTTCTGCTGTGAGTTTATACCCATGCCACCCTCAGTAATGTAAGTTATTGTATGTCTTAAATGTTTTATGAGTGTAATACTTTGTGTGCAAAAAGTGTCCACCTTATTTTAAGAGAGAATTAACAGCAAAGTTAAACATTGTGAGTTTAGGTTTCATGGAGATTAGATTATTTCAGGGAAAGGATTAATGAAACAGAAGCCATGCTACATTTGTAGGGCAGAATAAGTAGTGAACACATCACTCATATTTTTGTGTAATTCTGATATTTTATCATATTTCATTGATTTTTGTGCCATTTTCATGACTATGCATTTTTTATCATTGCATTGCATTAATTCATCATGTTCTTCATCTTTCAATCATTTTGCTTTCATTAGTTTTTTTTATTATTAGTGCTAATTAAGTGTGTTGTGCTTGCTTTCATAATACAAGAGTGGGCTCATGATTCATATTGAAGCATCATAAGTTTTGTTGTCATCATGTTGTAGTTGTGAGGATTAATTATGTAACTCATAATTTGAATTAATCATTTGTGTTCTCATTCGAAATGTTGGTGCATTTAAATGTTTTTGTTTGCACCAAGGATCCATGTGTTTTTAGTATTGGAGACTAGATATAGTCTTGATGATTAGATGTTGAATAATGTTTGTAGACCAAAGAAGTAAGTTTTTTTCAGGTAACATAAGACATATGTATTATATAGTTAGAAGGTAGAACCATTGTAACTTGAGTTAAACAGCTAGATTTGAGATGGAGAGCTATAAGTGGTTCCTAGGAAAGTGTTGATTGTTTATCTAAGTTTTTTTATTGCATGTGTTGTGCGATGCAATCTGCGTCGGTGCTGTCCAGTGTTTCTCGTGCAGTTTGTGGAAACATTTTGGTTTTTGCTTCATGGAAGACAAATCAACTAGTCCAGTATAGTTACTTATGTTCTGTGGTGCTATTGGGTCTTGTAGTAACTGAGCTGTAGTTCGTATGCATAACTGATAAGTTCACAGGTAGCAGGATTTGATGAAGGTTGAAAGGTTTAGAATCTTGGTTAAGATTTCTAGGGGATAAATTCTAGGCCCAATGTGTACTATTGTACTAATTAAATGGGAGACTATACCTCGGGTGAAAACGTCACCACCGAGAAATAAACTCCCGTGCTAAAAATATGCGAATGAGACATAAATATGTTAAGACACGGCCAAGCATACTAATTCTTTGTAACATAATTTATCTATTCTAGTCTTTTCCCTTCATTCTTCTTTTTACACAATGTCATCTTTCGAGATCAGTGGTTCCCAATTGGTGGTCCGTGACCCCTGAATCCTGCCATGGGGGTCCGTTACAAGAACTCAGTGTCCTTTTTTTTTTCTCTCATTATTTTCACTTTGAAATGTTTAGCGACCGATGTTTCGACGAATCCTATGTGGAGGAAATAACTTTTTGTTTCGTGTTTTTCTGGTGCACGTGTTTTTTGCAATATCCGTGACAAACAAATATGACGATGTCCAACAGTCAGGCTTTTGTTAGAAGAACAAAGAGGATGCTAGAAATAGGCTGATCTTTGATGCTACTTGAACACAGATGAAGTTTCGTCAACATTTCCATAGTATGGGGGTTCGTTGCCTGGATTTTGAAAGAGCAGGGGATCCGCGGACTTTTGTTACTTGGGAACCGCTGTTCTATGTGATTTCAATTTCATCACAAAACTAAATGCATTTCCTCTGCTGCTGAAATTAAATTCATTATCTGAATGCTAAAAATTTAGATAAATCCTCCTCGTGTAATTCCTGGAGGCTGTGTGGCACAGTGGTCAGTGCAATCATCTCCCATCATGAATGGCAGTAGTTCAGATGTAGTAGGAGTCAACCTCTTTTATCAACTGTACACATGAGAATTCTGCTACTTTCGGAGTTATAGTAGGAGAGGTGGTCATACTGACCCCATTGTTAAGGATAATGACCATTGTCTTGTTTTTCTTCACTAGATATGACCAGTCCGTTTTTTGTTTTTTTTTTTTGGTTTTTTTTGCCATTCATTAAGAAATTAGAGAGCGTAACACAACTGACTGGTTGTAAACTTTACATAAGAGGGTGGGTCAAAAAGCAACGCCAATTTTGCTCTAAAAATTTGAAATGAGGTAGTAGACTGTTGTAGTAAATGTATGTTATGGCATCCCTCTTTAGGTACGTGTGCGCAGGCGTACGTAGGTCATTTTGGTAATATGATGTGAGCAAACCAGATCCAAGATGGCATCTCTCTTGGAAGCATGCGTGAGAGAGGATCAGCAAGCACTTATTTGTATTTTACTAGTGGGGGGGGGGGGGTTGAGAAACCTGCAGATATTCATTGCAGAATGAAGAGGCAGTGTATGCCACTGTGACAGATATATGAGCGTCACAGGTAATCTAAAAGTGGGATATCAAATGTGACTGACGCAGCTCACTGTGGCTGACCTCACATTGCGAATAGGCCTATCGCTAGCGCTGAAGTGGAAGAAATGATACGAGACAACCGACGGGTAATAATCGATGAGGCGGCTGGAGAATTGAAAATAAGTCATGGCTTGGTGCAACACATTATTCATGACGTACTGCACTACTTCACTATCCAGAGAACGAAAACTGAGCGCTAGTTGTCTCTCGTACTTGCTTTCAAGTGAGTTGCTATTGGTGATCTCGTTTGATGACGTCATATTTTTAAACAAAATGGCCACATGTGTCTTCACACAATTACCAGAAAAAAGGTAAGGCATAACATATCTGTGCTTCAAACTGTCTACTACACGATTTCGAATTTTTAGAGCAAAACTACCGTAGCTTTTTGTCTCCTCTTTTTATCTGTTAGAGATTTGTAACCATCATTATACTTGAAATTAAAGAAAAAATGTTCATGTTAAAATTATGATCTCAACACAAGAAGATTTTTATCTCTTAATCCTTGGCCCTACAAATTAACATTAATATAATTCAGTGTAATTTACACATTATCAACTGTATAATGATAGCTAGAAGGCGAACTGAGCGGCAGTTCCTTATTCTGAGGATTAACATTTTATGATTCTCTGTTTTTTTATTGTAAAATAAGCCTCCGGTGAGCTGGTAAAAAGAAGGTCAAAAATAAAGAAAAAAATTTATTACATACAAAATTTATGTACATAACTATTATACTTTTCGATACAGAATCGACCCAAGGACAGAATAAATCCTACAGACGATGTGTGACAAGGGCGACATTCGGACAGAAGAATAAGTAACTGCCTGAGGAGCGAGAACTCACCAAAGTAATCATTCACTAGGTCAGAGAATGTCGCAGTTGAGCTTTTTGTAGCACTAACCACCTCCAGATAATGAAATCATTCAGCGCCACTCTCAGCCACGGGACTATGCCATCTTTGCTGCTGCTTCCGTTACCAGAGGAAGTCGTAGTGGTTGGGTCTTTGTCGCATACCTCAGTGATGAAAGAGCGGGTGCATATGACATCAGACCTGCAGTTTGAGATCGAAAATCGAAGCCGCCACAGTTGCAATCGTTTGGCTCGTTGAAAAGCAATTACACAGTGCCGCTATGCGAGACCGTCTTGGAAGGGTACATAAAGGGGAAAAGAAAGAGGGGAAGACCAAAGCGAAGATGGCTGCAAGATATCGTTGCTGATCTGCAAATGGATGCATCAGCAGCAGGCCGTCTTGCTCACAACCGAGAGGCCTACAGGAGTGCTGTTAGGGAGGCAAAGTTCCGCAAAGGACATGTAAATGAATGAATGAATGCTATGAGAGACTCCCAAAGCAAGCTCCATAAGACTGACAAAGGCATCTTCATAGAGCTGACCAATCTTCCTGAACACTCTCAAACTGTAATGCTCACATAGTTCTAGAGTTCCAGAAATGCATGAGTGGCTGGTAATGAGCGGGCCAATGGGCTGGCTGGAAAGGCCACCAAGCAAGGTCTAGTCGAAACTGGACATGCTGGCCATTTCGAAGATTTTATAGACAATTGAGTATAGAGGAAAAGTTGGAATGGAGGAAAAACCCATGTGTCCCCAGAATGAAGGAACTGAGGGTAAAGCAAGGCGGGGGAAGGGTAAGCTTCCTCTGTGGACAAAAGCCACGAACCCACAATCAACGAGCGACAAGGACAATTAGTACACATACACCTTACACTTGTAACTGGAACTGGTGGAGGAGCAGATATGGGAATGCCCTGTCTGCAGTGATGCTACCTAAGATTAATTAATCAAACATAATGGGTTTTTTTTAAGTATTGCGCGAAATCAGAATGACTGTCGAGATAGTAGAGAATAATGTGCATTTTTTCTTTTTTTACTCTACGTTTTTCACTTTCTACAACCGATTGGTTGCATGCGTGATTAGTGTATAATTACTCTAAATATCGACAACCGAAAAAACATACACACACATCTTAGTATGGTCTTCAGTATATTATCATGTATTTTGATGTGGTCAAATTATTTTGTTTTACTTATTCTTATTTCTTTTAGAAGTTTACGTTGCATTTATATTTTTTAAAAATACTTGTACATTTTTTTTTTCATTTTCCATGATACCTACCATGACACCTACTTTCCTACTGATCCACGTGTCCGCTGCATTTATAATTTTTTCCGACATTTTTGACTTAAATAGTCCAGGATTCTGCTACGTATAATAGTACAGAACAGATATAGCATTTTAAAAAATTCATTATTATTATTTTTTTATTATTATGTTTTATGGATAACAGCATTCTCTTCATGTTGTTGAATGTGTGTCTTGCTATTGCTGTTCTTTTCTTTATCTCCATCTCAGATCTCCCATTTTTGGTTAGTGTATAACCTACGTGGCTGTAACTTGTCACTAGCTCCAGTTTCTCGTTATTTATTATTATGTCCATCTGTGGCTTTTTTATCTTTCCTGATGAACACCATTACTTTGATCTTTCTGATATTTATCTTTAGTCCCAATTCTTGGTTTGTGTTATTTTTCTTATCTAGTAATTTTTATAGGTTCTGTAGATTTTCTGCTATGACTGTATTATCTGTATACCTTAAATTGTTGATAATCCCCCCCCCCCACCTCGTGTTCAGTCCAGGTAGTTCTTGTGAGTGTCTGAAGACGTTCTCTGTGTACGGGTTGAATAGATATGTAGATAGACCACATCCTTGCCTGATTCCCCTCTTTAGGGGTACGTTTGTTGATGTCACTGCGCCCTGTCTTACCAATACTCGTAGTAGAGATTTGTTATAATTTGAATGTCTTTTTCATCGAGATAGATTACATCCGGACATTTTATTAATTTGTCATGTTTTACTCTGTCAGATACTTTAGTATAACCTGTAAAAAAGGCTTATACATCTGTCTGTACTGTCATATAATTCTTGATTAACTTTCTTATGAAAAAAATGCCTCTTTTGTTCCATTATTCCCCCCGAAACCAAATTGTTCTTTATACATTTTTTGTTGCTATTTCAAGATTGACTTTGAGGAGAATTTTTGACACATGACTCATTAGAGTTACATTTCGAAATTCAGTGCAGTTTTTTGCTTTTGTCTTCTTGAGTAGTGCCACGAGCTCTGAGTGTTTCGTTTCTTGAAGTACATATTCCAGTTTGCATATATTACTGCCTTTTCTGAAGTCAATCAATTTGCATACCTTGGCAGCTACATAGACCAGGATGGTGACACCAGAAAGGAGTTAGAATCAGAATTGCAAAAGCAGCATCAATCTTCAGGAATCTTGAGAACATATGGAATTCAAAAGTTATAAGCACAAAAACCAAGTTAAGACTATTCAATTCAAATGTAATATCCACCCTCATTTATGCATGCGAAAGCTGGAAAACAGCTAAAGAAACAGACAAGAAATTAGACTCTTTTGAAAACAAATGCCTAAGGAAAATACTCGGCATCAAATGGAGCGAATTCAAGAACAATGCAGAGATAAGACAGATGACTGAACAACAACCAGTATCATGGGTGATCAGGAAAAGGAGATGGACATATGTTGGTCACTTGATGAGAAGAAATGATCAGAGAACCCCAAAACAAGCTATCAAGTGGAACACAACAGGTCAGAGAAAAAGAGGCAGACCGCGTGAAACTCTGAAGAGGACATTGTTAATAGAGGCCAAATTACCAGGCATAAAATCCCTTGATGAGGTTGAAAGACTCGCCGAAGACAGGAAAAATTGGCGAACTACTTTGCGAGCCCTATGTGACGTTTAACGGCACGGGAAAGATATAAGATATATATAAGATATAAGATTTCTGTTATCTTATCAACTCTAAATTCCTTCCGTGCTTTTATCGTTTATCATTTCTATGGTAGTGCCGTCTTTGGTCCGTCGGTTTTTCTTCGTTTCATCTTGTTGATGGCTCTTCTATTGCAATACATGTCTATTCCATCCATTTTTCTTTGGTTTGTCCACACATATGGCATATTTTTATTAGTCTCCTCATATTTCAATGAGTGTTTAGCTTCCTTTATTTCTCTCATGCGAGTTCAGATATCTTCTGTAATTAAGCTCTCCTTCATGTTGCTGTTCCTTCTTGGCAATTTATCGTTAACATTTTCTATATTCTGTGTTAAACATTGTCATTTTACATCAATTCTCTGATGCTGAGTTACTCTTCTATATTGCTCTGTGTCTTCATTTAACAGAGATTCGTTTATGTTTTTCGCCTCCAATAAATATTTTTCTTGGAGGTATTTATGTTTCAAGACATTTATGTCATCCAATTAAATTTTTCTTTCTCTGACAGATTTAGACTTTCTATAACAGTCTATTGGAAAATTTACGATGGTTTGGTTCTCATATAAGGGGTATAATCCAGGTTAAAGTTAGTAATTTTACCAAATGTTTAACGCTCTTGAATGACGTAGTTATGGTTCGATCCTACCCTATTTTTCTTAAAAGTTCCCGAAGTCTCCCTCCCGTGAAACACAAAAAAGCGCGATCCTAACTGTTTACTGACCTTCAGACGAAAACTCACTGGACATTCCGAAAATAACCTTTCAGTCTCTAACCTTGGCTAATTGACAAAACATGTCAGTGTGAAATTCATTATTTCCCGAGACTTTTCCAAGGTCTCAAGCTGACCTTTAAGGAGTGTGAAAGAAAGATTATGATTATTATGATTATGATTCGAGATAGTTTCAGAGAATGATTTTTGTTGAGATATTTTTAGGTTTAGGATGATAGCCACAGAATGCTTGAGTTGCACTTGTTCTCAGCGAGATATGATTGTGGTTAGGATTAGCTGGAAAATGGGATTTTCCCATCTTAAAGTGCAGTGTATTATTGATTTTGTTATGCAAGCTTGATTTGTGCAAAGAACGCTCCCCTTAAGGACATTGTCAGATTTTTCTGTTATGGCTCCTGAAAAAAAGTTATGTAGTTGGTAGTGACATTGTCAAGTAATTGTTTCCTGTCACTTTTTTGTTGAACTACAGAATGTGAGATTGGTTCTTTTCGAGATTTTGGATAGACCTTTGGTCTAGAGATTTCCTATGATGAGTGAAAGAATTCTGTGATCTTTTGTTATGCAGTAAGTGTGTACTCTTATGTAGTACTACATTTTTTGCATGCTTGTTGCTTTTATGTAGTGTGAGAGAGTTGGGCTTTCTCCTTTTCCATTTGGCAAACTAGTTCTTGTCGGAAAGTGGACTTTTATTTTTGCAACCACGGGATTATGATCTTAGTAATACGCGCTCCCGGTTATGTTCTGGCTTGATTGACATTGTTCTTATATCTGTTCCTTATCATGATATAATCAGTCTGGTTCTTTTTTTCTGTTTCCAAGACTTTTTCACGAATATAATTTCCTCATTTGGTGTTGAAAAAAATGTCATACATACCACTAAGAGATTCTCTTCGTAGAATTATGTGAACCAGTGACGGCCTGGTTAGCTGAGTGGTTAGGCGCTCGGTTTACAACTCCGATGGTACCAGGTTCAGTTCCAGCAGTGAGATTTTTTCTGGTAAACACGCACACAAAATAAGGTCCCGGTGTCGACCCAGCCTCTTAAAAAAATGGGTACCAGAAAAATCTGGGAAAGCAAATGGGGCCAGGCATGATAATGACCACATCACACTTTCATGTGTCGAAGGTCATGAAACATACAGGCCTAACACCGCATCCCCAATATGCCTTAATGACATGGAAACGAGAATTTCACCTTTTATTTTACCTGACACCACTAAGTGATTCTCTTCGTAGAATTATGTGAGTCTATCTCCTCTGTCAAACCTCTTACCTACACCTTATCTGTCTATTATGTCCAAATATTTTCTTTCTCTTATTATGACATTCATGCCATCCATAATTATTAGAACACCAGTTGATTTGACATTCTTTAGCATTCTTTGTGGGTCTTCAGAATAATCTTGTGTTGGTGCGTATGTTTGATATATTGCCGATTTTTATTGGGTGCATGCGTGATTAGTGTATAATTACTATAATATTGACAACTGAAAAAAAAACATACACATACATAAAGCAAATGTACCTTCGTATGAAATACCGTTGACGCAAAAATGTATGCTCTTTCTTTCATCCTTGGACATTTTCACAAGTGATTTAGAGTTTTCGTTCAGTTCTTGAAGGCCAGTAGGTTAACTTTTCTGCAATGTTGGAAAACAAAACAAAACATCTATACATTACTTTCATTTCACTTCATTTTGGCTAAGGTAAACAACGAAAGAAAATTACTTTTACAGAATAGTAAGTTAAGCCTCAATAATCTTGTTTAATCTTCTCTTGCCCGTGGTTTAAAAAAGCTATCCCATGCTTCAAGTTCACCTTATCTAAAATTTTGCATTTAAAGTTAGGCTCACTGCTACTTGTAACTTTCTTCATCTTCTGGTTACAATTTTAAAAGTTATTATTTTATGTTTTTAAATTTAAAAATTATGAACACGTATGCTTTTTTTCACTAATTTACCTCTTTGGCTAAGAAAACTGATGAATGACTGGAATGGATTTATATAGAGATGTGTACCTATCTGTGGAGAGGAACAGACAGAACTACAAAAATAAAATTTTTAAGGGCATGCATTTTTCCCATCGCAACATATGCCTGTGAGACCTGGACACTTAACAAAACAGCTGAGAAATACATAAACGCCTGTGAATGTAAATGCTACAGAAGAGTTCTTCAAATATCATGGACACAAAAAAGAACAAATATATCCATACTACAAGAACTTGATATTGAAGAAGGCTGGCTAGTAAAGAGGGTTAAAGAGAGAAAACTTAACTATTTTGGACACATTAAACGTCATGATAATCTAGAAAAGTTCGTATTGGAAGGGTACATAATAGGAAAAAGAAAGAGAGGAAGACCAAGGCGAAGATGGTTGCAAGACATCGTTGATGACCTGCAAATGGATGCATCAGCAGCAGGCCATCTTGCTCACAACCGAGAGGCCTACAGGAGTGCTGTTAGGGAGGCAAAGTTCCGCAAATGAGAGAATGAATGACCTATCCATATTTAGTTATATTTTGTCCCGTTGCAATTTTCATTGCATAAAATAGAAAATAGTCAAACTAATAATAAAATAATCAACCAAACTGTAATCCATTCGAAGAATGTTCATTTGCAACATTTGACATTTAGATATCTAAACCTTAAACACTTTCATACGTCTAACTATAATTTCATTGCTAACATTACCATTGTGTATAACTGTATTATACTTTGTTTGTCATTTATAAACAGCGTTGTTGGAGGTTTTGCTATTCTAAAGAAGTTAAAGTTGTAAAATCTGAATGCAATTCGTTGTAACAGTACTTGAGTTTATATTTCCCTTTATTTGTTGTTTGAACACATTTATACTCCCACTTTTCAGCGACATCTCTAGAAACCCTCAGATATGACACTGATTAAGATTTGTAACTAATCTTAAATTTATGACTAGCTTATACTCTAGTTCTATACAAGATGTCAAGAATTGCCTGACAAGAATATTCGTCTTCACGTTTTGTTTTTACGACAAGCCAAAAAAAAAAAAAACTGAGATAGAAAGTTCTTCGTAAGTTATATACGAGAGGTTTATTTAAATATTTTTCCAGTCAGTCTTAAGGACTGAGAAAATATGAACTATCAAATCTCAAAGTGCGCTATTCTGCCCTAAGGTGACAAACGGAGTCTTGGTTGAAATGAAATGATTCATATCAGATTCTTCCGCGTTCAACCGATAAAATCAAAATGCTTAAAGGCATTTGTCCTGATTTTGTTTCTTCTGTTTATTCTGAGGGGACATTTTCTGTGACTGTAGCTTTTTATTTTCAGCAAATGTGTGCTTAACATCAAAGGATTTTGCATAAATTCGGGTGTATACGTATGCATAAAATAAAACGACAGCTATTGAAACTTATGACACTGAAGTGAATACTTTTGGAAGTTTATAAGGTCTTTATGGAAGTGTTGATGAAAACAGTTTACATCGTTGTGGCGTCTTACGTGTAAATATCGAGATTTAGATATCATTATCCATCTGTCCGATGGCCAACTGCCGTTCCCTTATTTGGAAGATGGATCGCGCTTAGGGGACAATATGATGAAAGAGGTCAAGCGATGATAAATATTGAGAGGTAAAAGGATTTGTTAGTTTGTCCTGTGAATGGATACTTGTCTTGCCTCCTTCCTCATCTACCTCTCGGTGTTGAGGGGTCAATAGACGTCTTGACAGGTCTCGGCAATTTGCTTCATATAATGGTATATTGAATGTTTCTGTCATTTCCTCTCCCCATCTCCTATGTGGGCGGCCTTTTCCTCTGTTACATACAGATCTTAGTGTGAATGTTTTCTGTGATATACTGTCTGGTGGTAACCGTGTAACATGGCCAAACCATTTGACTTGCTGTGTCTGTTTATAGAGTAATATTGGTGTTACTCCAACATTTGCTCTGATGGTGTCATTTCTTATTTGGCCTCTTCTTGCCACATTTAGTATTCTCCTTAAACATCTCATTTCTGTCGTGATTATTTTCCTTCTGTTTTTGACTGTTAATATACATGTTTTACACTGACAAGCATACATATGGAAGGGAAACTGTATTGTACAGTGCTCTTTTTATTTCAGTTGTGATGTATTTGTTTTTCAGTAAAGGAGTCATTTGTCAATGACCTGATTCGCTTTATTGCATCTGTTCTCAATTTCAGCGTCAATTTTCACTAAAGATGGTATTGTGTTACTTAAGTATTTGAAATATTTCACTTGTTGGCTGGTTGGCTGGGGAGATCTTTGTTATGATTTCTTCTCTCGCTGTGGTCATGACTTCCGTTTTTTCAGCACTTATCTTCATGTTTGGCTTTTACATCCCCTTGCTGAGTTATCCATAAAAATATCTAAATCTCTATATCTTGTATAGATATATTCATCGCCATCGTGTGCTGTCTTCGGTACATAGATTGGCAATAATGAATCTACAGTTTCATCCAGCAGATGTATTAGGCAAAGAAAAAAATATCATGTCATACAACAAACTTAAGCAGTGTGAAATAGATGGTCCTAGCGAATGAACATCTTCTTATCTTCTTATATCTTATATCCTTCCCGTGCCGTTAAACGTCACACAGGGCTCGCAAAGTAGTTCGCCAGTTTTTCCTGTCTTCGGCGAGTCTTTCAACCTCATCAAAGGATTTTATGCCTGTTAATTTGGCTTCTCTTAACAATGTCCTCTTCAGAGTTTCACGCGGTCTGCCTCTTTTTCTTCGGCCTGTTGTGTTCACTTGATAGCTTGTTTTGGGATGCTCTGATCATTTCTTCTCATCAAGTGACCAACATATGTCCATCTCCTTTTCCTGATCACCCATGATACTGGTTGTTGTTCAGTCATCTGTCTTATCTCTGCATTGTTCTTGAATTCGTTCCACTTGATGCCGAGTATTTTCCTTAGGCATTTGTTTTCAAAAGAGTCTAATTTCTTGTCTATTTCTTTAATTGTTTTCCAGATTTCGCATGCATAAATGAGGGTGAATATTACATTTGAATTGAATAGTCTTAACTTGGTTTTTGTGCTTCCATATGTTCTCAGGATTCTTGAAGACTGATGCTTCTTTTGCAATTCTGATCCTAACTTCCTTTCTAGTGTCACCATCCTGGTCTATGTAGCTGCCAAGGTATGCAAATTGATCGGCGTCTTCAATATCTGTCCCTTCTATGTGTATTTTTTCCATTTTGATTGAGAGAATGAACATCAGGGAACTAATATTTTTATCTTGTACTGACATTTTGCGTTGAAAAGAATTCGTCACGCAGTGTTGTTGTAAATTAGATGTAAAGATAAAGTTGTGAACCTGCCAACTAGTGTCGCCATCAGCGCGAACTCCGTAGCTAGCGACGTCATTCCTCTTCCTTCCCAGAGCGTTAACCCCAGTATCAATTTTTTTTTCTTCAGACTGGGTAAACCCCTGTAGTCTGTGACACTATCACATGTTTCTTCTCGATGTCTGCGCCTCCATACCTACGTTCTGTTCCCCCCGCCCCCACCAAAGAAAATGTCTTTTATCACCCCTAGGGCAAGTTCATCTACAAATATGTTGGCCTTTGACCAAATGGTGTGCTCTCCCCTGATCAGACAGTTCAAAACCATCTGCATTCTCGATATTTATGGAAACACAGCCTCAAATGCAGAAATTGTTGTAAACCTTTGAGGGGGGGGGGGTACATATCAGTATACTGTTTGGACAGGTCACTACATCATCAAAATCTTAAAGTCCTGGACAAAAAATTCCTGATAGTATCACTGGATAACCATGGTGTCGATAGTGCCAAGTAGAAGTGCATCCTGGGAAAGAACGAAGAAAACTCTCATATGAAGCAAAGGAAAGAAACAGAGATGTAAAATGACGGAAGGAAAGCCAAGTATATATATATATATATATAATATATATATATATATATATAATTTTTGTTGTTGTCATAACATAAAAAATGAAGCTTATATAAGCTATGCATTTCTTTTTCTTTTTTTGGGCAGATCTGTGTAGTGTGTGTGTATATATATATATATATATATATATATATATATATACATACACACACACATACACAAGTATAGTTTTGCTTCATGGGTGTCTCCACATTCATAAATGACAGAAAGGGAGGCAAGTATTAATCACACAACTTCATATTTTTACAGAAAGAGAAAAAATATGTTCAGATTCAGACTGAATGTATGTAAGACTAATGAAGTTTTGAAGTTTAGAGGAGATCGATGTGAAAATGCGCATAATGGGAACAAATCTATATAATTTTACTGAGCTTCACTGGTCTCAGTCTCCAGTGTCATTACATCTTATGTCTTATTCGTATATCCTTCCCTTGCTGTTAAACGTCACATAGGGCTCGCAAAGTAGTTTGCCAATTTGTCCTGTTTTCCAGCTTTTGCTTGCATAAATGAGGGTGGAATTGCATTTGAATTGAATAGTCTTAACTTGGTTTTTGTGCTTATAACTTTTGAATGCCATATGTTCTCAAGATTCTTGAAAAAGATACTAACATTACATATTAGGGATAAAATATATTTATTACTTATTTCTCTGCAAATGTCTGTTACTTCATGAGTGAATGTGAACCGATGTCAATGACAATCGCTGATACATGATTATGATGATGCTTCTGAATGCTAATGTTTTCAGGTTGTTCATTCTTTCTCTTGACTGAACTGGGTTGCTGAAACTTCAGATATTTTGAAGAATACTAAAGTATCTTTTTTTTTCTTCTAAGATAATAGTACACTCCTAGACAGTCACTCTTCACCTGGCATGATCTTTTGCCAGTTTTTCCCAGTCCTCATGGCTGATGAAAATGGAACCATAATGAAAATATCAAGATGTTTCAGGCTCATCACCAGGGCAGTTCAGATGTAAGTGTTTTTGTCTCCTCTGCTTGGAAAGAGGGCCATAGCATGGAGAAGCATAATCTGGAAAAATCTTTATTAAGTGAAGTGTAACAGCTGCTGGAATAGAAAGCACTGCCGGGAGTGTGAGAAACCATATTTCTATTAATTAGGTTAATCTTACTGCCACCAATCATTATTTTATTGACAATTTTCTAATGCCTTCTGCACACAAAAATCTTACCAAATTCAGGTTCTATATTTCACCATGCTGATAAATCGCTGATTTAATTTTTTTTTTTTTAAATTCACTTACATACTTATCTGAGATATAAAAACATAAGAAAAAGTATTTCACTAGAACAAATTATCCCTGATATTATGGAAAAAATAGTTCATTTATACTACTGATCCCAGATATTGAATTTAAAAAAGTATTTGACTTAATACCAGATTTATGGACATCTCCCTCTGAACCTTAAGTGCCCAGGGCACATGGGGCTTCCGCAAGGGTTTTCCACAAAATTTATGGACATACACACACAAAAATGCTTATACAACTTATCCCCAATATGAAAACTTAGAAAACTTGACTATTGACTTAATCAACTTATCTCAAAAATATTTATATTAAATATATTAAATTATTATTAAATATACAAATTATTCTAAATTTTAAGCACAGGAAAAATATTTCTCTTATCAGAATAGGGAGTCTCCATATAAAATGTAACTACAGAGGCAGACAAATATACTCTAACTAAAATGGAGCACCATATTTTGTTCTGGATTATTTAAATGATGGGCAGTGGGCCCAAGATTTAATTATTTAATTAAACAACACAAAGTGAGAGATTGCTGATTAAATGTTTATTGTAATAATATAATGTTCAGATCAGTCCAGTTAAACAACAACAGTTACTTAAAAGAAAAAAGCATTTATTAAAGAGACAAGAAAGAAAATACCTGATTCATATGAAATTTTGTCATGAACTCAGAGAAAAATTCAGTGTTTTAGATCTTTCCCAAATGAATTGAAATAGAGATTAAGCAACAGATAAGATATAAGTGAATTGCCAAAACATTAATTAAATGCACCATTTTAGTCTTTCATACATACCTGGTTAATAATTTTTTAAACAACTGTATCATGCAAGTACTTAAGCATATTTTGTTAAAAAACCTGAATATACTTGTGTGTATATATACAAAGAAGATGATGTTGTCAATAACAAGCCTGGCTGTCTTCCCTTAATCAGCTCCAGGAGGAGTCAGGGACTCAATTTTACTCAGGATTGGGCTGCAGCACTTCAGGAAAAAAAGCAAAACCTCAACCTTGGCCACTAAACAAGTGCATTAAACACTTTGCTGTTTTAGTGCTCATTTTTAAAGCTGATAAGTCTAATAATAGATTAATTTATTGTGATAACAAAAGATTAAAATGGCTGGATCATATTTTTAAAAAAGTAGAAGCATCATCAGACAAAATGATGGAAAGGACAAGACCAAGACAGGAATGGAGAGACGAAGTGGAATAAGACTTTTGAAAACTTGGAGTAAACAAATTTAGAGAGAAAACCAAGATGTGTCTGAATGAAAGAGACTAAAGACTTGAAATGTTGAAGAGAGAGAGAGAGAGAGAAGGAGAGAGAGAGAGAGAGAGATGGTGTAAGATTTATTGGTTTCTGACATTTTTCCTTGTTAGCACATTTAGCTGCTCTTGTGCAAGGTGATAGAGCTTTCATTTTCCAGGAGACTGACTTATACAGGTATAGTGCAAACCACTTCTACAGGTATAGTACCAACCACTTCTACAGGTATAGTGCCAACCACTTGAGTATGTTAAGAGGTGGACTTCATTAGCATATGATCATTACATGTTGAATATGAAAGAATTTCATAAGCTGCTATAAATGAAAGCAATATACTGCCACATAATCCTTAAGTTATAGACATTCAATTATTTTCTGACAGTCATTGATGTCACAAGCAAAATACATATTTGTTTAACTTCTAGGACCATTAAGATTACAAATCTGGTTTGACTTTTAAAAGCCAACACTTTTAGTTTTGACAATATAAAGTACAGATTAACAAATTAATCTTTCTCTGATTGAAAAATAAAAGGGATCTAATTCAAGTCAGTAATTCTTGCACTGAATTTTGCCGCATGACCAATGTTTCCTCTAAGGGTTTTTGGTCTGTGTGCAAAATGTTCAGCTCATGCGCAAAAAAATATTGTGTGTGCATATGTGCATAAAGGTCTGTACATGTAATAACAGGATAGACCTACTGTACTTTCCAGCAGTGGAAATTCATCTGCCAATTTATTTTAATTACCTTCTATTCTCCGTGTGCCCATTTGCCTTGTCACGATTCTGCTACAGTACTACAGAAACTATGCAATAAAAGACCAGTTGAAACATCCGATCTGAAAGTCATGTCTCAACAAGAAAGAAACAGTGAAGAAAAACACGTACCTTCATTGTATTTTTCTTGATTGCAATTATAGCACTGAGTAAGATCTGGAAACTGGAAAATAAAAGTAGCAGTTTCATTTTTTTTTTTTTGCTCGGCTCCAAAAATGTTGTGCGCAGTATGATTTTAGATGGCATTCCTGATAGACTTAAAATTCTCATTGTGGAGAATTTTAAGTCTATATAGAATACCATCTAAAATTGTCAACATCATTAAGGACTTATACAATGGATATGTTTGTACAGTCAAAACAGAAGAAGGGATGAGTGAATGGTTCCAGATTGAAACAGGTGTGAAAGAAGGATGTATACTGTCTCCTTTGCTTTTTGGAATTGCAACAGATTTCATAGTGAAAAAATCCAGCACGGGTAACACAGGTATTGACTGGGTACATGGGACCCAACTAGAAGATCTTGATTTTGCTGATGACATAACTCTTATCAGTAATAATGTGAATTTCATGCAAGAAAAAAAGAGATATATTGTCTTCACTTGCTAGCAAAATAGGACTTGAAATTAACAAGGACAAAACAAAAATAATGAAACTTCCCATTAATCAAAATGAAAAAATGCATGTAGAAGGGACAGATAATGAAGAAGTCAATCAATTTGCATACCTTGGCAGCCACATAGACCAGGGTGGTGACAACAGAAAGGGAGTTAGAATTAGAATTGCAAAAGCAGCATTAATCTTCAAGAATCTTGAGAACATCTGGCATTCAAAAGTTATAAGCACAAAAACCAAGTTAAGACTATTCAATTTAAATGTGATATCCACTTGATGCCGAGTATAAGAACAATGCAGAGATAAGACAGATGACTGAACAACAACCAGTCTCATGGGTGATCAGGAAAAGGAGATGGACATATGTTGGTCACGTGATGAGAAGAAATGATTGGAGAATACCAAAACAAACTCTCAAGTGGAACACAACAGGCCGAAGAAAAAGAGGCAGACCGCGTGAAACTCTGAAGAGGACATTGTTAAGAGTGGCCAAATTAATAGGCATAAAATCCCTTGATGAGGTTGAAAAGCTCGCCAAAAACAGGACAATTTGGCGAACTACGTTGTGAGCCCTATGTGATGTTTAACGACACAGGAATGATATAAGATGATTTTTTTCTGTGTGTGGCTGCGAAGCCGTGCATCTTAGAGGGAACAGTGTGCGTGACACATTATTTTTTAATGCCAAATGGGAACAGTTTCAGTAACTTAGGGACTCATTCAGCTGCATTAAACTAATGATTAGTCACAAATTATTTATTACACTGAAGTGATAATATGAGAGGATTTCTGATGTTACTTTGCTTGCTACAACTGAGAGTTTCTTGTCCTTAAGCTATATTCTTAGTATTTCTAATCTAATTGATAGGTTCTCTTTTCCTATATCACATGATAAGTCAGTTCAGATAGCTTTCCCTCTCTAAAAGGATTCACAGATTCTGGGTTTTAAAATATATTAAATCTGTTTTATATTGGTAAAAAAAATTTTTTAATAATATGCTTAATGTAAAAACAATATGCATTGTCATTGAAGATTTTTTCCCCCAGTAGTTTCTTCACCACAAAAAAAAAAAAATGCACTGTATCTTTTCTGCTTCATGTATTTAAACATATTTTAACACAGCTGTGTTGAACGTTACATTTGCAAATAAAGATATTAACAAACTTATTTGTCATCTTTTTATTTTATAATCATGATCATATTATACAGTAAGAAACAATAAAAAAAAAAGAGACTAAATTCATCCCACTGGTTAAAAATGTATATAATTAAACAGTTATACAATTTAGTACTAAAGTATGTAATGCATCTTTGTAGGACAGTAATGTACTTCATAAGTAAACAGTCAAAAAGTCTGATATTAATTTATCTGACTGATGTAGACTGATGACTGTCTCAGTTTCCAAGTGTGTATTTGGAAACATCATTGAGGCAAGCCAACTGTATGTTCTCCACTGTGGCAGGAGCATCTGTGAAGTTATCAGTAAATAAACTATTAAGAAAAATAAAACATAGAAATGAGGAAATACAGGTATACGTACTATTTGTAGAAGTTAGTATATTTGTAATAGTTAAAAAAAAACCAACTTATAATAGAGTTAGTTGACATGTCATTGAGTTATTAATTAACATATCTGAAATCTCTCTCTCTCTGAACCTTAAGTGCCCAGGGCACATGGGGCTTCCGCAAGGGTTTTCCACAAATGCCTGTCTTTCGCCTTTTTTTCTGCTCTTGCCCAGGTGAGCCCTCTACTGCTCAACATCCTTTCTGTTGTTCTTCTCCATGTCTCTTTTGGTCTACCCTTACTTCTGCTCCCCTGTGGTGTCCATCTTAGTGCTATTTTTGGTAGTGAGTTGTCAGTCATTCGGAGCACATGTCCCAACCATCGCCAGCGTCTTTCCTCAATAATTGTTGTTACATCTGCATTTCTGCCAATAAGATGTTATTTCTTATGGTGTTTGGCCAAAATATTTTTTTAATTCTTCGTAAACATTTAGTCTGGAAAGAATTCAACTTGTTTTCTATGGTTTTGGTGATTTTCCAGCATTCACTTCCATAGAGTAGTACACTTAGAACATTACTCTTAAATATCCTGATTTTCATATTTATGCTTAGTTTATTTGATTTCCATATATTCTGTAGCATTGCAAAAGCCTGGTTTGCTCTAGTAAGTCTACTGTTGATGTCCTCTGTGCTGTCTCCATTTTCTACTACTCTGCTGCCAAGGTATACAAATTCGTTGACCTCCTCCACTAACTTGTTATCTACTCTGAGTACATTTCTGTTGTTCACATTTTGCTTCATTAACTTTGTCTTTCCTACGTTGATCTTTAGTCCTATGTTGTTTGCATTCTGGGTTAACTTGTTTATTTTATCTTGCATATCTTTGTGATATCTGAAATAGTGAACAAAAAGTGATCAGTTTTCTCCCTATATCTATTAATTTTTCTTCATTTTAGATCCTCTTTCTAAGTTGTCATATAATGTCAGCTTGATTCCATAATGGCATCCTTTCATCCTATAATGTGAACTTAGTCTGTAAATATCACTTTAGTTATCCTGTACTTAGTTTGGAAAGACCATCATCCATGGACTTGGGACACATCCATAGGTGGTCTGATCTCCTATTCAATACTTCCTCCAGTATACGGTAACTGATCACATCCATTGTTTGTATTTTTGACCATCCATCTTAAGCTCTTGATGAATCATTCATATTTTGTCACACCAAGTTTCACTCCCAACCCCTTCATTCTTGACACAACATTGATTCACAATTGTTAGTAAAGTCTTTTGTTCGACCAGGTTCTCTTGCAGGACTGATAACATTTTCTCAATACATTCATTGTCTGACCTTCCTCCATGACAGCTGAGTTGGTCAAGTGATCTCCCCTGACATCTGTATGGCCTGGTACAAAAATGGAGGTCATTTGTTACATCTGTGACATGACATCTGCAGTGATTTGAGCCACTGTTGCCTTAGAAAGTCAGCCTGAATTTTTTTTATGATGTTCATCAAGTCATTCAAGATGCATGCTTGTGTGAAGCTTTGTGGCTTGAATGAGCTCAAAGCTTTTGCCACAGCCACGATTTCAGTTATCGTGTAATCTGAATTCAGTTTGTAAATAACACTCTAGCTGTTCCATAATGTGAACTCAGTTTGTAAATATCACTGCAGTTATTCTGTAATATGATCTCAATCTGTAGGTTATTCTTTACACAAGAACTGAATGATGATAACAAATGGGCTTAAAATTCACACACTTGTCCCTTCTGCAGCTGTTGAGAAGAGTTCTCAATAACTGAATTCTCTTTGTGGTATCCTGAAGCACAAATATGTTATTATGTTTAACAAGTTATCAAATACATAATGTCAAAATTTCTTGGACATGTCATGATAAGACAGAAGTTAAAGAACTTGGTAATGACTGGAAAATGCAAAGGAAAAATGAGGAAAGAAAAGCATCTCAGCAGACTGACCAAGGGGCATGGAAGAAGAAAGGCAGTTGAAATGATTGAGAAAACTAAGTATAGCAAAAGATTGAGAACCATATATAAAAAACTGTTCAGTATGGCACATACTGTATGTATGTATGTAATCATGACCAATGAAGGCAATTTCAAAATCCATGAGAAACAGATAATGGAAGCTTTTACATACTGAAAATACTTATGGACAACTTACTATCATTCTTGTGAGCCATTCATTGTAGATTTAAACTAAACCAACTGCTGAAATCATAGCACACAGTAATAGTGAATAGAGGATATAAATGTAGATAAAAAGAACATAAAGAAACAGTTCTGTTAGTTATTTGCACTCACGGAATGGGAACCAGCCTTCTAATCCAATTTCTGCACGTGCCGCTTCTATTGCACGCTTGAGTGCCATCATTGGAGTTGCTCCATGTGCTACGGGTGCCTCACCAACCGCTGGGGAAAAAAAACATTTTTTTAGAGAGTAATGGCACAGATGTGAACAGGGGAATATGAAAGAATGAACAGACAATTTTAGATGGGAGAAGAATCAGGAAAGCAGACCCACTAGATATTTTGCCTTTATCATTTCACTATACTCCAGGCATTCTACATCAGTTAATACATCTATATTATGCATACAGCAAGCATAATTAAAAGTGATAAAGCAAAAGAGAATAATTCTGAGAATAATTATGAGAAGAACAAGGAAAAAAATAAAAATGGAAATAGCAGATGAACAGTTTGGATTTGTTGAAGGAAAGGGAACACACAATGCCATTTATGCTTTATGAACACTAACAGAAAGAGCTTTAGAAGTACAGAAAGATCTCTACTTATGCTTCATTGATTACACCATGGCATTTGACAAGGTGAAACATAATGAAATTATTAAAATGCTTGAAGACATCAATATAGACGGCAAAGACCTGAGGATTGTAAAACATCTATACTGGCAGCAAGAAGCAGCAGTTCAAGTTGAAAATAGAATTGGAAAATATCAACCGATAAAACAAGGGGTGCGACAAGGATGTGTACTATCTCCAGACCTTTTTTCTCTGTACAGCAAGAATATTCTAAGAACAATTATCACAGAACCAGGCATCAAATTGGAGGATACAATATTAACAACCTTTGGTATGCTGACGACACAGTACTGATAGCTGAGAACCAACAAGACCTGCAAAATCTCTTGGATAAAGTCGCCAAAGAAAGTGAACAGAAAGGCCTTAATTTGAACATCAAAAAGACAGAGACTATGGTTATATCTAAGAAACAGAATCCACCAACATGCAGTATTAAATTAAACGGAACTATTCTAAAGCAGGTGCAGAAATTCAAATACCTTGGAGCAGTAATAACTTCAGATGGGAAATGCAGAACAGAAATTAGGAACAGAATAGGCCAAGCAAAGACTGCATTTCAAAGAATGAGAAACATATTAGCTAACACATCTTTATCAATGAATGTTAGAAAACGAGTCCTAAAATGCTATATTGAACCTATCTTGTTATATGGAAGTGAATCAAGGACAATAGGCAAGTCTGCACAAAAATCATTGGAAGCAGCAGAAATGTGGTTTATTAGAAGAATATTGTGAATCCCCTGGACAGCAAAAATAACTAATGAAGAATGTATGAGAAGAGCTGGAGAGATAAAAAACCTTGTCAAAAAGATAAGAGAGAGACAATGTACTTTCATAGGACATGCAAAGAGAAGAGGGGGCATAGAAAATATTATAACAACAGGAAAAATAAAAGGAAGAAGATCAAGAGGAAGACCAAGAGAAATGATACTGGACAGTCTGATGGGATGGTGTGAGAGGAGATCACCAACTGAACTGATGGCCTGCATAAGGATCGGGTACTCTGGAGAAGCATAATAGCCAATGCCAGTTGGCACGGCACCTGATGATGATGATGAAAGCAAAAGAATATTCCTTTATACATGAATCAGTTGTAATAAACTTGTATTTTTAATCTGTTAATTTTTTTTATAGTTTTCTGTCACAGTTAATTTTTCTTTCTTTCTTTTTTTTATGTTGGTGTTCACACTGATATTCTTATGTTTAACAAAACAATAATTTAATAGTATTTATAAAATCATAATGTATATAAATATCATTAAATGTTTTTGATACTACTGTTATTATAAAAGCTCTAGTTGCCAACTCAGAAGAAGGCTTGCAAGATCACATTAATAGATTGAATGATGCATGCAAAGAACACAATATGAAAATTAGCCTAGGCAAAACAGAAATCATGACCATTGCAAGAATAGACACACCAATAAACATTATGCTGGAAAACCATACTGTGAAGCAAGTAACACATTTCAAATACCTCAGAAGCATTTTCTCAGCAAAAGGAAAAAATAGACATAGAGATCGAAAACAAATGTAACAAAGTGAACTAACTTATCAGGCAAATGGCTCCCATACTAAACAACAAGCATGTCTCACTGGAAACCAAAAGAACTATCTATAAGATAATCTTTCACCCAGCTGCAGAAATGGGTACCCGACTTCTTCTGGAGTTGGGGAAGGAAAGGTGGCCAGGTGTGATACTGACCATATCACCCTCTAGTGTGCTGACAGGTCAAGGAAAATATGGGCACTAACACCATATCACTATGTGCCTCTAAGGCATGACAGGGTTACCTTTACTTTTTATTACTATAAAACAATCTTCATACCAACTTTGTGCTACCAATGCCAGGCATGAACACTGACAGCAAAAGACAAATGGAAAATTACAACTGAAATGAGATTCTTGAGAAGAATTCTTGGAATATCAAGAATGGACAGAATCAGAAATGATGTCATTAGAAATAAAGTAGGAGCTGAACCTGTTGTGAACTACATCCAAAAACAGCAAATAAAATGGTTTGGTCATGTATCATTACTACCAACAGAACATGTACCACAGAGAGCAATGTTTTATAAACCACACAAAGGCAGAGGAAGGGGCCGCCCACACAAACGATGGACCGATGGTATAGCAGAGTCTCTGAACATCTCAGTGTAAGAAGCCAACAGGTGAGCCATTGGGAAACAATTGCACTTCACCTCTACACCTAGCAGTAAATGAGGAAGGACAAGACAAGAGTTATTATAAAATAGTTAAGGAGATATAACCTTACCCTTTGAGCTGAGAACCCCGACAGGGTTAGGAACATTTCTTAGGAACTTGACATTCAGCCTGAAAGGTAAGTCCTTGCCTAGAGGTGGCTTGTAGGTCTAGGGTAAGGTAAAGATGAAATATGAAGAAGAAATTACCAAAGACATAAAATAAAAACACATCAGATTGCAGATGATTACTTATTATGTCAATGTCTCTTTACCATAATATGCTGTGAGGCACCCATGTAGGAAAAAAATTATTTTAATACACTTTAATGTTTTAATATACAATCAGCCCTTGACATTCATGAGTTTGTTTAATGAATTTGCCTATTCAGGCTTGGTCATCAATAATTTTCTTTTTTGTATGTTGTAAACTGCAGAAAGCCACAGATGACACACATTTTTTCTCTGTACCCAGCCTCAGTCATATTATTTTTATTTCATGGTGGCTATTGAATCTCATGTTACTACCAAATTTTCATCTTATTTAGTGTAATAAATTTTGAATATAATCATGGGTCTGATGAATATGACTTCTGAAAGTGCTTCCATGATACAGAAGAAAGTGAAGATCCTACTAGAAAGGGTAAAATTTTTTGGATACGCTTTGATCAGCGAAGTCAGATACTATGGTTGCTTTGTCATTACAGCATTAACAAGTCAATGATAAGGTACATCAAAAAAAAAAAAGGAAATCTGAGAAGGCATTGCTGCAGCTATACCAGCAAGTGTGAAAACTGTTTAGTGTGCAAGATACTTATATCTGTTGTGTAGAAAGTGCTATTTTTGATTGGATGCAAAATTACTATAAAAAAGGGCATTCCTATGGATTCAAATATGATAAGGGAAAAGCAGTCCTTAAACATTTCCAAAAAAGAAAGAGACAGTGAAAGGTCTAGTTCTACAGACTTTCATGCCAGCAAAGGCTGGTTTGATAATTTTAAGGCAAGATCTATGCATTGTGAAAATTATGGGTGAAGCAGCCTTTGCCAGTCAAGAGGATAAAGAAATTTGCAGAAGAGAAGAGATCTTTGCCACAGCAGGTATTCAATGCCAATGAAGCCATTCTGTTTTGGAAGAAAATGCCAAAGGACACTTATTAGCAAAGAGGAGAGAAGAGCATCAGACTTTAATACTGGAAGAGATAAGCTAACTGCCTTTTTTGTGCAAATACATTCATATTTATGATCAAAGTGGCCTTGATCTATAAGCTGCTAACTCCCAAGCTTTGAAAGGAAAAAAGATAAGTTCCAGCTGCCAATTTTCTGGATGCATAATAATAAAGTATGGACAACAAGAATGCTTTTCCTGGTGTGGTTCCATTGGTTTTTGTTACAGAGGTTAGAAAATACCTTGCCAGTTAAGGATTGCCTATTAAGGTGCTATTTTTACTAGACAGTGCCCTCTGTCCCCCTTAATCCCATGAGTTCAGCACTGAAGGCATCAGAGTCAACTACATACTTCCAACACAACATCTCATCCAGCCTTTGATCAGGGGCTAATAAGAATGATTAAGGCATAATACACAAAATACTCAACGGACAGAACTGTTCAGACTGCGGAAGTAGACCTTGACAAAGAGACCATATTGTAAGTGTGGAAGGTGTGTGATATCATAAATGTCATTGAAAGAGCCATGAAAGCTACCAAGCCAGAGACAATAAACTTGTGCTGGAAGAATTTTTTTACCTGAATGTGTGAATGAGTTTACTGGCATTACTGTAGAACCACCCACACAGATTATGGAAGACATTGCAGATTTGCCAAAGATGGATGGGGAAGGGTTTCTGGACATGGATCTTGGGGAAATTCAGGACTAAATTGACATCAGCCCCAATGAGTTAACAAAAGACACCTAATGGAACTCTCTGTTTCAGATGCAGATGGAATACTGGACAAAAAAGAAGACATAGAAGAAGAACCAGTACCAGAAGACAAGTTTGTGCTGGACAGTACTGCAGAGTGTCTGTGCAAGTGTGGGGCAATAATGAACTATTTTTATGACACTGACCCCTCTATTATACTTGTCTTGAAGGAGAAGTAGTTGTCAGAAGAGACAATGTCTACATAGGCTAACACATTTAAAGACATGAAAAGGCAAAAAAGGCAAACCAAAATCACAATTTATTTCCTGAAAACAAGACTAAGTGTTCCTGCCACCCATTACAAGTCTGCCACTCCAGAAGTACCAAGACCAGTCTCTCCTCCTCCTCCTCCTCTGTGTACAGAACATGTAGAAGATGACGAAGACACTGATGATACACTTCCACTACTCAAATAAATGATTAATAATGTCATACAGTTCATAAACATTAATCAGTTGTTTGTGCCTGTGTCTCATAACTGTACAACAGTACTATGTGTCAGACAAGTTTGTGTGCACTTTAACAGAAATATTTAACAATCTTCTTTCATCATTCTGTGCCTACATGAAAGTCTGGCAGATCTCTGCTCTGTTCCTCTTTCATGGTGCATCTACCTCAGCTGATCATTGTGTCTTTCTTGATGTTGTACAGCCATCTATGCTGCTATTATTCTCTTATTTGTTTCTGTTATATTTCCCTCTTTATGGTTTTCAGTCTATTATTATGCCCCCAGCAAACTCTCTTTTGTACTGGTATTTCAAGTTAGACATAAAAAATATTTATGCGGTATCTGGATAACAATGACAGGCATTCATTCAATCATGGATTTGATCAAATATTTCCTTCAGACAATCATTTAACCATAAACACAGACATCAGATTTGATACAGACCGCTGTTCCATCCGTGAGTGTTTTGCTTGTCTTAGGGTCTAGTTCCATATGCTCCAACAAGAAAAGACCACAACCCATGTTGAAACCTCCCTCAAGTTGACCCAGATCTATCTCAGGGTTTAGGCTTAAAGAGAAAAACAGAAACAGTGTTTGTGACATTAGTTTACTTGACATTATGCAACACTTACTGAACATCTTACAACCTTTCCGTGCTGTTAAATGTCACATAGGGCTCACATGATAGTTTGCCAAGTTTTATGCAAGACATTTGATTATGTTAAATCAAACATTTAAATTAAGGCATAAAGTCTCTAACTGATTCTAAAAATATACAATGTCTTTGTCTTGTTTTGTCTCCTTCCTCATATATCTTTTTGGTTTTGAGGGAGCAAACAGACATCTTGATAGTGCTCGACAATTTGCTTCATATAATGGGACATTTAATGCTTCTGTAGTTTCCTCTCTCCATCTCCTGTGTGGGTGGCCTCTTCCTTTGTCACCTACAAATCTTAGTAAAAATGTTGTCTGTGATATACTGTCTGGTGGTAACCGTGTAACATGGCCAAACCATTTGACCTGCTGTGTATATAGTAATACTGGTGTTACTCTAACTTTTGCCCTGATGGTGTCATTTCTTATTTTGTTTCTTCTTGTCACATTTAGTATTCTCCTTAAACATCTCATTTCTGTCATGATGATTTTTCTTTTGTTCTTGGCTGTTAGTGTCCACGTTTGACATTGACAGCATAGAGCTGGGAGGAAAATTGTGTTGTACAGTGCCCTTTTTGTTTTAGTTGTGATGTATTTGTTTTTAAATAAAGGAGTCATTTGTTCAATGACCTGATTTGCTTAACTGCATCTATTCTCAATCTCAGCATCAATTGTCCCTGAGGATGATATCATGCTACCTAGGTATTTGAAATGTTTCACTTGTTTCAAGGGCTAATTGTCTAGGAAGGTCTTTGTTTGGATTTCTTCTCTCACTATGGTCATAACTTATGTTTTTTTTCAGCACTGATCTTCATGTTGTGGCTTTGACATGACCTTGCTAAATTACCCATGTTCTGCTGTAGATCTTTTTCTGATGTAGCTATAAGTGCTTGATCATCAGCAAAAAGGAGTTTGTTTATGGTTCTCCTATTGTATATGTCTTCTGGAAGGTGTTTTGGGTTTATCGGTATTCTTCTGGGGTTTGGCTCCTGGGCAGCTTTGTGGTGGGGTTTTTAACTATGTATGTTGCCAAGGAAACCCCTGCATCAAACTAAAAATAAAAATAAGAGTAGGAACATGGAATGTAAGAAGTATATATGAGGTAAAGTATCAAATAATAAGTGACGAGATGAAAAGAACAGGGATACACATTTTGGGAATCTGCGAACATCAATGCAAAGGATCAGGACACTTCAAGAGTGAGAATGATGATATCTTTATATACTCTGGTGGAGAATTAGGATGAAAGAATGGAGTGGCCTTTTACTTGGACAAATTACCATCAAAAGCATTACTAGGTTACAATCCAGTAAGTGACAGAATCCTCACTATCAGACTTAAGGGCACTCCTAGAAATGTAATAATTATCCATATATATGCACCAACATCAGCAGCAGAAGAAAAGGAAGTAGAAGACTTTTATAACACACTGCAAACGACGATAGACCAGATACAGAAAAAGGATATTGTATTAATAATGGGCGATTTTAATGCAAAGATTGGTACAGAAAGAGCAGAAGATCAAGGATATGTTGTGGGGAAATTTGGATAGGACATAGAAATGAGGCAGGTGACAATCTAATGGCGTTTTGCATGGAAAATGAGCTAATAATCGCTAACACACTTCTAAAACAACAGCCAAGAAGACTTTACACATGGACTTCACCTGATGGGAAAACCAAGAATCAAATAGACTGCATTTTAGTGCAAAGAAAGTGGAGATCAAGTATAACGTCAGTAAAAACTTTACCAGGTGCTGATTGTGACACGAACCATCATTTATTAATAGCAGACATGAAGATAAAGATAAAAAAGACAGTTACGGGATCAAGACCACTCCGCTTTGAGCTTACAAAAATACCAGAACAATAAGGTATAGAAGTGAAGAATCATTTTGAAATCCTGATGGCTGTACAGGAGGAGATTACACCCTACGCAGGTCAGAGATATCTTAATAACAGCTAAAGACATGGTTCCAGTAAAGAAAACACACAAGAATGGATGGATTATAGCAGGCACACTAGAACTGATAAAACAACATAGAGAAATGAAGACACAATGGAAAGTGACAAACAACAACAAAGAGGAATATAAATCTTTAACAAAATAAGTATGAAGAAACATAAGAAAAGACAAAAAAACAATACATACAAGACTGTTGTGAAAGAATAGAAGGACATCAGAAGTGTGGAAGAGATAGTGAAATGTTTAAAGAAATGAAGACACTGATGAGAAATGTCACACCTAAGCTAAATGTAATTTGTGATGAGATGGGGAATACCTTGACAGTGACAGAGGAAGTTCTAGAAAGATGGAAGGAATATTGCAGAGGAATGTATGAAACAATTGACTGTGAAAGCAGAAATCAGCAGTGTGAATTATTATTGGAGAAAAAAGAACCTGAACCGACAATAGAAGAAATTTTATGGGCAATAAAGAATCTGAAAAATGGTAAATCACCAGGATGTGATGAGATAACAGCTGAATTTATTAAAGCAGGAGGAAAGGAATGTGCAACAGTCTATCATGCACTATGTAAAAAGATATGGCATTCAGGTATTTGGCCAAAAGAATGGAAAAGAACTGTATCCATACCACTGCCAAAAAAGGGTAACCTGAAATTATGCACAAACTATAGAACTGTTGCCCTGATTAGTCATGCTGGTAAAATTCTGTTAAAAATCATAATAGGTAGACTTCCTAAGAAAATAGAAGAAGAAGTCAATATGATCCAAGCTGGTTTTAGGCAAGGAGGAGGATTGACAGATCATATACTCAATCTAAGATTAATAATAGAGAAATGCAGAGACTTTAATGTGAATCTATATTTATCTTTTATATAGACTATTCAAAGGCTTTGATTGTGTACAACACCAGAAACTTTGAAAAATAATGGAAAAAATGAGATTTGCAATACATTTGATACAATTAACATCACTGCTGTATCTAGATCAACAAGCAGCAGTAAGAACAAATGGTGAAACAACAACTTGATTTGACATAAAACAAGGGGTCCATCAGGGGTGCATATTGTTGCCTTAATTATTTAACTTGTAGGGTGTCTGAGTGGCGAAGTGATTAATGCACTGGTCTCTCATGGCAAAGGTCAGAGCTTTGAATCAGGCCGTAGGCACCCCAGTCACCCTGCTGTAAAAATCGTTACCCGACTTCTTCTGGAGTTGGGGAACGAAAGGTGGCCAGGTGTGATACTGACCATATCACCCTCTAGTGTGCTGACAGGTCAAGGAAAATATGGGCACTAAAATCATATCCCTATGTGCCTCTAAGGCATGACAGGATTACCTTTACCGCTATTTTTGGTTTTTTACTAAAAATATAATGAGGAATGTTAGAGAAGATGTAGACAAAGAATATTATGATGCCATAACAATTGGAGGTTATGAAATACCAGAGATTAGATATACTGATGACACAGTATTACTGTCCACAACACAAAAAGGAATGGAAAAACTAATTATGTCAGTCCATAAGAACAGAAAAGAGCAAAACCTCTATCTCAATGTGAAAAAAACTAAATTGATGACAACTGACAAAACAAATAAGGCAGCTGAAATATGTATCAATGAGGAAAAATTGGAAAAGTGGAGAGTTTTAATTATCTTGGATCACTACTAACTAACAATGGAGATACAATGAGGGAAATTAAAAGGAGGACATTTATCACTTTTTAGAAAGTAAAACACCTAATAAAAGCTGTGGAGAGGAACAGAGAGAACTACAAAAACAAAATTTTTAAGGCATGCAGTTGTCCATTGCAACATATTCCTGTGAGACCTGGACACTTAACAAAACAGTTGAGAAACACATAAATGCCTTTGAATGTAAAAGCTACAGAAGAATTCTTCAAATATCATGTACACAGAAAAGAACAAATATATCCATACTACAAGAACATAATACTGAAGAAGGCTGGCTAGTAAAGAGTATTAAACAAAGAAAACTTAAATATTTTGGACACATTAAACATCATGATAATCTAAAGAAGGCCATCTTGGAAGGGTACATAATGGGAAAAAGAAAGAGAGGAAGACCAAGGCAAAGATGGCTGCAAGACATCGTTGATGATCTGCAAATGGATGCATCAGCAGCAGGGCATCTTTCTCATAACTGAAAGGCCTACAGGAGTGCTGTTTCACAAGGGACATACAAATGAATGAATGAATGAATGTTAGCTTTCTTGGAGATGTTGTCAATGTATATTATAAATAGTAAGGGAGATAGTACACAGCCTTGCCTCACTGCAGATTTTATGATGAATGGTTCTGGTTGTCCTGCATTTGTTCTAAATGTACACTTGCTGTTTTCATATAGGTTTTTGTATAAGTTGATCAGATGTGTACTAACTCTGTAAAGCTGTATGATTTACCACAGTTTATATCTACTCTATCAAATGCTGTTTTCTTGATCTACATAAGCTATGTACAGTATCTGATTGTGTTCAACTGATTTTTTGTTAGTTGTCTTAAGGAAAAGATGGCATCTGTACTGTTTCTATTTTTTCTAAATCCCATCTGAATTTCATTTAACTGTGGTTCAATCACTTGTCATAGTCTGTTCTCTAGGATCTTGGAGAAAATGTTTCCAGTATGGCCTAGCAGCGAGATGCATCTACATTGGTTGCAGTCCTTTACTGCCTTTTTATTCATTGTTTAACTGATTCCTAAAAAATATACAATTTCTAAGTAATTAATTCAAAAATAGTTTTTAACTGATTCTGAGATGCAAAGTTTAAATTGTTTTGAACATTTTTTTTTTTCATTAAGAAAATACAATACACTAAAAAATGCAAGTGAGAATCCAAAAGTAATGGTAACACACCCTTTAATTAATACTAGTAAATCTGAGCAAATAGACATAACAGTTATATCATTTCTCCATGCAGTCCACCTGCAAGTCAATGCAGTTCTTATAATATTCCACTGCTTCTTCATTCCTTTGGTGAAGAATCTTCTCAGCTGCCATGAATTCAGATCTGTACTTCCCTTTCTTATTTGTCTTCTTATGCCACTAACATTGCAGGAAGTTTCAGACATCAGTTCAGAGCAAGATGAGAGGCCTTGATGGCTGTTATGTCATATTTCCTCTGTGTGTCTTTCACCTCATCTATCCATTTTTTCTTTGGCCACCCTAGTGCCCTATATCCAGATGTTTTCAAGCTGTATGAGCGTGTTGCTGGTTATGCTGGATTCATGTGTATCAAATGCCTGACTCACTTAATTCTCTGATTTTTGATGCAGTCCTTGATTGTTGTTGTTCCCACCATTTGCAGATCTATACTGTTTTCTTAATCTCACTATCAGAAGTGAACCTCTGACTGTGTAGAGGCTCTCTTATGTGGACCAAAGATGTGGTAGTTGCACGGTGTCAAATCAGGACCATAAGGAGGAATGGTGAAGACTTTCAAACTGCAGATGTCACACTGCCTCTATCATTGAGGTCCTTCATGAAGATGCTCACTGTCATGATACAGCAGGACAGTTTTTGACAGCATTCCTATTCTTTAGCTCCAAACCATGGGTTTAAAGTTTCTCTCTAAACAGAGAAATGACGACTGTGTTAAAACTGGTTCTAGTGATAAAGTAAATGGAGGTGTATAGTTCAGTTTTAAGAAAGAAATAGGAAGAGTGAGGAAAGAGGACAGAAACAAGAATGGTGGGAAGTGGGATGAGTACAAAGAGATGAAGAACATACAACAATCCAATATTTCAGCCTTTTTCAAGGATCACATACAAGAACAGCACAACTTTAAAACAAAATGTTCATTTTTATGAATCCATTTGATCATGTTTGGAGCTAGAAGGCTTAATAGAGACACAACTCATCTTACCTGATGCCAGTGTCATAAACATAATCCACTGGATGATGTTATACTGACCAGTGAGGATGTCCAGCTCCACCTCAGCACAGCAGGCTGTGTAACTGCTGTAGTTGTCAAGGAGTGTATCAGGCCTGAAAAGAAAGCAGTGCTATTTTGTAGAAGATATTTCTAGAGTTTGTTCTTGTATTATAATATTGCTTTTTTTTGCCTTCTACAGTGGCATTTGTTGTAATGGTGTAAATAACAGATGGTTGCTTTGTGTGCATATGTGTACATTAGTTTTGATGTGTTAAAGGTCAAAAGACACACATTCAACATTTACATGCAAGCTGTGTGCAACACCTAACATCAAATGATGCGATCTACAAACCAGAAGGTCATGTAGATCAATGCCTTGACTGTATAGTGTAGGTGTAATAATGATGGCTAGCCACCCAATATTCCTAGGTTCTTATACACTTATATTCTATCCCAACACAATGAAGCAAATGTGAAGAAGATGGTGCTTCTTGTTTATGTTCCTAGCTGTTTTTGCCCAACAATGATGATGATTATGGTGATTTTCTTGGTAGTAAGTGAATATGATAATAGGTTGTTCTAGATTATTTCCTGGAGCATACAAATGAAGATGGGTTGAAAACATAGCAGCAAAGCTGAAAATTAGACTTCTCAGTAGCTCCACGTTGAATCAATTTTATCAATACCTCATCTGCAGAAAGTTGTAATAGTCAGAAGGAACTAAGGAAGTCTACCTATCAGCTATGGTTTGCCAGTCATAATATCCAAATATTCTGCTACCTACAAACATAATTTGACTAAGGTTATCTGGTGACCCATGAAAGTTAAAGTTAAATGAAAGCCTCCTCTAATCTCTTCTCTAAAAAAAAAATGGCTGATACAACATTTTGCCATAAGGATTTTTCATAATTTAATTTGCTTCTTTCATGTTTAGTTTTCCATATTTATTGTCTGTTGTTTCTGTTAGCAAACTGTCTTGTGTATCTGTCTCTTTTGTGATGTAAGAAATATTCTGGATGACCAGAAAAACAAGTGAAGATGTTCTCAGGGATGTGGTAGTATATCACAGACTAATGAGAGCTTAAGACAGTCAAAATTCTCTGTCTTGGTCTTGAGAACACAGATATAAAAGAATCTGACAATCACTGGAAAACTCAAAAGAAAAGAAAGATAAGACGACAGTGAGCATAATGTCTGAAAGTCCTACAATGAAAGAAAAGCAACCTGACCTGATTAAAAGTATGATATAAGATGCCACAATAGGAGAAGTGTGATGGACAACACATATTGGCATATTACTTTGTGAACAACTCTGTTTTTGATGAAAGCAGCTGTATCCTATATTTGAATGTTGGCTTAACTGTGATATTGAAGCTACTTATACTTTATGTATTCATTTTTTTTAACAAAATAAATACAAATGATTTTTTTCTTCATAATTCCTTACAGACATTACACAAAATACATAGCAGGTTTAATGCCCTGATGAAATTTAGATACACAACAGGCCATAAGAAAAGAGAAGCGGTTTAGGGAGGGGACAAAATAAGGATAGAAGTCTACCATGACTGGGCATAAAGATTAACGCCGTCGTTGAAAGCTTTTGTAATGACTTCCTCCCAGGTTGGGTTCTTGAGTGCTTTCTTTGTTGCCTCCAAGCGCCTGTTCAGCTCCTCGCAACATGTGAGAACCCCCTGAAAGTAGAGTATAAAGAAGACTGTGATATTTCTACTCTCAGTGTCTCTCTGTAACTCTCAGTATATCTCTGTTAATCTCAATGTGCCTTACTTTCTTTCTCACTCTCAGTGCATCTCTCTTTTACTCAAAATGCTGATTTAAGACTCATTTTGCAGTATCACCTCACTTTAATTACAGAAAAAAAAAATTTTACTCTGCATATAAGTTCTGAAGTTGTAGACCCTGCGGTGAAATAAGAGTTGGCATTGATAACAGATGAGCTCTTTGCCACCCTAATCTTGTCCGTGGGGATGCCAAACTTGAAGGCGCAACACTGAATGGCCTGCAGGAAAAAAAAATTCTGATATCCTTTCCGAAGTTTTGGTTTAGTGACTGATTGATTGATTGATCTTTATTTATTAGTGAAAGCACTTTAGAATGAAAAGACAGGATCAAGATACTGCAGTTAAGGCATTTTAGAAACTGTGTTATTGTGGTGACAAGAAAGCTAATGATCATGCTCACTGCAGCAATACATTGTAGGAAAATTTGTCACAAATTAGTTATTTCATGAACAATATTTGAGTCTAGTATAATACCATGGTCTCTGATTTCAAGCACAGTGTAACAATCTGTTGTAATATCATAATCCATGCTTTCAAGAATATTATAACAGTATGTTGTAATATCATGGTCTGTGTTTTCAAGAATATTATAAATTTGTTGTAGTATCATGGTCTGTGCTTTCAGGAATAGTAAAACAATCTGTTGTAGATACAAATGTTTACTAATAGGAAACAACAAGGCAACAGAGCACACTATTTGTTCAAGTCCCAATTCAAGTCCCAGGTAATTCTCTTGTCATTTTTCTTTCTCTGATGTCTAAAAGTGCTTTGTTTGATTTTTCCTCAAGGTCTAACCATGCAATATTCTGCTCTATTACTAACAATCTGTTGTAATACCATTGTCATCTGTGCATCATAATTCTAGACAGAGAAATCTGCAAATATTAACAAGTAATTTAGAATTTTAATTCTTAACTTACATCATTGTCTTCATTCATATCAAATGAAGAGGTTAACTTTGAAAAGTTAGTGATTTGCAGAAATGAAATTTCCAATTTTCTCCAGTTCATCTTCATGGCATCTTAAAATCTATGTGCAGACATACATGTATATTGAGAGAAATTCCAGATAACTCTTAACATTTATACAAGGGTCATACTGATAGTTATGAGCAAAATTTTTTTAAAAATCAGAATTTATAGATAAAGAAAAATACAAATGTATCACCTTAACCTGCATCCTTTTCTTCACTATAGCATCCTTTTCTTCACTTTTCAACATAATCCCCATTTCTCTGCACTCATTTTTCCCATTGCTCTGCAAGTTTGAAAATACTCTCCTGGTAGAATTCTGTTTCAGCTGACTGACAGCACAGACGCATATCTTTCTGGACGTTCTCTCCTGTGTGTCCCAGCTGGCACAAACTTTTCTATAGCCTAGGGTTCAATCATACCTGTACTGCATTGTGTCCTTTTCCAAGATTTACAGTGATTTCAGATACTGTGACATGTTTGTCTTCTTTAATGATGTCATCAATCCTTTCCACACTGCGTTCAGTGGAGGCAGTTCAAGGGCGACCGCTGCGAGGAATATCTTAGATGCTTGTGTTTCCATCTTTGAAATGTTTCACCCACCTCCTAACACTGCTAGCACCCATACACACATATCCATAAGCAAGTTGAAGTCTTTGGTGAATTTCAGCAGCAGGGATTTCCTCTTTAAAGAGGAACTCAATAACAGCACGTTGACAAAACGAAACTTCAGCACATGCCATTTTGTTTATGCTCCATGTGGTCACGTGACATATTATGGTGACGTCATGTAACCCCTACATGAAGTGCAAAGGATGCAGATTAAGATGATACATTTATACTTTCTCTATCTATAAATTCTGATTTTAAAAAATTTTTGCTCATGACTTTTGGTATGACTCTCGTACTTGTGTATTGCATATATAATATATATGTCACCTTTGTGTTTATTCCTTGACCCATGTCAATACCTCCATGAGCAATGATCACTGAAGCATCACCGTGGTAAATGATAACACTAGTGTTGTGTCTGATTTTGGTATACATAAAGCCATATCTACTTGGCATCACATGTATTCCCCGCTTTCTCCATCGGTTTACCTAACAGGAAAAACAACATAGTTGAGATCGGGGCACTTCATTTTAATTCTCTACAAGTTTTAAACAAAAAGAAATATTCTGAGTGCTCCTTCACTGTCACTGCTCAGAGCATAAATGAGATTTCAGATCATTCAGATATATTTACTTTAAATATAATGCTATAATTTAAAGCAATGTGGAAATATTTTGTCTCAGCAGAATTATCTGCTATGAATTTATGTACAACTCCTGAATCTTTTATAACTGAGAACCCATTAATACTCATCATCATCATCATCAGGTGCTGTGCCGACTGGCATTGGCTATTATGCTTCTCCAGAGTACACAATCCTTCATGCAGGCCATCAGCTCAGTTGGTGATCTCCTCTCACACCATCCCATCAGACTGTCCAGTATCATTTCTCTTCATCTTCCTCTTGATCTTCTTCCTTTTATTTTTCCTGTTGTTATAACATTTTCAATGCCCCCTCTTCTCATTGCATGTCCTATGAAAGTACATTGTCTCTCTCTTATCTTTTTGACAAGGTTTTTTTGTCTCTCCAGCTCATCTCATACATTCTTCATTAGTTATTTTTGCTGTCCAGGGGATTCGCAACATTTTCTAATAAACCACATTTCTGCTGCTTCAAATGATTTTTGTGCAGACTTTCCTATTGTCCATGATTCACTTCCATATAACAAGATAGGTTCAATATAGCATTTTAGGACTCGTTTTCTAATATTCATTGATAAGGATGTGTTGGTTAATATGTTTCTCATTCTCTGAAATGCAGTCTTTGCTTGGCCTATTCTGTTCCTAATTTCTGTTCTGCATTTCCCATCTGAAGTTATTACTGCTCCAAGGTATTTGAATTTCTGCACCTGCTTTAGAATAGTTCCATTTAATTTTATACTGCATGCTGGTGGATTCTGTTTCTTAGATATAACCATAGTCTCTGTCTTTTTGATGTTCAAAGTAAGGCCTTTCTGTTCACTTTCTTTGGCGACTTTATCCAAGAAATTTTGCAGGTCTTGTTGGTTCTCAGCTATCAGTACTGTGTCGTCAGCATACCGAAGGTTGTTAATATTGTATCCTCCAATTTTTATGCCTGGTTCTGTGATGATTGTTCTTAGAATATTCTCGCTGTACAGAGAAAAAAGGTCTGGAGATAGTACACATCCTTGTTGCACCCCTTGTTTTATAGGTTGATATTTTCCAATTCTATTTTCAACTTGAACTGCTGCTTCTTGCTGCCAGTATAGATGTTTTACAATCCTCAGGTCTTTGCCATCTATATTGATGTCTTCAAGCATTTTAATAATTTCATTATGTTTCACCTTGTCGAATGCCTTGGTGTAATCAATGAGGCATAAGTAGAGATCCTTCTGTACTTCTAAAGCTCTTTCTGTTAGTGTTCGTAAAGCATAAATGGCATTGTGTGTTCCCTTTCCTTCAACAAATCCAAACTGTTCATCTGCTATTTCCATTTTTATCTTTTTCCTTGTTCTTCTCATAATAATTCTCAGAAGTAGCTTCGTTATGTGACATGAGAGGCTGATAATCCGGTGGTCATCACATTCCTTTGCATCTGGTTTCTTTGGTAGTGCTATAAACGTGGATTTAATCAGGTCATTGAGAATATATCCACTGTTGTAAATGTCATTCAGTAACTTGGTTATTATTTTTATTCCTGTCTCCTCTAGTGCCTCTATTTCTTCTATTGTTATATTATCAGGCCCAGCCGCTTTTCCTTTCTTCATGTGTTTGATGGCATCTATGATTTCCATCTTTAAGTATTGGTAGTCCATCACAGTTTTCAGTATCTGGTGTTAATTCTGGTCTTTCTCCTCCATATAGCTCACCGATATACTCTGTCCACCTGTCCACAATGTCTTCTTTTCCCATTAACATTTTACCTTCTTTTGATTTCATGCATCCTGTGGTATATCCTGTGGTATATTTTGTTTTCCTGCCTGTGAGTTCACTAATTTGTTTGTGCATGTTTTTGCTGTCTTTATTATGAGAGTCCTCTATCTGTCTGTATTGTTCATTTAACCACACTTCCATTAATACTCCTTTTAAAGAAATTGGTGTGCTTCAACAACAGCTAAGAAAATAAAGAATAATTTATGTACAATTTCTGAATCTTTTATAACTGAGGACCCATTAATACTCCTTTAAAGAAATTGGTGTGCTTCAACAACAGATGAGAAAATAATGAATGCAGTACTGGAGAAAATGAAATCGAAAAGAGGCTGTGAAAAACAATATATAAACATATGGTCAAAATGATTTAAATCAAGAGACATAAAGATACACAAAAAAAGAATAAAACAAAAGCAATTAGACTTCTGCTTGGAGGACAGCATCAAAACATAGATAAAAGACATCAAGTTTAGGATCACCATCAGGTAATAAGACCAGTACCTCACAGGCCTATAGAGGCCTATCTTCCCTAGAGGATCAAAAGTTTAAAGAGCCAAACTGCTTGCCTGAGGGATGAAGGGTATATATTTTTCTGATGATCCGTGCAGTTGTGTTGTTTTATTCTCTGTAACAATTTCTTCCTTACACATCGAAAAACTGACTTTAAGGGAACTCAAAGATAGGAAGAGTTCAGATGAGAGAACAACATCAAAAAGTGAATGAAAGGCTCACCATTAAGACAAAACAAGCTGGAGATCAAGTTAAAATAAATTTTGTTGCAGAGCTGGCACAGGGTGATGATGTAGTCAAATAGTACCTTGATGAAGCTACACATAAGAATGTAATTTTTTTTTCCCAAACATTTCCTTGTTTCAGTTTTGAAATAACACTTTGAAATAGATGTTCGTGTTTCAGAAATATTTTAAATTATTACAGTCAACAGTGGTTTAATTATCAATTTGCAATAGACAGGAATATGTGTACAAAAACAGAGAGATGAAACAAAATAACTTAGCTTCATTACAGAAAATACAAGAACTGACTAACAATACATAAGGTGTCTAATTTGTCAAGTTTTAAGATTCTAAATTTTCAGAAATTATTTAGTGCTAAATAAAAAGGACATTGTTAAGAGAGGCTAAATTAGTAGGCATAAACTCCCTTGATGAGGTTGAAAAGTTTGCATAAAACAGGAAAACTTGGTGAAGTACCATGCCAGCCCTATGTGACATTTAATGGCATGTGAAGGATGTAATTTGTAAGATGCAAGATTTAGAGCTAGAATCACATGGTACATTCAGCGCTACTTGAACTGTCAAATTTTGCAATAGGTAAATGTCAAACATTATTGTCACACATTCTACAATGTGCCAAATTTTTAAAGTATTAGACACTTAAACTAGAAAATGTTACAGGAAGTGTTTGAAAAGACAAATGTTAGAAATGGTATTTTAATAGTAAAAAAGAAAAACAGTCAGGTCACACCACAGAGGCCTTTAAGGATATGATGTTAAAGTCATATGTTCCTTGACTTTGATGATATGATGTTAAAGTCATATGTTCCTTGACTTTGATGATATGATGTTAAAGTCATATGTTCCTTGACTTTGATGATATGATGTTAAAGTCATATGTTCCTTGACTTTGATGATATGATGTTAAAGTCATATGTTCCTTGATGGTATGATGTTAAAGTCATATGTTCCTTGACTTTGATGATATGATGTTAAAGTCATATGTTCCTTGACTTTGATGGCACACTAGAGGGTGATGTGGTTGGTACCAAGTATGGCAGCTCTTCGCTCCCAAGGGTAGCCATTTCTACACCAGGATTTGAACCATCAACATCCTCCAGAGAAACAAGTGCATTTATCACTAAGCCACTCAGGCACCTATTTAATGAAAGTTAAAAAGTACAGGAAGTATTATATTTGACAACTGTTGAAATGCTTAAGCTGACAAAATACAAAAGTTCTAGAAGTGATGACTGATACAGGAAATGCTGAAAACTGACAACTGTCAAATGTTACAGGAAATGTTTATGATGCATTCATGAAGATGTAACATTCACAAGAAATTTGAACTGGATGAAGAATGCCTTGAATGACCTGCTTTGACTAACTAACCTTGTTGAAGTCTTCAACAAGTTGCTTTCTCTCAGCATAGTTGATGTCTGTTTCCAGCTCTTGAATAACTTGTCTTGTCAGAACATGTTCAAGTACCATACCTGACAGTGTTGCCTGTTATGTGGAAATGCAGCCTAAATTCAATAGCTTACTTAAATAACACATATTTTAAGAGCATACTATATTTTAAAGTATATAATTACATTTTTAAAATAATCTAAAATTTCATCTTCACACCTTAGACACTGCTATTTTAGGGGAGAATTTAAAAAGATTCAACTTGACATAAAATTATTCTGTAATAATTGTAAGACATTGTAAGTTCTCTTTAAAGTACATATGGATTTTAGTTTTTGCCAGATATATACACTTAATGATTTTGTCATGTGATGACATCTAATGTTTTTCCCAGCTGATGGCACTTGATGTTTCTGGCAGCTTTTGCTAGCTGAAGATATTTAATACTTTTGTCATTGACACTTAATACTTTTGTCATTGACACTTAATACTTTTGTCATTGACACTTAATACTTTTGTCAATATGCTTTTGCCAGATGATGAAATTTGATGTGTTCAATCTAGCTGATAACACTTGATGTGTTCCACCTATCTGATGACACTTGATGTGTTCAACCTATCTGGTGACACTTGATGTGTTCAACCTATCTGGTGGCACTTGATTTGTTCAATCTAGCTGATAACACTTGATGTGTTCCACCTATTTGATGACACTTGATGTGTTCAACCTATCTGGTGACACTTGATGTGTTCAACCTATCTGGTGGCACTTGATGTGTTCAACCTATCTGATGGCACTTGATGTGTTCATTCTATCTGATGGCACTTGATGTGATCAACCTATCTGATGGCACTTGATGATTCTCAATCAATCAATCAATCAAGTGCTGTGCCACGTGATGTAGACAATCATTTCTCTCCACAATTCTCTGACTTTAGACTTGATTATGAGATCCACTGGTGACTTTCTTCCTAGCCACACTGACAGTCCATCCAGTAACTTCTTTCTCTGTCTTCCTCTGTCTCTTCTTCCCTCAATTTTTCCAGTTGCTACAATGTGTTATAATTTTACTCTTCTCAGAAAATGTCCTACAAATCTCGCTTGTCTGCCTCTGATCTTTGATGTAATTTGCCTTTTAACTCCAGCCTCTCTTAAGACTTCTTCGTTGGTTTTCTTAGCTGTCCATGGTACCTTCAACATCCTTCTTATGAACCACATTTCCATGGCCTCCATTCCTCATTGTACTCTCTTATTCATGGACCATGCTTCACATCCATAAAACATAATTGGCTCAGTGTAACACTTGGTGTGTTCAACCTAATTGATGGCACTTGATGCATTTGGCAATAGCCAAAGAAATGGAGATCTCTGAACAAACAAGTCACACTTGAGGGGTTTTGGTGGTTTTTCTTACTTCTTCTACCAGATTTATGAAATAGTCTTACCAGCGAAAGTGCCATGGTAGTGTAGTGGTCAGTGCATTTTCTTATTTATCAGAAGCTGCTTGGTTCAATTTCACATGTGGGAAGAATTCTTATCTTATATCTTATATCCTTCCCATGCCGTTAAATGTCATATAGGGCTCGCAAGGTAGTTTACCAGTTTTTCCTGTCTTTGGCGAGCTTTTCAACCTCATCAAGGGATTTTATGCCTATTAATTTGGACTCTCTTAACAATGTCCTCTTCAGAGTTTCACGCAGTCTGCCTCTTTTTCTTCGGCCTGTTGTGTTCCACTTGATAGCTTGTTTTGGGATTCTCTGATTGTTTCTTCTCATCACATGACCAACATATGCCAACTCCGAGGAGCTCTGAGGGCAGAATTATAGATCTTAATTTCATTTACTAAGCTTCTGACATATTTCTTGCAGTGTTGTGGTGTGGCTGAGGTTGTGTTTTTTCAAAGTATGATTTGCCACCCTTAGCTTCAGAGCTATCATCATAAAAAAAAAACAATAATGGATGATGAAATCTTTCCTGGAGTAATGTGGAGCCAAGACAGCATCTTTAGCAAACTTACAGCCACTAGCTCTGATAACAAAGTCATTTCTGACAATATCATGTCTGTGCTCAGCTTTATAATCTTTAAGACTGAGAAGGGTCATCCATCAGAATACGATTTGGTAAAACCACTATTTTAGTATCCACTAAAATAATACCAAGCTTTGGAGCAACAAAAATGAGGACAGATGTGTACCAGCTTTGACATAGTGAAGAAACATGAAATGAGTGAATGACTTCAATGACTGTACAAGAAACACCCAATCTTGTATTCTAAAATATGTAATCTAAAAATTAATAACTATGTAGTCTATATTTACTATAAAATATCTAGTTCTTGTTGGTCTTAGATCAGGAAAAAGTATTGAAGATTCCAAAATTAATCAACACATGGAAATAGCATTTCAGGTCACATATACATAACACATGAGAAAAATATTTTTCTTTACAGAATACATCAAGATGTCTGTGAAGATAAAATAAAGATCCTGACAAAATGTGAAAATCAAATACCTATTAAACATTTCATAAATCAGATAGGGACTAATAGAAAGAAATGCAGAAAGAATATGGCAAAAATCATAAAATATGCCATTTTGCAAAAGAAACAATTTTTAAAAAATGACTACACAATATAAAAGTGGCATTCAGCCACACACAGCTCAAAACTGAAAGCTTTAGGAAATAATACAACAAAGAACCATAGTAAAAATTAATAAAAGTGGAAAATGAATTTGTCTTCAAAATGAGGGGAGAGAATTAGTCTATCAAAATGAAAAGAAGGCTTGATATGGAATAAAGACTAAATCACTCACTTGTCCATTTTTGAACAGGTTAATCTTTCGAACTTCTAGATGATCCTTCTTCAGATAGGTGGCCACATGGTCAATCATACATTCCATTGCAAAAATAGCTGAGGCAGACCCTAATATTGAGGTATGATTGTCAAATAAATGAAAAAAATTGATATAGGTAAGTTAAAAGTGATGTATGGTATTGTTAGAGTAATATTATTTATAACATTAAACAAAACTGCTTATTTCTCCTTAAATATTTCTTCTTTTTTTTCAGAATCATTGTTTTCATTCACTGTTTTTTTTACATCTCTCTAAATAATTTTCAGTTCCTGACAATATATTATATTTGAAGCAAATATATTTTATATTCACTGAGCACAGAGTTCAAACAATGAATGATTTCTAAAGCCTTTGTTTTGCTGATCAAAGTGAACCTGGTGAAGAACTGCAGAACAGCACACAATATTATATAAAGACTGGATACAGGGTGTAAGAAGTGAGTAGAATTTGTTGCTACCCTACAATACCTAAAGGTTTTTGGATGGTCACTACTTTTGTTGACTAGCATGGAAGAACGTGGAAGGCATCAAACCCAATAGCACATTTGTTATAGTAACAAAATACTGAGCTTGAAACATGAAAAATGACAACAGAGCATCTCTCTATGCTCAGTGACATTTGCATGCCACAGGAGTTTGAACTACTAGTGCCTTCACATTTTAAGGCCACTAAAGCATTGTGAGACAGAGATGCCAGCACCTGTCCTTTTTGTCTAGGTTTTCCTTGGGCAGCTTTAGATACCCATTTTTTGAGACTAGATTGGCCCTGGTTGGTCCAAATAAATTCTGCCCATATGCAAATCAAATCAGTGACTTTCTGATCAGCAGGCAAATGCACTGACCATTATACCATCACAACACCTATAGTAAACATGGAACATTCATTCATTCATTCATTCATTCATCTGCATGTCCCTTGTGGAACTTTGCTTCCCTAACAGCTCTCCTGTAGGCCTCTCGGTTGTCAGCAAGATGGCCTGCTGCTGATGCATCCATTTGCAGATCATCAATGATGTCTTGCAGCCATATTTGCCTTGGTCCTCCTCTCTTTCTTTTTCCCATTATGTACCCTTCCAAGATGGTAGAAAGTATAAATCATCCAAAACTTTAAAAAATAGATGCATATCCTTGTTACGAGGTATTTTAGAGAAAATCTGTAATCAGAAACTGGCATCCCCACACTCTGAGCATTCCCATATATGCTCCTTCTTCCATTCCAACACCCACTGAAGTGTATGTTTGCTGATGGAGCCAGTCACATGCTGGTTGTGAATAATGCATGCTAAATCATTTCTTTCAGAATGATGTCCACTTCCCCTCTCCTCTCCCAAATCAATCATCATCCTGATGTGATTGTTGTCATTCAGTCTGATGTTGTCCTCCATTCGCAGTCTGTATGAAGTGGCCTTTGCAATATTTCCTCCTTGTCCACTCTTAGGGTACCCTGAATTGATGCTGTGCTTGCTAGCTTGTCCACTTTCTCATTACCTTTGACTCCCGTATATGACCTATCTGCATCAAACTGGATAGTTGAGGGCCCTCCTGAAGCTGGATCCACTCCCTATAGAAGAAAAGCCTCTCAGTTCTCTGTAACATGTTTTGTGAGTCTGTTACAATGACTCTATGTGAGTTGTCCTGCTCCATCAACCAGGAAATTGCTTCTGATGCTGCCTGCACTTTTATTCTCAAGCTCAAAGTAGTGATTGCAAAGGCTCCTGATTTACTTGCAACAACAAGTTTGCTGTTGTAGTAGATGACATAGCCAACTTCCCCCCCCCCCTCCTTTTCCAAAAAAAAAAAAAACTGTAAAAATGGCAAATCTTTAATATTCAGCTCTTTGCACGACAAAAAGCACACAACTAAACAAATTTAACTCAGCATTGGCTAATGAGTTCTGCTCAAGAAATCAGACAAAAAAGGAAATTTCAGTTAGTCCCATAGCAATTGCCGTAGGGGATGAAGCGTTAGAGACCTCATTATGCTGGGCCATCAGCGTATGAGATAGGGTGACCAATACCTTTCCTCACTGCCTTTCCTTCCCAGATTTTCTCTGGTACCCATTTTATGAGGCTGGGTCAACTTTGGGGCCGTATTGGTGGGAAAAAACTCCCTCAGCTGGGGAAAAAAGAAATACATAGCCATAAAAATACTCATCTACCTGGTGCTCTCATAGGTGTGATCGCTGGTCTGTTGGTCTTGCATGGCTGGACTGTCCAGGACCAGTTGGGACAGAAATAGGCTGTGAAGGATGAAGCATTGAGGTGAATGAAGGCTTTGATGGTTGTGTTAGAGTGATAATGATGATGACACTGAATATCAATGACAACTTTCAAGGTGTTTTTTAAACAGAGATAAATATTAGATTATCCTATACCCTTAAATTTATGAACACATGAAAGAAACTTTTAATGTTACTACAGAATGTGTTGCTACTCTTGAGCCAATGCAACAAAATGAAGTTGTATGACTTTTGTGTGTACCTTGTTAGAGTGAATACATAGTTGCAAGGTCTGGCAAACTGGAGATGGCTAAGGCCATAATTCCTCCCCCACATGATGCTGCTCTTAATAGATTAATGTGCTTCTTCTCTATGGATAAGGTGTCTGTGTGGTGAAGTGGTTAGTGCACTGGTCTCTCATGACAAAGGTTGGGGGTTCAAATCCAGCCGGAGGCACCCAGTCACCCAGCTGTAGAAATGGGTACCCGACTTCTTCTGAAGCTGGGGAAGAAAAGGCAGCCAGGCATGATAATGACTATATCACCCTCTAGTGTGCTGATAGGTCAAGGAAAATATGGGCACTAACAATATATCCCTATGTGCCTCTAAGACATGATAGGATTACCTCTCTATGGATAATGGGACATAGTTCAATTTCATCCCCATAAAGTGGAACACGTCTGGAAATTTCTTTTTTTGGATTCATTCTGGGTCTTCAGGCAACTTTCCACAATCCATTTTCTTTTCTACTCAGTGCTTCCACTATGTCATCATCAGTGATGTAGGAAAGGATGGATGAAAGAGAGAAATATGATTAATAATAACAAGCTATTACACATCCAAAAAACAAAGAAACTCATTTCTTCCATTCATGATGTCTTTGTGAAGGTGATATGTAATATCTTCACATTTATATTCTCTCATTTCCAAAGCTATGATTCTCACCACTATCTATATAATTGTATGTGTGTTCATTACTATCCAAGTCAGCCATTACAGGCCCACAGTCTCCATATGCAGTAGCAACAATGGCCAGGAGCTTTCCATCATTGTCAAAGCCAACCTGAAGACAATACATGTATATAGCTTCTATAGAATCAAAATGTCAACTTACACAAGACTGTAGGGAAATATGATAAATATATAAATCAAATTAGGCTCATAAAGCACAACAGAAAGAAAATGGTCTATTAAAAGGTTGAGTTGCATTGAACAGATCAAGAACAAAAAATTCATTCAGGAAAAGACTATCAGCTGAATTCTGTTCTCTTCTGTCTCAAGAGGTAGTGTCTCTGCAGTCAGAACATGATCATGCTTGCACTGCTGTCCTTTCCATTACCAAATATTATGTATATATACCAAGTGTCCCTGTTGTGTCCTGACTGTGGGTTAGTCACTTCCTTCTTCTTCTTCTTCTTCTCTTTCATATGCTTCTACACCAAGATCGCCCCGTGATCCTACTGAATTTACTCCTGTGATCCTTGAGAAATTCTCATTTAGGATGGAGGCTCAAAGCATCGTGGGGCTTTAGCCTATACTCTGGGTGTGTCACAGAAGCGGCATTGCGTGACACCGTGGTTTTCGTTATATCAGTTTTGCCTCGAGTTTGACTTTACTCACCAGAAAACCTCGATGCGGTTTGGATTTGAATATATCCCTGCTAGGTGAGAGGAGGTTGTCTATCTAGACTGCACTGGTTCAGTGTCTCTGACTTCAGCGTTATGTGGTCGTGGCCGCCACCCTTCCTAGCAGTGACTAGGATGGAGCTCCTGCTGAGAACGAATCCTTGCCACTATTGACCTTCACCCCTGAGTTAAGCTGGTTTAGGCATACCATTTCAGTTTTGGTGTATATAGGACGTGGCCGGTCTCTAGAGCAGAGGTACCACGATAAGGATAGCCCTCACCGTGAGACTACTGGCCGTACCGAATTAACTTCACCTAAGCCTTTCTATCACCTTCTCCACAGCAGCGCCGCACAGCAACCTTAATCACATTTTTCTTCATTAGCTGGGAAGAGTTTCAGCCCATGCACGGCATCTGAAGAATCTCGGTAACAGTGGTTTTGAACTAATAAAAGCACTCTTTCCACGAGGGTCATAGCTTGGTGAGCATGTATTAGCTCTAGAATTGCCACAGTTATCCAAGTAGGATCGCGTCATCTAAGGAACCCTGGCTGATTTAAAGAGCAATTTGCGGTTTCACTGTGAGACAGTGTGAACTTAGACATGCATGGCTTAATCTTTGAGACAAGCATATGACTACTGGCAGGATAAACTAGATAGCTTTCTTCACCAAACCTTAGTCAGAAATCTGCCAACTGACTGATGTTGGGCAAAGGAGACAACGATCTGCTCAGAGTGGATCCCTTTTGACCCCGGCGGTGTTTCATTTGCTATAACTACCACCGGCGGCTGGCTCTCTCTGCTCTAATGATTGAGAAGAAAGCGCGGCTCCGACAACCAACGCACATTACATACTGCAGACCTGATACTCTTTGTGAGAGATGGACCAATTTCAAGACCATCGGTCGACAACACCATAGTACACCACCAACGCGTTAGCATGAACCTGGCTGGCTAGCCGTTTATATGCTTCACTCGACGGACAAACAACTCGCTTCTGCATCAAACCATCTTAACTCTCACCGTCTGGAAGGGAGCAAAGACCTTTCTCCCCATCCATGTAGTCACTTCCATCCACAGAGGGAGCTTATTCTTCCCTCATCTTGCATTACCCCAAGTTCCTTCATTTCATGGATATGGATTATATGCATAATCTCATTCCAGCTCCTCATTCCCACAGAATTTGTCTATTACAGTCTTTGAGTTATCCAGCTCAGCACACCCTACATGGAGACCTGTCCATCCTGCTCATTATCATGACATCCTGCATTCTGAGGACAGTAAGGCCTGCAACCTGTGAGTTTGCAAGTAGGTTAGCCCACTTACCTCCTGTGAGCTTTACAAAGCAAGCTATGGGATCTATCATTATGATTGACAGTATATGTGGCATTCAACCAGACAAGTGGCTGCAACAGTGGATGCTTTGCTTCAGCTGTCATCTGAAGCATTTACATAACTAGAAAGATCAGAGTATCAGAAAATAAGTTTCACATCTCAAAAACATGGATGACAGTGATTTTTCAACTGATGTTTGAGAAGTCTTGAAGAAAACTACTATAAAGAATACTCTAAATTTAGTGAAACTATATGATGAGTATAAAAATCTAATAAAAGAAATTACTAACACCAGAGATAAAATTAGGAGACAGAAAAAGCTGAAACTTACACACTAAAGGGTCTCATTAGGTAGCATAATAAGTGGAACCTTTCTCTTCCCCTTCCTAGTAGTTTCTATAAGACTGCAGAGATTTTTTTCCCCAAGTTTTTCCCTTCATTTTTTAAATTTTATTTTTGACTGTAATAGTCCTGTGGTATGTCTTTTTATGTATTAAAGAGTGTGATCTATTACTACTACTACTGAAACCATTGCACCTCAAATGACATTCATCTAGTCCAGATTATTGTAACTAAAAGTGCTGTAAGAAGGCAAAGTAAACCTAGGTACAGTTGGAAATAGAACAGTGAGACACAGATGGATATTGAATAGAGACACAAATGGGCTAGAACTTTTCTCTTGTGCACCTAACTATCAAAGTGGTTATCAGACACTTGTGTCAAGGAAAGTGGCTCTACAAACTGTAGAATGTGTCTTCAAAATGAGGCACATTAGAAAACCATCATAAACAAGGCTGTTGGTATATAAAGGGGGAGATCAGTTATTCATGTACAAATAAGTCCCATGATTATGAAAGTACATTGAAACTGAAAGCAAATATTTTTAAATCAAAATAGAACTTGGAGATGAACTGAACAAAAATAAAGATATGTAAAATATGGAACAAAGTGAGATGGCTAATATGTACAGGAGAAAGTTTGCCTGCATCTTATCACTACAAAGTGCTGAAGATGAGGGAAAGAATCCATAATATCATAATTGACACCATTCTCCCATTCTCAGATCAGAAATGATGCTCTGTTCTGATGCTCACTCACCTCATATTCGTAGTAGTAGCCCTGTCGGTTTCCTTGGAACTGCATGTTGGTCTGGAGATCCATAGTAAGTCTGACTGGTCTATGAATGTATCAGCACATGAGTATCAGATGCTGACAAGAACTAATATCAACAACTGTTATTAATACGTATGATGATTGATTTAGAATATATAACATGATGATGATGGGCCGGCTAGCGTAGTGGTTAGAGCACTCGTCTAACAACCAAATGGTCGAGGGTTCGAATCCCCAGCTGAGCGGGATTTTTTTTCTGACCAATACGGCCCTGAGGTCGACCCAGCCTCGTAAAATGGGTACCAGAGAAAATCTGGGAAGTAAAGGCAGCGAGGAAAGGAACTGGTCACCCTACCTCACACGCTGATGACCCAGCATAATGAGGTCTCTAACGCTTCACCCCCTACGGCATTTGAAATGCTATGGAACTATCTTTACTTTTTACTTTTTTAACATGATGATATAAGAAGCACACAAAAGATGTAGATAAAATAGTAGAACACAACAGACAAGGTAACTCTGATCTCTATATTACAAACACACAAAAAAAATATTAGATGCCATGAGCTGTTTAAATAGTTTTTAAAAAATTAAAAAATTGAAACAATTAGTCACATTGTTTTGTTGTGTAGTTGAGAGTTCATATATTTAAACTCCCACAAACGTTAAATGCAGGAAGCACATCATTTCTGAGAAAAGCAGCACAGGATGATTTTTTTTTTTTAATTATAAAAAATATTCATGTGCCATGGATGCTGTTTGGTAGGTTAGGAATTAAAATGTTCAGGGAAAGAAAAGAACTTTTTTTTTTCTTTCCTTAAAGAATCTGAAACATTTGGCAAGCTTTGCCCAGACATTTTTTATATCTGGGAGTAGTTTTTCATTCCCTCCTTGATACTAATTCCTCATTTTTCATTTGCCAGCCCCTAGTGGTTCTATCTCATATAATTTGTATTTCTGTCTTTTTCCCCTACTACCTAAACTTCTCACATGCAAATTTTGCTTTGTAGAGATTGCTCTATGCAGATATTTTTTCCTAAATGATTAATTTATCCTACATAAGCTTTTTTTTTAAGTTCAGGAAAATAAAGCAAAGAAAATCAAAATAAAGTATAAACATAAATTAAACAGAATGTACAAAGAGACAGATCCATATTTTTATTAAGAATGCTTTTTATGAATAATCTTACATCTTGCATCCTTCCCGTGCTGTTAAACATCACATAGGGCTCACATAGTTGTTTGCCAAGTTTTCCTGTCCTCTGCGAGTCTTTCAACTTCATCAAGGGATGATATGCCTACTAAACTGGCGTCTCTTAACAATGTCCTCTTTAGAGTTTCACGTCGTCAATCTCTTTTCCTGTGGCCTGTTGTGTTCCACTTGATAGCTTATTTTGGTATTCTCTGATTGTTTCTTCTCAGCACATGACCTATAAATGTCCCTCTTCTTTTTCTGACCACTCATGAGACAGGTTGTTGTTTGCTCATCTGTCTTATCTCTGCATTGTTCTTGAATTCATTCCACTTTATACCAAGTATTTTCCATAGGTATTTGTTTTCAAAACAGTCTAATTTCTTGTCCGTTTCTTTAGTTGATTTCCAGCTTTTGCATGCATAAATGAGGGTGGATATCACATTATGAATAATCAGTAAGCATTAAATTCAATTATTTTACATAAAATATAAAATATAAATATAAAATAAAAGAAAGAAATAAATAAAAGAAATATGAATATAAAATAAAAGAAAGAAAGAAATAAAAGAAATATAAATATAAAATAAATATAAATATAAAATAAAATAACAATAAAATACAAAATAAAAAAACTGGATGAACCATGCAAGCCCTATATGACGTTTAATGGCATGAGAAGGATGTAAGATGTAAGAAGATTAAATTCATGATGAAACATTTGCTTTATGTTATAAATAACAGATATTTCAAATAAATTAGTTCATTAAATTAATTCTGTATGAAAAATGTGTAATTAATTCTTCCTGCGCTACTTTCTGTGTCATCTTGAATATCAGTACGTACATAGTAACATCATGTAACTCAAAAGGAAGTGAAAATTACACTTACTTTTTCACTTTGTAGGCAGCAACAGCTGTCATTGTGACTACAGGAATGTTGTAATAGACCTTACAACCAAATGCTCCTCCCAATCTTTGTGTCTCCACAGTCACACTGTTATAAAAGGCAATATAATTATTACACAACAATGCAAGAAACCCGACATCTTCTCACTTGCATGGTAAAACTAAGAATTAAGGTTTTTCTTTTAAACATTTTTTCTCGCAAAGAACATGATCTATCTTTTGAACTTCTGTTAAAGTGCAAGCATATATAATTATTTAAATATACCCAGTGATTCACACAGCTCTCTGGTATTCCTATGAGTTAACTTCCAGCTTGGAGACATGCTAGAGACAGAGAGTAGTCATAAGGGTTAGCATACCAACACTAACCTGGAATGTACTGAACTATTTTATGGTACTCCTCAAAACAGATTGCTGTGCTTGTTCATCCCAGCTACCAGAACAGGGTTTGATGTGAAAAACTAGCTTCTTGAGTCTACTTCACAAGCTCAAGCAAGTATTAAACCAGTTCCCATCATATGCAATAAACATGTTTCAAGATCTTGCAGTATCATTTGCAAATAATTCTAACATACACAAACATAACTTTCCACATGCCAGCAAAAACTAACTCAGCACATACAAACCTGGCTTCTGGAATTCCCAAAACTTGTGTAACTGCCATCTGTACAAAATCCACCCATTGGGTTGTAGTAAAGACATCCATGCCACCCAGATCAGTGGGTGTACAAATGGATATCTGGTTTTCCAACTGAAAATGATATTGCTCACGAGATCTTGCATTTCCCTTAACCCTGTGTGGGGCAGATTCTAGTGCAGCTGTGTGTTATAGATTTAACATTGTCTTGTTACTGAGATCTTACTGGCAAAAAGCAGTAAATAAAGAAGACAGAGGGCTGATAAAGAAAAGTTATCAATGAGTTGACACTGGAAATCATTTTTTTTTCAATTCTTAAAAAACTTTACAAGGTGTACTTCAGAATGGAAACTAAACACAAAAACTGACAAGAAATAGAATGTGTGCACAAAAGATTGGACGGAAAAGCACTGAGAGAAAAAAAATGAGAATGGTTTGGGAAATAAGATTAAGAAATACAAAAATGATCAACACAAGCAATGGTCTCAGTACCATAGTGTGACAAGCAAGTGCTGGCCTAGAGGAACACTGAGATGAACCTTTCAAACAGAACTCTAAGGTGGAGAAAAAAATAAGTTTAAAGGAGAGATGTTTAAAACCAGGCCAAAATGAAAGTTTTGTCTTTGTAAGATTTATAAGAGAAATAGCCTTTGTAGTAACAGTGATTTTGACATGATTATAGTGTTAAAGTCATAGTCACTTGGATATGGTCAGTTTGCTTTTCATTATAGTGCTTTGGATAAGAGAAAACTGCCTTTAGTCACAGTAGTCTTGATAAGATAATCATGCTCTTAGCTATGTTACACAAAAGACAAACACTGAGCGTTTACTTGTAGTTACAATATTTTACACTCTGGACGATTACAGAGCTTTCAGTTACTGAGCTATGGACAAGAAGAATACAAGGCTTTTGCTTGCAGTGGTTTAGACAGGAAGATTACAGTGCTTTTCATTGCAATGTTTTAGACAAGATTACAGTACTTCTGGTTACAACAGTCTGGACAAGATGAGTATCATTTTAGTTGCAGTAGTTTCAACATACAAAGAACTAGACAATAAAGTAAAAAGTTCAGCTAGAGGAGACGAAAGAGAATACATGGACAATATGGTGAAAGAAGCAGATAAGGCAGCAAAAACAGGAGACAGCAAAACTCTATATCACATACAAAAGAGGCTAACAGAAATACTTAATCAACCACACCTAAAAGAATTGATCATACTCTTAAGTACATACAGCACTAAAAAGACATACCACAGGACAACTACAGTCTAAAATAAATGTTAAAAAATGAGGGGAAAACTGGAACTTATGGAAAATATATGAAAATAAGAAATTAATATCCACTGGTTGTTAGTGTAATAATTCTCTGTTTACAAAAACTGAATCTTTAGTGAATCAAAATTATATAACTTGAAAAAACATTACTGAATAAAATATGAACTGATTCTGCTTATAAAATTTTGTTTAGTTTTTAAGTTATCTTCCAATGTATTGCCATGTTTTCTCCTAGTTTTGCACTGATTTCATACAGAATTGATCTTCATGTTGCATTTTCTTTAGCTAGTTCTTCCAGGTTTTTAAATTCTATGTACTAAAATTCACACTGCAATGGAAAAGATGAAATATTCTTTCAGACATGCTGGCAAAGAACAAAAATTTCAGCTCAACAATAAAAATAATCATTTATAGAGTCTTGGCCAGTGTTACTTTACTGTCTCTGGTAAATGGATCATTCTTTTAGTACAGCCAACTTTGATCATAATATGTGTACAAATATTCTATTTGTAGCATTTAACATCTATATATGGCTGATCATGATGTGTTTCAAGTTCACTCTATTTGTAGCATTTTACATATGTATACAGTCATGAAATCTTGTAAGAATAATTGATTCATAACATTTTGATCATGAAATGTTACAAGAATAGTTACAAGTATAGATGGCAATATTTATTAAGAATACTTTATTTTTAGCATTTTATATCTATATATGATCGTGATATTTTGTAATATACCTGACAAAACAGCTCAGGCGATAAAAGCATGATTGCCAACACCATCTGGCACGGCGGACAATAATAAAGATTAATAATAATAATAAATACTTGACAAAACAGGAAAAAATTTAATGACAGATGAAAGCTTATATTTAATTACCACAGTATCAATTTAAATTGAGGTCTCACAATGAGACACAAAATACCTTTGGCATCCCCTTTAGTGTAAGGTCCAAGCAGCTTATGAAATGATTTCTGCTCTATGGCATCTAAGACATCCACAATGACTGGTTTGATGTCTTTGTAGGTGACCTGAACTTGGTGTGCAGCTTCATATGCTGTGCTCTCACATTCTGATTAAAAGCATGCAGTTACATTTTTATAAACAATTAGTACTCTCATAGCATATTAATAATTTTAAAAACAATTAGTGCTTTCATAACAATTAGGAATTTGTGACAGTTAACAATTTAATAAATGATTAGTGGATAAAAGATATTCTAGAGAAATCAAGTTGATAGCAATTCAGAGTTTCCACCTTGTATGTGAACAGAGAAAAATTCTCACAAAATGCATGAATTCATAGAAGTAAGGAATCTAATTTCCTGTCTATTTCTTTAGTTGACTTCCAGCTTTCACATGCATAAATGAGGGTGGATATCACATTTGAATTTAATTAGTCAAAAACTGAATCTTGGTCAACAGCATAGTACAACTAAAAAAAAAAACATAGAAAAACAAGTTTTAATATTCATAATATGAGAACCTATGGAATGGTCAAAAAAGGTACTTAAGAAAAAAGAAAGATTAACAAGAAAATGCTCATCTTTCACATCACCTGGTACTAATTTTTTTTTTAAATTTGTTCCTGAAACCATAACCTGAAACTAACTTTATGTAAAAAGTATTTGTTCATGTGTTGTTGCTGTCCAGTATGCACTAGACATTGCAGGATACCATGTGTGCATGTATGTGTCTGAAAAGTTGGTATCTGCAAGAGACTGAATCTAAGTTACAGAATTTCTGTGTCATGACCTCGTTTCTTTCTGGGTGTCACAAACAGGTAATAATGACTTCACTTTAAAAACACCTTTTTTTGGGGGGTGGGGGGGTGAAAGATAATGTAGTTCATTGGTATGCTGTTCTCTCATGACTAGACGGCTGCTCGTCCTACTGGAGACCATGGTTCAAATCCCAGGCAATTCTCTCGTGATTTTTTTTTCTCTCATATCTAAAAGTCTACGATTTTTTTTAGGTCTAACCCTACAAAAACTGTGTTCTATTACTTTACTGTACAAAAACCTTGTTATTTCCTAATTTATTTACTACACTGCTCAGTGAAGATGAAGGTGATATTTGTTCTTGGTGGCTTCAATGACTTTCCTCACATTCTGAGTGTACACAAAATAGGCTAATATCTTCACAGAAAGCTATAATGCTATAGAAAGTTCCATTACTCTGAGGATAATATCAGTCTTTCACTCATTTACATGACTGTTATGAAACAATTTTACAGCAAACCACCCCCTTCTACCAGAGATGAACTTGACAAAGGGCAAGCATATCAAATGAAAGAGAGCTTGCATAGTGGAGGCAGAAGAGGGACTGTCAGTGATCTGCAACCAGAGCAGATCTCTGTAGAACCAAAATGACTAAAATTCCACATATGCAGAATGTAATGAAGGTCATGATCCAGCTTGGCTGTGAATGCTGAGACTGGGCTCAGGATAAAACAAAAGCCCAGGTGAAGGAACAGATTTAGCATTAGTCCAAATCACATGACCCGGTGATCTTCACAGCCTACAAAGTGGATGGGCCTATGTTGTCTACTGTAATGGCAAACCAGTTGATGATAATCAAACATTATTTTTCTGTCTTTCCATACTCAAAAGCCTATGCAACTACCACTCTGGAGCATGAGAATGGAGGTGCAGGCAATATCAGAAGCAATTTCCTGGTTGATGGAGCAGGGTGACTCACATGGGTCATTGTACCAGACTCCCAAAGCATGTAGAGACATTTCATCTGCAGTGAGTGGGTCCAGCTTCTAGAGGGCTCTGAGTTATCAAGTCTAATGTGAATATCTTGTCCGGGACATGCGGGAGCCAAAGGCAATGAGAAAGCAAATAAGCTGGCAGGCACAGCATCACCCTAAGAATGGACAAGTAAGAGATTGCAAGAGCCACCTTGGATAAGTTGCATATGGAGGACTTCATTGGGCTGAATGAAAACAATCACATCAGGAGGATGATCAAACTGGGGGAGAAGAGGGGAAATTAATGTTTTTCCAAAAGAAGTGGTTTAGTGCATGTTACCTACAATCAGTGTGTGACTGGTTCCATGAGCAAGTGCACATTTCAGTTGGTATTGGAACAGAAGGCAGAGCACACATGGGAATGTCTGGAGTGATGAGATGCCAGTCTCTGATTCCAATATAAATTACAAAATGAAACAATCTGATTCCTGTTGTTATGACAGACTCTGATTATTGTTTATTATGGCACATTCTAGCAGACTACTACTTTGACTTGGACTTTCCCAATCCCTATGTTTATCAGTTTTTGCTCTTTTTGCCTTGTGCCATCTAGTGGAACGTGCAAAACTTTTATTTTTGTTATTTAGTTGGTCTGTTATCTCTGTAACAGAGGAGTTTTGTGGCAGTAGGTATTTTCTGAGATCTCAACGCATGGCAGCCCAGTAGATGATGTTGAACAGCTTCTTCTTATCAAGAAACACTATGAAGAAGTATGGCAGAAACTTGCCAGCTATGGTTTGTCAAATCTGTACTAGGAAAGAGATTTCTGCTCCAACAGCAAGAATATTATAGCATTTGGTAATGGTGACAACTTGCTCGAGACAGGATTGACTGGAGACCTATTTTTGATGCCTTGTGCTCCAGTGGGAGTACATAGGACCGATGATGATGGCGGGGTGAAAAGCAGACAGACACTAGTAAACACTGAGCATCACAATGATAATGTTTCTGACAGAAATAACTGAAATGGATAAAAAATTTTAAAAAACAAATCATATTACCTAAAATGCTTGAACCACAAATGATGAAAAATATGGATTATAAAATGGGCAAGATTACCTGCCACAACAACTGCTATTGGCTGACCAGCAGTGAGGACTGTCCCTGAACTCAGCACCTGGATTTAACACAATAACAAAGTAAAAATGAAATTAAAAAATGGTACATAAATAAAAAAAAAACATGAAAGTCAGCAAAAATAACTAATGAAGAATGTATGAGAAGAACTGGAGAGACAAAAAAATCTTGTCAAAAAGATGAGAGAGACAATGTGTTTCATAGGATATGCATTGAGAAGAGGGGGCGTTGAAAATATTATAACAACAGGAAAAATAGAAAGAAGAAGATCAAGAGGAAGACCAAGAGAAATGATACTGGACAGTCTGATGGGATGGTATGAGAGGAGATCACCAACTGAGCTGATGACCTGCATGAAGGATCGTGTACTTTGGGGAAGTATAATAGCCAACGTCAGTCGGCACAGCACTTGATGATGATGATGATGAAAGTCTTTGTAAACAACACAAATAATTTGAGAAAAATGGATAGAATAATGTTATTACTTATCTTCCTGTAGCTGCAGACATGATTTCATGGCAGCTAAAGTCATAAAAAAAAAAGATCATGTGGCAAAAGTATTACATTGGATTTAAAGTGAGTTAAATTCATATTTTTTTATTAAGTGGAACTATGGAAGCAGGATTTATAGTAATCTTCACCACCAACTGCAGCACAACATGCCTGTTTTGGAGAGTAACACTGAGAAGTAAAACAGGATCTTGATCAGTTATGCTTCAAATGTCCTGTCAATTAATCTTGTGTCCTGGACAAAAGAACGGACAGAGACAGATTATAATAAATACAGTACATATATAGAAGATCTATACCAATGCACATATATTTATATACCATATTTCCTTAAACAAATGCCTCTAGCTTTTATTCATAAAATTGTCATCATGATTTGGCATTTACTCAGGACCAGCATCTATTCCAGACAGGTGTTTATTTGCAAAATGTTACAAGCAGAGGTATGAGTCAAAATGAGTCTACAGTAAGCTAAACGACTATTGAATACAACAACAATGTGGAAAATCTTCAAAGACTGTGCTGAAGAGAATGACCCAGAATTCCCAGTAAGTTTTTTTCATGGGTTTTTCCATTTTCTGTCTTTCAGTAGAAAGACAGATATGGTGTACTGACAGATCCGGCATTTATTTGAGGCATGTGTTTATTCAGAATATTACTTCAAACCCCCCCCCCCCAAACCAGTGTCTGAATGAGGTAGATAACTATTTCAGATCAGGAAATATGGTATATACTTACATGTGTGTGTGCATATGTGTGTGTGTGTGCATGCATTCATGTGCACATCTCTCTCTCTCTCTCTGAACCTTAAGTGTCCAGGGCACATGGGGCTTCCGCAAGGATTTTCCACAAAATGCCTGTCCGTTGTCTTTTTTTCTGCTCTTGCCCAGGTGAGCCCTCTATTGCTCAACATCCTTTTTGCTGTTCTTCTCTATGTCTCTTTTGGTCTACTCTTACTTCTGTTCCCCTGTGGTGTCCATATGCACATGCACTGGTATTAATATTATTATAGCCATATATGTCATGATCCTGCTTAAATCTGTGATAACCTGTGACCTTGCTTGGTGACTCACTCTGACCTTGCTCAGTGATTACTTTGAACCCTGATTAATGATAACCTCAAACCCTGATCGATGATTACCTCTGATACTACATCAGGAAACATTTCCTTCGGTCTCCAGTCATTTAATCCAGGAATATCTGAGGCCTGTACAACTGCTACCACACCAGGAATTGCCTGCATTTGAAAACAAAATAATAACACTGATGCAGCATTGTAAAGTATATTTTTATTCCTTCATTTGGAATTAATAACAATGGCAAATCATTCTGGTTATGATTAAAAATTGTTAACCTAAAACTGAACTCAGAACTTCATAAAATATGTGTGAAAATACTTCCTCCTTTTAAATATAAACATGAAAACTGATGACAAATTTGTTCACAGGAGATTTTTGAGGGCAAATCACTGAGAAAAAAAAAACAGGAACAATTTAGTAAATTAGAGAAAGGAACATAGAAATCAAGAATCTGAATGAGTATGTGACATAAAGAAGGTGGAAATCGATTGGCTACACACTGAGCTTTGGAAAAAAAGAAAGAGATGATCAAGACAAATAATTTGCAGAAATCTGCATTGGGAAAGAAGAATATCAGACCCAGACGTACAGAAAGAGAAACTCCTCAGATAAGACTCAGTGTCAGAAAAAAACTGGAGAACAAGTGGTAAATGAGATGCAGAGCTTTCCTCTGTTTCTTATGCAGCGTTCAAACACTGTATATTTAAAACTCTACTTGAGTAAAAAGAAAAACTAATTATGTCAGTCTGTAAGAACAGCAAAGAGCAAAACCTCTATCTTAATGCGAAGAAAACTAAATTGTTGACAACTGACAAAACAAACAAGGCAGCTGAAATATGTATCAATGAGGAAAAACTGGAAGAAGTGGAGAGTTTTGAATATCTTGGATCACTTCTAACTAATATTGGAGATACAATGAGGGAAATTAAAAGGACATATATTGCTCTTCATAAAGTAAAACAACTAAAGAATCTGTGGAGAGGAACAGACAGAACTACAAAATCCTACCATAGCACGGGATACATCGATCCTGTCAATCTTAGCATTTCCCTGGATGCTTAAGACAGCTGCACCAAACAGTAAACCTTGAACAATAGGCAGGTCATTGATAAATTTCACTTCGCCTGTTGTCTGAAAACCAGAGAGAGAAGAACTGTTAAGAAACATAAAGCTAAATAAGGGGATTAAAAGTTCACAGACAATTTTCCAATTTATTTCTTTTTATGACAGATAAAATAACAAAAACTAGCTAGAGCCCATCTGAATTTTACATAACACTCCTTGATAAATTTCTGGTCATAATTCTTTTGCCTAAAATCTAACATAATTATTATATGTCAATTTGTAGCATCCTTCTAGAATTAGTTTTGCAGCCTTTCTAACATGGTTCTTGGTATGATTCATATGCGGTACTGTTTTTTTAATTCATTTGAGGTTTCTATGAAAAGATTTCAATTTTGGTTCTCTATAATAAATTTTGAACACATAACTATTATTATATGCTTCCTATTAGTAAATTTCTATCATAAATTTTAAAAATAAAAACTCTAATCTTCATCCTGTGTCATTTCTTGACTGCAATAAGTCTCACCTTCTCTGTAGTGAATGCAATAAAACTGCTTCCTGTCCATATCTTGATGTTGCCCATTGGTCTGTATCATTGTCATTCTCTTGATCTCTTCCTTTCAGCTCCTCCTCCCACCCAAGTTTGGTTTCATGTTAGTATTATGTTTCTTGATGTGGCCAAATATTCTGGTTTTCACTTTGTTCTTTATTTGTTTGTCAGTATCAGTTGCATTTTAACAGAATCTGGATGGCTTCTGGATTAACAGTAACATTTTCTGTTACCATTAATATTTGGATACATCAACATAACAACCGAAAGGTCTACTGGAGTGCTGTTAGGGAGGGAAAGTTCTGCAAGGGACATACAAATGACTGACTGACTGATCATTTGCATCAGTATTATTATTAATCTACAAATAAACCCCATTCTTCTGTATATCCATATTTTAGCTGACCTACTTTTCTTTTTTAATTTTTCTGATTAATATACATTTCTACATAATAGTTTAGTTTTTGGAATAGATTTCACTACAAAACTCTCAACTTAGAATTTGTTTTATGGAAAAGATTTTTTTTATTCTGTTGTAAATTCAGCATTTAACCATCAAAAAGGCAGTTTGTTTTTTTTTAAAGATAAATTTTTAACAGACTTATTCAAGACATATTTCTAACACAAATATTCAAGACAAATGTATGACACAGTTCTGAAGTTAAATTACTTACACAATTATTTAAAATAAGTTTCAAAATCTGTTCCCGAGAGGGTTCTTGCAAGTGTCTTCCTGATAAATTTCCTCTCACTGATAATTTGATAAATTTCTAACATAAAATGATATTATTCAGAAATTTTATGTTTGTCTATTACCAGATTTGGGGCTGTGATCTTCATGATGGGTTTTGATACTGGGAAAGTACTTTCATTCTGAGTCCCATAGTCATGAGTTGCCATCATCACTGGCCGTTCTAGGTCAAGGCCACCACTTACATAGTGGCCATCAACCCTGTCCTTGCAAACTCCCAAAACAAACTGAAAAAAAAAAATTCTGAACTTAAAACATGATCATGTTAATGCTGCAGAACATGGCCATTTTAAAACATACAAATGGCTTCTCATATAATGTAGGTGAATGTTCATAAAATAACTGAAACCTCCTTCAGTCATTTCTGACAATGATTTTGCTGAATGGCATCTCTTGTTACTGACTCTACCAATATTAGATTAGTATGGTTGACCACAGTCCCAGCAAACAATGTTTTACAAAGTCCAGTCTCTTCCTAAATTTCTCCACTACACTGCACCATTAGGCATTCATCCTCTGACTTGGTCTTTAACCACTGCTTATCATTTCTCAGAGAATGCTGCTACCAAGGAAGTATTCATACCTTGTAGAAATGTCCTATCACCAGAGAAATCCTGTAAGGTACACTCGCTGTTGTAGGGCTGCTAGGATCTGCCACCAATTCACCTGACAGAATCTGGATGGCTTCTGGAATAACAGTAATACAGTATTTTCTGTTACCATTAATATTTCTTAACCGCTACCAATAAAATTTATGTATGATATTATTAATGGTTACAAATAACTACCAATAATATAATAATGTTGCAGATGAATGCACAGATGAGAGGCTGTGTACTGAAAGCAATAATACACAAATGTAAAGATGCTCAAACTCCATTCTGTACATGCCAAAATGGTCCTAAGAGCCTAAACCTGACCCAAGGAAAAATGCATAGCTGGAAAACTGGAGCATACATGAAAAGCTCCTACTGACAGTGGCATTTGTGGAAGCAACTTGTTTCCTTGTCTAGATGGCTAAGCATACAAAACTGAATGCAGAAGAACATAATAATACATGATGGGGAAAAATGGTAAAAATTTTTTGGATAATTTCTCCATCCATTAGTCAAGATCATTTTGATCTTTAATAAAGTTACCTCTCCTGCATTATACAGAAATTCACCATAGTGGATGCACAACAATGAAAAGCTGGTATTTAGAACACATTTCTTCATTTGTCCGGAATAAAATTTAATTCGATTTAATTTGTTCACAGTTTGACTGGAGAGTATATAACAGAGAGGTTCATCCATGCCTTTTAACACAGCGGGATCTGCCAGTTTCTTATTTGTCAAATAGGCTTCAGTCTTGGTGGCATGTATCTGAAATGATGGAAAATTGAAGCAACATGGTTATTTTTTTTTTAAAGAAAGAATTGAAGTGACAGTCATTCATTCATTTGCATGTCTTTGTGGCACTGTGCCTCCCAAACAGCTGTATTATTAAAAAAATAAAATTTTTATCATAGATAATATTTGTCACAGATACTATTTGTCAATAAGGACAAAGCAGGCACTGTTGATGCACATTTTTTTTTATCTTATCTCAATCAAATTTATCTTTGTCACATTTAATCTTTTCAGTTTATATTGCAACCAGGCACAGAAATATTGTTTATTTCTAATTTTGTCCACTGTTGAGACTTGACATCAAATCATTATGTATTCAGTCATAGTACCAATCTCCTCATGTGCCGATATTTGTTTGTGATTGTTTCAAGTGTCATGGTCTCTGCAACAATAAGAGTGAGTCAGATAACAGCATGTCACTCTTCAGATGATACCAGTTCAGAGAGTAAATCAAATAAAAAGATTTCATGCATATAAATTTATGTGCATTAAAGTCTTATATGAATATAAATTTATGGCATAAAGTTCTATCTACTTTGGTGACTGAGTAGCAACTATTAGAATCAGGTTCAAGAGACAAAATAAAATCATTCAAACAGTTTTCAGATACTAAACAAACCAGAGCAGTACTGATTCCCTGGACAACAATTTTGGGCCGATTTTCAATCAAGTAGTCTCTGGTATCATCGATCTGGAAGTTGAAGCCTGTTGCCACATAGGATGAGCTGTTCTGCAAAGAAGAAAAAAAAAAGAAAGAAAATTTTCTAACATCAATATACTTTTAGCCCTAGAAGATGGTTTTAAAGAAGATGGGTGTTAGATGTTTCAAGTTTTGCTGAGCATCATTTTGCAGAATGGCTTCTCTCATTGCTGATTATTTACACTGCAAGGTCAAGTTTTGAATTTAGTGTTGGTCCTCACTTCCTCCTGAAGTCATATTACTCAGTCTTTTATCAGTTGTTCCAAAATCTTGTGGCTGATAGAACATGGTCATGCTGATGACTTACAAATATTTGTGAATTTCAGTTTTATGAAACCTTCCCTTCACAAGCTCAACATAAAAAAATTGCTTGCATATGCATATTTCATCCTTCCTTTCTACATACCCCAACTATCTCAGTCTGCTGCTTCTTCATGTTGCTATCATGTTTGAATACATGAAAAGTGTCACACAATCACAAGAGAAACATTAAGTGATATTTCAAATTTAATGCTTTGCTCATGTGACAGCAGGGTCTTGTTGTAAAAACAATGTTTTAAATATCTCAGCTAGAGCATCATTTGAACACAGAATAGACCTTTCTTAAATTAAAACTGTCATGTTCAATCTTTAATGTGAAAGCATTACCTGAACATTTTAAAAAATCACCAAAAAAAAAAAAAAGTATACATATATTTTTAAGAAAAATGCTGAATTGAATGGATTATCTAATAGATTCTTACATTTTACATCCTTCCTGTGCTGTTAAACATCACATAGGGTTCACATAGTTGTTTGTCAAGTTTTCCTGTTCTCAGCAAGTCTTTCAACTTCATCAAGAGATGTTATGCCCACTAAAATGGCTTCTTTTAACAATGTCCTCTTTAGAGTTTCACATGGTCAACCATTTTTTCTTCGGCCTGTTGTGCTGCACTTGATAGCTTGTTTTGGTATTCTCTGATTGTTTCTTCTCATTACATATGTCCATCTTTTTTCTGATCACCCATGAGACAGGTTGTTGTTTGCTCATCTGTCTTATCTCTGCATTGTTCTTGAATTTGTTCCTTTTTTATTTATGTATTTATTTATGTATATTTATGTATTTTCCTTAGGCATTTGTTTTTAAAAGAGTCTAATTTCTTATCTATTTCTTGGTTGATTTCCAGCATTCACATGCATAAATGAGGGTGGATATTGCATTTGAATTGAATAATCTTAACTTGGTTTATGTGCTTATAACTTTTGAATTCCATATGTTCTCAAGATTTTGGAAGGACAATGCTGCTTTTGCACTTCTAAATCTATCGTTCTTCCTGGTGTCACCATCCTGGTCTATGTAGCTGCCAAGGTATACAGATTGGTTTACTTCATCAACAGCGGTTCCTTCTACGTATATTTTTCCTTTTTGATTAATGAGAAATTTCATTATTCTTGTTTTGTCTTTGTTAACTTCAAGACCTATTTTTCTAGCCAAAAAAACAGGGAATCTGTTTTGTCCTGCATCGATTTCACATTGTCATTGATAAGAGTTATGTCATCTGTAAAATCAAGATCTTCTAGTTGGGTCCCATGTACCCAAGCAATGCCAGTTTTACCTGTATGGCATCTTTTCATTATAAAGTCTATGGCAATTCCAAAAAGCAATGGAGGTAATATACATCCCTGTTTCACACCTGTTTCAATCTGAAACCATTAGCTCATTCCTTCTTCTGTCTTGACTGCACAAACATATCCATTGTAGAGATCTCTAATGATATTGACAATTTTAGACGGTATTCCATACAGTTTAAAATTCTCCACAGTGAATCTCTGTGTAAGCTATCAAATGTTTTTTAAAGTCTATGAAGTTCAGGATTAATGGTCAAGACAGATTCTCTCTTTTCAAAATCCTGCCTGTTCTTCTCTCATTGCAGTATCCACTACATCCTTAATTCTATTCAGGACCACTTGACAAAACACCTTTGACACAGCTGATAGTAAGGTTACACCCCCCAGTTATTGAAGTCACTGAGGTTGCCTTTTTTTTGGGTATTTTAACAATGATTCCCTTTAAATAGATTAATAATCATAAAATTGATAATTATTGTAGATGAATTTTACATTGACATGTTCCTATAAAATTAAGCTGTTTGCAATATATATATATGATTATAATATACATGAATTATACATGAATATAATCTAAAATTGTCAACATCATTAGAGATCTCTACAACGGACATGTTTATGCAGTCAAGACAGAAGAAGGAATGAGCAAATGGTTTCAGACTGAAACAGGCGTGAAGCAAGGATGTACAAGACTTTGCAAATGACATAACTCTTATCAGTGACAATGTGAAATTGATGCAGGACAAAACAGATTCCCCGTCTTCCTTGGCTAGCAAAATTGTTCTTGAAATTAACAGACAAAACAAAAATTATGAAATTTGTCATTAATCAAGAAGGAAAAATATACATGGAAGGAACAGTTGATGATGAAGTAAACCATTTTGCATGTCTTGGCAGATACATAGACCAGGATGGTGACACCAGGAAGGAAGTTAGATTTAGAATTGCAAAAGCAGCAATCTCCTTAAAAATCTTGAGAACATATGGCATTCAAAAGTTATAAGCACAAAAACCAAGTTAAGATTATTCAATTCAAATTTGATATCCACCCTCATTTATGCATGCAAAAGCTGGAAATCAACTAAAGAAATAGATAAGAAATTAGACTCTTTTAAAAGCAAATGCCTAAGGAAAATACTTGATATAAAGTGGAACGAATTCAAGAACAATGCAGAAATAAGACAGATGAGCAAACAACAACCTGTCTCATGGGTGATCAGAAAAAGAAGATGGACATATGTAGGCCATGTGATGAGAAGAAACAATCAGAGAATACTAAAACAAGCTATCAAGTGCAGCACAACAGGCCAAAGAAAAAGAGGTCAGTCACATGAAACTCTAACAACATTGTTGAAAGAAGCCAGTTTAGTGGACATAACATCCCTTGATGAAGTTGAAAGACTCGCCGAGAACAGGATAACTTGGTGAACAACTATGTGTGCCCTTTGTGAAGTTTAACGGCATGGGAAGGATGTAAGATGTAAGAAGAACATATATAAAGAAAGTGAACAAACCCTAACCTGTAGTCTTGGGGAAGTCCTAAAGGTCCGAATGATGATATTTTTACTTTTGTATTTGGGCATCTGCATGGACACTATGACTTTTCCATTCATATTTGTAGATAAAAAGTCTGGCAATGTGTAGTTCTTGCTTGTTCCCAATGCATCAACTAATGAAATCAACATGAATAAAAAGGAATAAAATGTATATAACAAGAAAGACAGTCCTAAGATGCTATATAAAACCTATACTTTATGCAAGTGAAACACAGACCATGAATAAACAATTAGAACAAAGAATAAAGGTACTGAAATGTGGTTCCTAAGAAGGATGCTTTGCATGCTATGGATGGCCAGAAAGACAAATGAAGAAGTACAACAGCAGGCTAAAGAATATCCCAAACTGATGCCATACATAAGAAAAAGACAATCAAAGTTTCTCTGACACATCAGCAGACACGAAGGTCTAAAAAATTGGTCATGGCTGGAAAGGTAAATGGTAAAAGACAGAGAGTGCGAAGAAGACAGACATACCTAAATGTCCTGACTACATGGTTTAGTGTGAAAACAACAATGGAATTTATTTGAGACATGGAAGATCAAGTGAGAAGGAGAGAGATGACCACCTACACCTAATGGCATGGATCTGATCTGATATATATATATATAAACGAGAATATCCCAAAATTCCCCTCACACCTGTGCCAGTGACATCTCCTGGAAAGCACAAGAACCATCCCACGTCATGTGTATGCAGAATTAATTAACCTCTAATTCATGTAAATAAAAAATTAAAACAGAAGAAAATAATGCTATTTAAAGAGAACATTTTTCATATGGATAAAGGACAATTTTTCTCAGTTCACTCTCTTACCCCTCTTGTGAAAAATGCTTTTCACTGCACATAACAAACAATTTTTATCAGATGTATTTCTATTTATAAGTTTTAACCATCCAGCAGTTTACATTTAGTATTGGTTTTTCCTTCCTTACGTGCTACCAAATTAAAAAAAAAATACTAAAAACCTCACCAACATTCACAGTGGTTCCTACTGTTTCCAGGATAGTAAAGATGTTGGATACAAAGTTTTGGTGATGATGCTTCAGCATGAGGTTACCTGCCCATGAACCCAGCTGAAACACAAGAGCTGACAATGTTAAGTTTATATATAGCACAGTGCATGACATTTCTGAACATGCTGATTTTATAATTAATCTTTTTTTTTTTAATAAAAGTGGCTGGTAACTTGAAGATAAACATTAAGTCCACAATTTCAGTAGAATTTATCAGTCACTTAAGAAATATTTTTTAAATAAAAAATAGGAATGGAAAAAAATAGAGTAAAATAAAATGAATGGAGCACTTAGCTGTGACTTGTAAGAAGCTGTGGCTTGTAAGAGGTTGTGTTTAGAAGTGCCTATAAGAGGCTGTGTTTCCATTCCTATTTTTTACATAGCATTCATGTGAATTTATATTTTATCTTCTCTCTCTGTTTCTTCATTCCGTGTGTTTTTTGTTAAGGTTCACACCAAAACATCACAACTGTGTATTTGTTAAGTAATAAAGTTGTTCCAACTTTTTCCCTACAATAAACATTCTATTAAATTCACATATGAATAAATTTTGAAACGACTTTCATCAGTATAACATTTCACTCCATCAAAGTAAGTCTTCAGATCCAGTCATTTTTTCAAGATTCTCTTTACTGCTGGTTGAATAGATAAGTCTGGTTTTGCAGTCAGTATGGATTTTTTCGTGAGACTGCACCATCATTGTGGTCTTGATGTAAATTATTGTAATTTTATTGTTAGCACTTATAACTGAATTGATGACGACAGTCTGGATCAATGTTGCCAATCTGTAATACTTTAAAAAACATTGAAAGGACCAGTTGTGGACAACTTGCTCAAAATTTCCTTTTTTCTGTTTTTTCTTTCGGGCGCACTGTAATAAACTTATTCAGAATTATTTAGATTCAGTTCAAAATTATCTAGATTTGTACCCATCATCTAGAAGATTATTTTATTATTTTCATTAACACAATAATGATCTTAAGCATAGACATTGTGTGGAACAGGAAGATGTGTTCTGTCTGTCTGTCCATCTGTCTGTGCAGTGCCATGTCAACAGGTAATCATGCCTTTCCACAATTCTCAATATAAGTGCAGAGGGCATGACCTTGGAGAAAGAAACAAGAGAGGTGACAGACTTGTAGAATGGGCAAGGACTCATGAGATGATAATTGGAAGCACTTGGTTTAAACAACATCCAAGATGTCTGTGGACCTGGAGAAGCCCAGATAATATAACAAAGAACCAGACAGATTACATACTTATAAATAAACCGTATAGGAATGCTCTTTTTTCTGTCAATACCAAGTCAGGAGTAGATTGCAATAGTGATCATATACCAGTAATAGGGAAAATAAGAATCAAACTAAAAAAGATTAAGAAGGGGAAAAACAATATAAAACTGAACTAGCACTGCTGAAAAAAAGGACAACAACTTGAAGGAAAAAATATAACATCATAGTAAGAAATAGGTACAATGCATGGCAAAAACTGATGAGAAATGCTAAGAGCATACAGCAAACATCAAAAGAGATTACACTCGATACCAAAAGACCTGCCAAGAAAAGTTGGATGACTGATGAAATCCTAAGCCTGACAGAATGAGGAAGAATGGACAAGAACAACAAAGTAAAATATACAGAAGATGTGTTACAAAGAGTTTAACTGAAGCCTTGGAATGGCCAAAACAATGTGGACTCCACCCAAATGAACCCCACTGAGCTCTACTATGTTAGTCAGGTTGAAAGAGTGAGCAATCCATTAACAGGAGCTTCACAAATATGTGGAGCAGGGACTTGACCAGTTCTGTTTGGTTCTGTCTGGGTATGACAATCATATCAGAAAATATTTATACATCAGAAGATCATCAGGTAGGTCAAAACCTGAGTACAAAGACATTTGCAAGTCATGCGTCAAAGAATTTTTTATCAGTCACTAGAACATGGTAAAGTTTTGAGGAAATGTAGCACATAACATCAAAGGAGGAAGAGCTGCTGTATGTATGGCAAATATTGGGAAAATTATCTGATAATCATTGCACTCTCCCCCACCCCCCAAAAAAAAAATTAATTAAAGCCAGGATTTATTACTTATTTATTTTGATTGCATTTCACTGTTTTCTTTCTCATTGTCTGTATAAAGAGATAAATTGGAAGAAAAGAGCCAGAAAATGAAAAAGACAACTTACATTCCTAACACCTGTGGAGCTCACATACTGAATATGGTCAGCAAATTCTTTACCATAAAAGACACCAGGGTCATCAATGGACTCAAAGAGATTCTTGAGATTGGCCAGGGTAAGGTTTGCTCCCAGGTAATGTGGATGCCATCATTAAGCTGAAGCAGATAAAACAATGAAAACAGTCCTGGAACTTAAAAATCCAGAACTTACAGTTCATCCTGGTATAGTGAGTTTAATATCAAAACTTCTTATAAAGATCTGATTGGTGACAGTTTCTTTGATGTAATATTTGTTTCAGAGATTATAGCTGCTTTTTCTTTTTCTTTGCTTACACACCATTGTGACATATTGTAAAAATGGTGCATAGGTAGAAAGGTTGAGAATCATGCCATATAACATTAGTCAATTCTCATTAAAAATGAAATGAGACAAAACATATGACACCATAGTATTTTTTATTAGCTCTAGATTTCAGTAATCTGTGGAGAGGAACAGACAGAACTACAAAATTAAGATTTTTAAGGGTATGCATCTTTCCCATAGCAACATATGCCTGTGAGACCTGGACACTTAACAAAACAGCTGAGAAACACATAAATGCCTTTGAATTAAATGCTACAGAAGAGTTCTTCAAATATCATGTACACAAAAAAGAACAATATATCTATACTACAAGAACTTAATATTGAAGAAGGCTGGCTAGTAAAGAGGATTAAACAAAGAAAAATTAAATATTTTGGACACATTAAACATCATAATAATCTAGAGAAGACTGTCTTGGAAGGGTACATAATGGGAAAAAGAAAGAGAGGAAGACCAAGGCGAAGATAGCTGCAAGACATCGTTGATAATCTGCAAATGGATGCATCAGCAGCAGACCATCTTGCTGACAACAGAGAGGCCTACAGGAATACTGTTTGGGAGGCAAAGTTCCACAAGGTAAATGGAAATGAATGAATGAAGATTTCAAGATTCAGCTTTTTGCAAAACAAAATACTTCATTCAATAAGCTTTGTCAGAGCATTAAATATAATGCAGAATCTTGTTTTCCTTTTTTTAAAAATTATACTTTTGGGATTTCTCTTGTCATATTCCAACAGTAGTCAGCAAGCACAGGCACATTCCACTTGTCCTGGTACCTTCTGTTACCGAAATGACTTGGTGAAGCACTCCCCACAATTGTCACTCACTACATCACAATTTTAGGGGAATAAATCAAGATGTAAATCAAGGAAATGGATCTTGAGTGACATTTTGATACCTAACTGTTGGTATATTGTCAGAAGTTCATTTACAACACAGTTTTCAGTCTTACCCAGGAAATTATGAATAATAGATCTGAAGGCTTCCCAAGCTGTTTTCTCAATCACTTGAAGAGTTTAATCAAAGTTTTCATCCTTTACCAGTTCATGAATCGGCCAGCTGACAAATATTCCTTCCTTGATCATCAGTCAGCTGCCAAATTTTCTCCTCAGTTTCTTCAATCCCTTTCTCTTCCATTCATCTCCTTTAACAAGGTTCTTCAAAGAGCATCAATTTAATATGCAGATGGGATAAAATGATTTACTATAGTCAAACAGAAGAGTGTGCTGGACATTCTTTTTTTCAGGCTGTCGCATTTTCCTTTCAGGCCAGATTTTTCTTTTGTAGTACAATCTGAACTCTCCCAGTCAAAGAGAACACAACAATACTTGGTGTATCCTAACTGCACTCAAGCGAGACTGCTGTAACCTACAGGTTTCCATTGATTTTATTCACATTTAGTTATCTGAGAAACAATTTCTCATTTTCATTGGTTTAATTCATGCACCCAGCATGACCAAGAAGAACAGATGGTAATGAATTTCCATTATGTAGCAAAACAGTTTTCAAGCTTAACTCTGATGAGTCTACGCAGATCATGTTCCATCCTCAAAATGTCATCAGACCATTATTATTACTGCAGGCAACAAGGTTGTTCTCCATTTAGAAAAATGAAGATATGTCTTTCTGGTGGTTCCTATAAACTGACACTTTTACATTTTCCTCCAGGATAGTTCATTGCCCAAGTCTCAGTGCAAGAAATTCAACTTTACTTTCTGATAAGTCAAAATCTTGAATTAGATCGCTCAGTTCATTCTGAGAAATTCTGTGTTATTTACTTGATGAGTCTAATTCTGGTGTAAAATAAAATAAAGATCTTGTGATGAAGGCTAAGACAATGTTTCCTGACAACTTTCCATGTCTTCATCGGGTTCCAGGATGCACTGATCTAGCAGGGTATGAACAGACAGGTCCATGTCTTCATCAGGTTCCAGGAAGTACTGATCTAGCAGGGTATGAACAGATAGGTCCATATCTTCATCAGGTTCCAGGATGTACCAATCTAGCAGGACAGGAACAGACAGATCATACCCATGTATTCAAGTGGCTGAAGGGATATTTAGATAGTTCAATGTCCATGTATTCTTTTTTTTAACACTCCATGGTGAAGGGGAGGCACAATGCTAAAATAACAATCATGTAAGTGATCTGTAGACTCTCACTATATTATAGAAATGGTGAAAGACATTGATTGTGCTTTATTACTCAGCCAACCATGGAGATTCACTGCATATGAATTACAGAAATTATATGATGCCCAGGGTTTTTTGGACTCTTACATTACAACTCAGTGAAATGTTGTCTTGATTAAGGAAGTAATTGCACACTTCTGAGATAAAAAGGCCACTACTTTACCACACACATAACAAAAACTGTCAACATTGCTTATATGAGATCTTGAAAATGAAACTAGAAACAAATCAACATTTAAAATTAGCACCAACCTCCTAAAAAAAAAAAAAAGCAGATTAGACTTAGCTCAGTAAGTTCACAAACAAGTAAACACTCAGGCATCCATTTGAATTCTTTGCTTTTTGCTCATTGGCGTAAAACTAAATTTTTTATCTCATTTTGTTTGGTAAAAATTGGTTATTTTTCTAAATCCTAAAATTCGCTACATGAAGACAATGGGAGATTACTTAGAGTTTTAAATGTCATATTCTTTTTTCTTAAATCAAAATTAATAAGATTAGACTATTGCATAGGTAGAATTCATTTTCATATTTGACAATTACAGTTATTTAACAAATATGAAGTTGTGAGGAACTACATAAGTTATATACCTTGAAACTAAAGTAAAATCTTATATCTTATATCCTTCCCAGCCTTTAAATGTCACATAGGGCTCGCAAGGTACTTTGCCAATTTTTCCTCTTTTTGGCGAGCTTTTCAACCTCATCAAGGGATTTTATGCCTATTAATTTGGCCTCTCTTAATAATGTCCTCTTCAGAGTTTCATATGGCCTGCCTCTTTTTCTTTGGCCTGTTGTGTTCAATTTTATAGCTTGTTTTGGGATTCTCTGATCGTTTCTTCTCATCACATGATCAACATATATCCATCTCCTTTTCCTGATCATTCATGAGACTGGTTGTTGTTCAGTCATCTGTCTTATCTCTGCATTGTTCTTGAATTTGTTCCACTTGATGCCGAGTATTTTCCTTAAGCATTTGTTTTCAAGAGTCTAATTTCTTTTCTATTTTTTTAGTTGTTTTCCACCTTTCGCATGCATAAATGAGGGTGGATATTACATTTGAATTGAACGGTCTTAACTTGGTTTTTGTGCTTATAACTTTTGAATTCTATATGTTCTCAAGATTCTTGAATATCGATGCTGCTTTTGCAATTCTAACTCTAATTTCCTTTCTGGTGTCACCATCCTGGTCTATGTAGCTGCCAAGGTATGCAAATTGATTGACTTCTTCAACATCTGTCCCTTCTATGTGTATTTTTTCATTTTGATGAATGGGAAGTTTCATTATTTTTGTTTTGTCCTTATTAACTTCAAGTCCTATTTTGTTAGCCAGTGAAGACAGGATATCAGTTTTTTCTTGAAGGAATTCACATTGTTACTAATAAGAGTTATGTCATCAGCAAAATCAATATCTTCTAGTTGGGTCCCATGTACCCAATCAAGGCCTGTGATACCTGTGCAGCATTTTTTCATTATGAAGTCTATGGCAATTCCAAAAAAGCAAAGGAGATAGTATACATCCTTGTTTCACACCTGTTTCAATCTGGAACCATTCGCTCATCCCTTCTTCTGTTTTGACTGCACAAACATATCCATTGTAGAGGTTCTTAATAATGCTGACAATTTTAGATGGTATTCCATATAGACATAAAATTCTCCACAATGAATCTCTGTGTATGCTATCAAATGCCTTTTTTTAGTCTATGAAGTTCAGTATTAATGGTTTCTGCTTTTCAATATGTTCTTCAAGTATTATTCTGAGAGTAAAGATGTGGTTGAGACAGCTTCTCCCTTTTTGAAATCCTGCTTGTTCTTCTCTCATTGCAGTATGCACTATATCTTTGAGTCTATTCAAAATGACTTTGCAAAATACTTTTGACACAACTGATACTAAGGTTACTCATTCCAATTGTTACAGTCACTAAGGTTGCTTTTTTAGGTATTTTAACAATGATTCCTTTTCTTCATTTAGAAGGGACCTTTTCTTCTTTCCAATCTTATTAAACATTCTCTGTAGTTGTCTCATGTTGTCACCATTGATAGCTGTTAACATTTTGGGTGTTATTTCATCTTACCTGCAGCTTTGTTGTTAGCCATTAAATTCACTGCTGTTTCAATTTCATGCAATGTAATTTCATCTAGGTTGACATTTAGTTGTGGGGTTGGTAAACTGGTTTCAAGGTTTATCAATTTAATATTTCTTGGAAGTGTTCAGCCCACATTTGCTTTTTGTCTTTACTTGATGTTAATAGGGTCCAGTTTTGCTAAGAACTGGTCTTTCTTTAGATGTAATAGTACCTGTTAGCCTCTTTTGTATGTTATATAAAGTTTTGCTGTCTCCTGTTTTGCTGCTTTCTCTGCCTCTTTTGCCATATTGTCTATGTATTCTCTTTTATCCCTTCTAGCTGAACTTTTTACTTTCTTGTCTATTTTTTTGTATGTTGCTTTTGCCAGATCTTTTCCAAGATGTCTTTACATTCACCATGTCTAATTTGGCTGCTCATCTTTCACGTATGTACTTCCATGTGTTTCCTGATATTCATGATTTTCTATTTAGTTTTTTCAGTCCAACGCTTGCTTTTGCTGCTATGATTATGGCTGTACTGTAAGAATTCCATAATTCATCTATACCTATCTCTCTACTTCACTGAGTGTTGTGGAATGATTGGCAAGTTCTTGATTGAAATTACTGTTAGTATTTTCTTCTTGTAGGCTGTGACTGTTTATCTTTCTGTGTACTGATTTCTTGTGTTGGCTTTTGTGTTTTAGTTTTATTTTCCCTATACACAGACTGTCAGACTGTGATCGCTGTTGACATCTGCGCCCCTATATGCCTTTACATCTATCAGAGATGTTCTGTATTGCTTTCTAATACAAAAATGATCTATCTGGTTTCTAGTTCCATCATCTGGAGATATCCACATTGTTTTATGTATCTCTTTGTGTGGAAATATTGTGCCTCCAATGACTATGCCTTTTGTTAGACATATTTCAGTTAATCTTTCTCTGTTCTGATTAACCATGTCGATTCCTTCTTTCTTCATTACTTTTTCAATGTCAATGTTATCTTTCCCTACCTTAGCGTTTAAGTACCGCATAGCAATTAGGATGTCATGTTTAGGGGCTTTGTTAATGATTTGTTGTAATTTGTGATAGAAAATGTCTTTCACCTCATCATCTGCATCATTTGTGGGTGCATAACACTGTATTATTATCATTCTTCCATGTCTTAGGTTGTATCATGCTCTTATTATATGACTATTCACTGGTTTCCATTCTAGAAGGCTCTTTGCTGTTACATTTGACATAATTATACCTACCCCCTCTTGGTGTTTCCTGTTGTCTCTGCCTGAATGTATTATTAATCAAAGTCAAATAGATACTCAGAAAGTTTTAACTCATAAGACAGAATGTCACCAATGAGTTTTAAGTGGAGCTGGAGAGTAATCCAAAGGTGTTCAACAGAGTAAGCAAGGCTTATCTTGTACAAGTCAAGCCTAGATCTTGAGAGAAGACAATGTTTAGACACTGGCTGTTTTGTGGTAGATGTAAATATAAATAGGATGGTGTGTTCTGTATACATAATTTTATGAAGCATATTGGCTTTTTTAAAATGATTTTTAAAGGATAAAAATTCAATGTTTCTGCTTCATTTTGTGCTTGATATTTGCCACCAACTATTTCAGTATCTACTTAAATAGCATTATGTGCTTCTTTGAAGAATGTACTTTCCTCAAAGATTTAGACTTGTCAAACAATCAGTGGGTAGGTACAGAATGGTTGAAATAATTATATTAATATATATTAAATTGTATGGTGATTTTACTGAATTGTATGTGTGAAAATAAGATAATATTTTAGTTATTATCTTCTTCTTCTTCTTCGTTCACTTCTACCACCAAAAACCGCACTGTGATCCTACTGAATTCACGCCTGTGGTCCTCGTTAGGTCCCATGGTCCCCTGTGTGGTCCAAAATAGACCACACGAGATCCACGAAAGGACCACAAGGGGTTCAGAGTATCACAGTGCTTTAGCTTGTATTCTTGGTGGGTCTCAGAAGCGGGATTGCGTGACACCGTGGTTTTCATTGCACCAGTTTAGTCTAGGGTTGGACTTTCTCACCGGAAGACCTCGACGTGTTTAGGATATCAGTGCATCCCAGCTAGGTGAGAGGCGATAGCCCACCCAGGCCAGAGTTGGACTTTCTCACCGGAAAACCTCGACGTGTTTTGAGATACCTGTGTATCACCGCCGGGTGAGAGGTGGTTGCCCATCCAGTCCAGGGTTGGACTTTCTCACCGGAAAACCTCAGCGTGATTAGGATACGCAGACATCCCTGCCGGGTGAGAGGTGGTTGCCTATCTAGACTTCCCTGGTCCAGTGTCTCCGACTTCAGCATTTTGCGGTCGTGGCCGCTACCTTTCCTAGTTGTGACCAGGATGGAGCTTTTGTCCAGGAGGACGAATCCTCGCCACTAGTGACTTCTACCCCTGGGTTGAGCCGGTTTAGGCATTTCCCAGTATGGGTGTGTTTGGGACGGGACCGACCTCTAGGGCAGAGGTACTGTGACATGCATAGCCTTCAAGATTCACCCCTGGTATGAGCCGGTTTAGGCAAAATTCACCAGTATGGGTGTTTATCAGGCGTTACCGACCTCTAGAGCGGAGGTGGCATGACATGTCTAGCCATCGAGTTCCACCCCTGGTGTGTGCCGGTTTAGGCATATTTCACCAGTGTAGGTGTATTTCGGACATGGCCGGCCTCTAGAGCAGAGGTGCCGTGGTATAGCTCTCGTAGCGATACTACTGGACATACCGGTTAAACTTCACTTTCCACCACCTTTTCCCATCGGCTCCGCACAGCAACCTTTATTTCTTTTCCGCATTTATTTCCTTAACCGGGAGGAGCTTCACTCCACGCGCGGCATTTGAGGAGTCTCGCCAGCAGTGTCTTAACCTCTGGGACAAGCCGGTTCATGCATTTCACCCGATATGACTGCACTCAGGACGTGGCCGACCTCCAAACCAGAGGTGCCGTGATTTGACTGTTTGCTTCGATTTATCCTTTCAATCACCTTTTCCGCAGTGATGCTGCGCGGCAACCTCATTTGCAAATTTCTTCATTGGCCGGGAAGAGCACCACTCCACGCACGGCAGCTGAAGATCTCGCCAACAGCGGCAGATGAGCTACCAAACGTGACACTCATCTACCCTAAGTAACTGGTTTTCAGGCGCCAGATATTCGCCCTCGCCCCTTCTCCTGTCAGTTTAAACAGTTCTGCCACGGGAAGGCCAGGAGCTGGACTTGACTGCCAGAGGCTGTTTGTGGCGCGTTTGCAGTCCTTAGAACCTTTAGTTATTATATTAATTTAGCTGAGTGTGTGTGGCTAAGAGCCTGAATATGAACATTTTGCTGTTTAAATTTACTTGTGTAATGTTTAGTTTACTTAGTATACTACAACTGAGTGCTTGTGAAGACTGAAAGTTGAGTGATGAAGGACATAATTTCTTTGAAAATAAACTTCATTCCATTTGTTCATCTGAAATGGGTAAAGCTCTTTTGTGTTTGACACTGAAACTATCCCAGATTGTTGAGTCGTAGTCTAAGAATATTTCTATTTGGGATATGTGGTATATCTTCAATGTATATCTGTTTACAAAGTGCTTAATTTTGGTTAATTTGTGACTTTTTTGTGCTATAAGCTTTGTGTATGTGAGAGTTCCAAGTTTGGTTTTGAGGTCTAGGGTTCCATATTCATTAACATTTAGTTCAGAATTGAGCCTTTTTTTTGTTTGTGAGTTAGCAGTGTGTCTTGAGAATAAATTTTCTTTTTTAGTATTCACCTTATCTGTAAGCAGAAAGAACCAAAAAATTTAATTTCTCACTCTACTATATCCTTAAACAGGAATGGAGTGAAGAGGAAAACAATTTAGATAACTATTAACTTAAAGAAAATCCAGTAGTCAGTGAAGCAGAATGATACAGTGAAAATGAAAAGAATGAACTGTGGGTATTTTGAAACTGAAAATGACTTAAAATCATGAATAAAATGAATGTTCAAGACATGCAAAGCAATATGTTTGGAATTGTTAATTTGATAATATTTCTTATAAAGCCACCCACTAATGTCAAACTTGGTCTATAAAGAAATTAATGTAAAAGCTTATATGTCTCTAAACGACAGTTATTTCATCTTAAAAGTGTAAACTACATGATAAAAATATGTGTGGCTAAACTAAACTCTGAAACTATCTGCAGTTTAAGCTAAAAACTGATATGTTTTTATTACTCAAAAGTATACTCACATCAGCAATATACATTTCCTTCACTCCATGAGTGTCAATGATTATCTGGTAGTTTTTCAATGACAGCTCCTTGAAAATCCCTGGTTTCAAATCACACAAAAAATTAATGAAGGTGATTTAAAAAAACAAACACACACACACATACACACATGCATGCAAGCACGCACACACACACACACACATACTAGTATACAGGACCAAAAGAGGTCAATCACATGAAACTCTAAAGAGGACATTGTTAAGTGAAGCCAGTTTAGTGGGCATAACATCCCTTGATGAAGTATAAAAACTTGCAGAAAACAGGAAAACTTGACAAACAACTATGCGAGCCCTATGTGATGTTTAACTGCACGGGAAGGATGTAAAATGTAAGATACAGGATCAGCAAAAAAAAAAGAGTTTTGAATTAGATAAAAAAATAAGAATAGTAAAATAAATAAACAATTACATAAGAATACAGTGAGTTAATAGAAAAAATTGACAGATAATAATATTGATTTTTAAGAATAATGAAACAGACAAGAATACAGAGATACAGTGACAGACAATTTTAAATTGATGCACAAGAAGAATGAGGCAAACTAAAATACAATGAAAAATCATACAAAAGGAAAACAAAACTCTCACCAAAGCCTGTATTTCCAAAGACAAGCCGATATTTATCTGTGACATGCTCCCTCAGAAGTGTGACCAGCTGGATCAATGTGGTTGGTCTGAACCACACCCAACCATCTCTGACAATTTTTAATGGTTTTTCATCAAAATCCAGCAGTGTGAAACATGACTGTCTGTTACCACAGCAGACTTTTCCATTTAGTTCCTGTTATAGCAGAAGCAGTAGAAAAATGAAAATGCTAAAATTATTTTTTTAAATACATTAAGTACACAGTAAATGCAAAAATAAAAATGAGTTATTTCAATGAAATAATGAGTAATTTTTAAAAATAATTCACAATTTGAAAGAATGTGAAAGTCAGTTTATTTTCCATGCTTAATATGTAATAAATATATCCATATTACAAAAACTTAAAATATTGAAGAAGGCTAGATAGTAAAGAGGATTAAACAATGAAAATTTAAATATTTTGGACACATTAAATGTCACGATAAGCTAGTGAAAACCGTCTTGGAAGGGTACATAATGGGAAAAAGAAAGAGAAGAAGACCAAGGCGAAGATGGCTGCAAGACATCGTTGATGATCTGCAGATGGATGCATCAGCAGCAGGGCATGTTGCTTACAACCGAGAGGCCTACAGGAGAGCTGTTAGGGAGGCAAAGTTCCACAAGGGACATGCAAGTGAATGAATGAATATGTGATATTTCAAATTCTAAAAAATAACAGCTTTGAAAAAAATGTTCATCAAAAATAAATGACAACAGATGTTATTAAGACGGTTCATGTTGTAGGTAAACTGTTGCACAGATTTAAATGTAGTTGTATCTGCCAACATATCAGTTACACAGCCATGATACCTAGGTTTTTAAGCCTGTTCCTTGGGTTATTTGGGGTGCCAATTCAGAAAACTGCATTGGACAGACTCCATCAGCTCTAATTTCTTAGATATGGTCGAATTTATACAATTTTAATCCACTCTTTAGCAAATCTCTTCTGCAGAGTTTGGATGCCATAACAAGCTGTCTTATTTGAATAGGAATTTATGTATTTAATTTACCCACATTTTTTGTGTACAATGACCTTTGTTTCACAACTGTTCATCTACTTCTATAATAATGTCATGTTGTGAATTATATATTTCAGAATAATTCTATATTATAGAATTGTTCTATAGTACTGAATCTTACATGTGCTCTTTGATTAACACCTCACAAGTTTCACAAAACATTACCACTTCACTAAGTCAAGTCCGATGAAATGTTCTCTGAATTCATTTATTGTATCAAATAAGATCAAGATGTATTGTCAACAACATCACTTGGATTGAGTCACTTAATCATTTGTTCACAATATCAAACTCTATCATATTCTACATGCAGCATTTCTCAATGTTCTCATTTCACAATATTCTACACTTGATACAAAAACATTTCCTAACTCAGTATTATATCAGATCTGCAACACGTGGTCAATCATTTACATGACTAAATCACTGTACTCAAAGTTTCAAAGTAACAAGTGTTCATAATCACATGAATCACTTGAAACACAGCAGCTTCAATCTATCCTAAACCTACGTCTTCAAAACTGCTTTTCCTGCATATCTGTTGCTTTAAGTGTCCATCTGTCGTTACATACATCTTATTTCTCTTTTGTGTCTTCTCTGGAGTGTGTTCTCTTTCTGCTGTTCTTCTCTAATTGTCTATCTTGCTGTTTTCCTCTTGTCTGGACCGGTCTCTATTCGCTGACCGTCTTTGTTCCTCCGTCTTCGGGCCCTGTCCTCCGTCTCCTCTCTCCTGTACCTCCGTACTTCTTCGTCTTCTCCCGTACTCCCATACTTCTTCCTCTGATTGTCTGTTCTTCCGTCTTTGGGCCCCCTCCTCAGTCTCCTCTCTCCAGGACTTCTGTACTTCTTCCTTTGATGTCTGGACCAGTCTCTATTCACTGACCATCCTTGTTCCTCCATCTTCAGACTCCCTCCTCTGTCTCCTCTCCTCTACTTCTGTACTTCTTGGTTCCCTCCTGTCTCTCCACTTGCCTTTTTATCTTCAAGTTCAGCTTGGCGGATTAGCCAATAAGTATTTTGGTTCAACCCTTCAGACATTCTGATTGTCCGTCATTCAAACTGCCCCATGACTTATCTCTCGTAAGTCAATTTTTTATTGTCCAATAGGCCACGCCTCTAAATATTTAATCGGTCAGCTGGCCGAGTCATCTACTCCTTTATTTATAAAACCATGTGTGATAGTGTCCTAATGCTAATAGTTGTCATGCATGTCAGTCTTCATCACTTCCATCTATACAATTGTTATTTACCTAAGTCATTATCTTGCTCTTTCATGTCGGAGGTTTTACTGTATCCTTGGTTTTAATTGTGTCTGCCTTTTCTATTTGTCTTTTCTATTTTGTTTAAATGTGTCAATGTCCAGTCACCGCCTTGTTATTACTGGACCATCATGCTTTCTGGCGTCCTTCCTTTGTATTACCTATATTTCAGCATCACTGAGTCTCGTCTTTTTCTATTCACTGTTTCCAATGTTTACTTTTGTCCGCGTCTTGTTCTAGTGTCATGGAAGTTTTATACCTTTCTCTTCCTTTCCTACCTACTTTTCTCTGTCACTATTTGATGTTACTATTTTGTTTACAGTATTTTTTCATAATCATATTCATTAATAATAACAGTAACAACTATAATCATTACTTACAAGGCTACACTTCTTTTCTTTAATGCACACTGGCATAAAAATGTATAGCTCAAATGACAAAATCACTTTTGTTCCGTTTTATTACATAATTATGTGCAAAAAATTAAGATGGTAATTCATAGTTTTTGTAGACAATGTAAAGTAGATGGGAAATCTTTTCTTTCTCTTTTTTTTGTGTAAATATATGTAATTGTAATGATTGTATTCAGATTGTAGATTGCTGTTGATTTAAGTTTACGATGACTGATTTAGTTACAGATGTACTTGAATGATACTAATGTCATTTTCGTTCTTCTCTACCTCAGCTGCACTGCTGTATTTCGGTGAATGTGTTGTATATAGTTATAGACATTCAGTCTTCATATGCCATGGTACGTCAGACTTGTGGGCCATTCATACACAGCTCCTTTAACTGATGCTCACTTTCAACCCAGATTCTTTCAATAATAATGCTAAATCATTCAACTAAGTGCGTACAGTGCCGATTACTAAACATTAATTAATGACACATGATGATGATGTTGGGCAGTGAATTCATGTTAGTGAAAATATGTCATGTCATACCTCAAACTGATCAGCAACACAAGAACAAGAAAATCCATATGGGTTACATCTCAACATAAGATAGCCGCCACAGGATACTAAATGAAATAACACACTATTCCTAACAAAAATACTCTTGATCACATTCTAATGATGCTTACCATCACTAGTTCTACAGTTACATTACTAACGAACAAACAGTATACCCTAACACAAGAAACCTAACTCTCCACTCATCAAAACATTTCCATAGACTGGACCTTCTAGAAAAACATGAGCTGCACACATGGCCCATGCAGAATTTTCTCGACTTTATAATCATTAGTGTTCAGGGGGATTTAAAAAATAATTCCATTTAGCTCAGAAGATTTACATGAATCACATCTCTTTAACCATGAGCAATATTTCTAACAACTACATAAATTTGTATTTCAAAGGTTTCTCTACCTGATCTGTTTAAAACATTTGCGCTGTGTAATAGTTAAAATCGTATAGGAGGTGTGTGTATATTCTCACTCATTTCATTTTTGCAAATCGAACACCGTAGAGGTTATGGCTACTTCAAGATGGAGCTGCTTGAATCACCCCAGCATATTTTTCTATATGTGTGAGGAGCAGAAACCAAAAGCAAAGAGGAAACCTACTTTTGTGTTTTGTAACAAAAGCATATGCAATTATCATTATTTTGGTGTCAAGCTTGGAGGTCAAGATAAGCCGTGGGCTCCTCATATTGTATGCAAAACCTGTACGGAGCATTTGTGCCAGAGGACAAATGGAAAGAGAAGCTGCCTGATATATGGAGTACCAGTGGCATGGAGAGAACTGAAAAACCACTTCAATGACTTATTTTTGTATTATTAATATCACAGGCATCAATCAAAATAATCATGACAAGTGGTCTTATGCTGATCTACCTTCAGCCAGGAGACCTGTTCTGCACTCAGATCTTGTACTGATTTCACCTTTCCTTGAACTACCACAGCTCTCAGAGGATGTCTGATATCACACAATGTTAAAAAAAGTGGAGGCAGTGACAGTGAATTCCAACAACTTCACACAGTGATCATTTTGACCAGAATGAATTGGTCTTCATTTGCTCTTCTTGTGATAAGCTTTCTTGGCAACAAGAAGGCAGACAACTACACACAATTAGTAGAAGATATGCTCTTTCATTTCAGCAGGCTTAGCTGAAACATGATTGTTAAAATCCACTATCTGCACAATCACTTAGATTGCTTTCCAGAGAACCTTGGTGACTTAAGTAGCACACAATAATTAGTGGATAAGTATATAACTATACACAAAGCACTGCAGTAAAGCTGTGATACCAGAATGTATAAACTAGGAAAAATGTAGGAACAGCTTTATTACTTAACAACAAGCTAAGTACTCTATTTAATTTAACATTATTTTTAAAAAATGGTATTCATGTGAATCTATACTTTATCTCCTCTCTCTATTTCTTCGTCCTGTATGTTTTTGTTTGATTAAGGCTCACGTCGAAATGTCACAACTTTGTAGTCGTTAAGTAATAAAGCTGTTCCTACAGTTTTCCTAGTTTATACATCTTGGTGACTTAAGCGAAGAGCAAAATGAAAGCAATGGAAGCCAGATACCAAGGAAGATGGGATGTATACATGATGGCAGACTATTGTTGGAATCTTATGCAGGATTGTCCAGGCAGATTCAACTCTTGAAAGTCTTATAAAAGAAGTTTCTTGTGTGTCGAATGAGTGGAAAGTTTGTATCATAAACTTGTGCTTTTGGTATGAAATAAGTAGATTTTCATGTAGTACACTTTTCTTTTAATTTTTATCATGTTTCCTTCATGCGTAGAAAGATATTAATTTAAACACTACATTAAAATATCCTGATTTGTTATGGCTGAGCAGAGTGAAGAGTGGTATATGGCATATGTTCTGTATCTCAAAAACTAGATCTGATAGGGGAAATTTGTGCCGTTTTTTCAATCAGCAGATCAAATATACCCAGAAACAGGTCTAACATTTGAGCACTAAAATGTGTGTTGGCTAATGTTATCTAACAACAAATGCCTAAAAACACAGAAATGCTCTAATAAGGCAATAGACTAAGACCTAATGCCTAACAGTATGGCAGAGAAATTATTTAAACACAACAGCAATGATCTAATTATATATATTCTTTTTTAAAAGCCAGAAAATTCAACCTCAATATCAATAGTCCCACCGCAGAGGGATGTTGGTGCATCAATAGCAAAAGATTTCATGGCATCCAAAATTGGTCGGTAGCCTAAAGAGAGCATTGTAAGATGCCTGATAAACTGATAAATTAGAATGATAAGAGAAAATAAAATGAGGAAGAATAAAAAGACAGCAAATAAAAATGGAAGCATAACAAAGAAATTGATAGAGAGAAGGCAGGTAAAGCACAAAGGATATTTTTACAATTGTTATATTTAAATAACAGAGAAACAGAGAAAGGCAGAGAATTACAAATAGTTAGGATAAAATAGGATATAAGAAACTAGGTATGAACTTAATATTCATATTTGTATGTGATTGAATATACAGTAAGTATAGTGTATGGACTTAATATTCATATTTATATTGATTGAATATACAGTAAGTATAGTGTATGGACTTAATATTCATATTTATATTTGATTGAATATACAGTAAGTATAGTGTATGGACTTAATATTCATATTTGTATGTGATTGAATATACAGTAAGTATAGTGTCATTTCGTTTTACTACTTCATTTACTTTGTCTACTGTCACTTGGTTTTAACCAAGGCAAAATTCACTACTGCACTGAGCCCTAACTACATCTGTATTTGTTATGTCTTCTTTCTTTATTATTATACTCTTTGATCATTTGTTATGGTGTAGACGAAGTCTCTTCAAGAAAACTTGATGAACTACCATGCAGGCCCTATGTAATGTTTAATGGCACGAAAATGATGTAAGATGTAAGATAAAGTCTCTTGCTCACAAAAATATAATACACATGAAATCTTATTTTAATGTGAGCTAAATGACAAAATGAGTAGAAACAAAATACTCACAATCCTAAGCATACACACTAACCTGTACACCTGCAGATTGTGGTATCAAAAGCATCTTCTACCTCCTTCATCTTTGGTCTAGCATTGTTCTGCAGCAGTCTGCAAGTAACACACCAAAAGTAAATGCCAGTTCATATTTGCCTTCATGTATGCACACTTAACTTTTCTTTGATTCAGTGTATGAGCCTTCTCCTGTTCTTACATCTTACATCCTACCCGTGCCGCTAAACATCGCATGGGGCTTGCATGATAGATTGTCAAGATTTTCTATTTTCGGCGAGCTTTTCAACCTCATCAAGGGATGTTATTCCCACTAAGCTGGCCTCTCTTAACAATGTCCTCTTTAGAGTTTCACGTGGTCTGCCTCTTTTTCCTCAGCCTTGTGTGTTCCAGTTGATAGCTTGTTTTGATACTCTCTGATTGTTTCTTCTCAGCACATGACCAGCATACGCACATCTTTATTTTCAAAGGGTTAAGGGATTGAGAATGAGGGATGGAAGAGAGAGAGGGAGAGAGTCAGATGCTTAACTGTAACAATTTACTTTGTCTATTATAACAAAATTTCTTTATACTGAAGTGACGTGTTAGTTCATTCTCAGGACATTAGTACTTAATAGCAATAAGATTTGTTAAAGCTCACATATGTGTAATCTATTTTGTTTATTTACAAAATAAAGTTTATACTTGTTTGTTACTCACCCATACATGCACATGACTTGCCCAGGAGAACAGAATCCGCACTGAACCCCGTCAAACTTGGCCAATCTGTCCTGTATTGGGTGCAGTCCATCACGAGTGTTACCCAGACCCTCTATGGTAGTAATATCAAGGCCGTCACATGAGTAAAGTGCCAGGCAACACTGAGGATAGGAAACAGCATATAGTAAATAATGTTCTCTATAGAAATAGTTAGCAGCAGGTGATGCTCTTTATGAAAATTATAAGTAGCAAATGGTGACCTTTATAGAAATAGCAGACAGTAAATAATATTCTGTATAGTGGCAGATGATACTCTCTATAGAAATAAAAGGTAATCCCATCAGCATAAGATGTTTCTCTGATAAATAAAAATTTTTAAACTTTTTAAATAGACTTGACATTTTTATGAATATGAATTTGTTGGTTTATTGACTGATCTCCTTGTATTTGCAAACTGGGGCTATAACCAGAGTGATAAATTTCCTTTTTAAGTTATTTTACAATATTTAATCCTTAAAATGTTTATTTCTTCACTTGCATTGTACTCTATTCCTCTGTTTTTATTTATGTTGTCATTTCTGATGAAAGCACAAGCTGAAATATTACACTGTTGTTTTCCTACCTAATGAAGCATGCTCTTGTAATCTTTTGTCACAGGATCTTACCAGCTGATACCATAGTGATTTTCTTGAAAGAAGGTAGGAGGGCAGATTAGAACTGGATTGCTTTTGTATTTTGTAACCTTGCAGAGTGCATCTGTGGAGCAGCCTATTCAGTGAGCACTTACTGCCAGAGAAGAGAAATCTTATCAGTCGCTTGATTGTAGTAATGCTGCAGTATGTCTCAACAGCATTGATTGAAGGTAATAAAACTTCTTAGTTAATGATAACTGGCTGTGGAAACTTTAAAGCTGATAGAGTTATCTAAGTTCCAAAGACTACAATTTTACATGAATGTAAAATGTAACAAACACATCATAATTAATTGAACTAGGCAAGTAAAACTCGTTCATTATTTAGAAGATCACAAAGTTTTTGCTCACTGATGCAACGCTGTATGTCTTTGGTTTTTCTGTCAATGGATCATCATGTTTGACTGTGACCACACACACACCACAGCCACCTTCAAGGCAACATCCTTTGGTACCAGTAGAGATGCCAGTGATACGTAAGAAGTCAAGCAATGAAGTGGATGGAGGGTACTCATTTTTTACTGAATAAAACAATTTTTATGCTTGTCAGTATAGTTTTTCTGTTCTAGTTCATCACTGTTTTGATAAAAATATAAAACCAAAATATTTTCATAATGTAGACTTTTACATCTAAATAATTTTTTAATTTCAGAAAACTAGACTCCACTGATTTACTTTTATAAAAGAGAGAGCTTAATTTCTGAAATAGGAATACTCTAAACCAATTGTTTCTAACCTTCTTTTAGCCATGGATTACAATAAATGCCATTAAGTGCCAAAAATATAAAACAAATGTACCTTCGTATGAATTACCATTAACACAAAAAGTTATGCTTTGTCTTTCATCCTGGGACATTTTCAGAAGTGAGTTAGACTTTCCGTCGAATTATTGAAGGCTGGCAAGTTAATTTTTCTGCCATGTTGGAAGAGAAAAAAAAAGTGCTTTTAGTTTACTTCACTTTGGCTATATTAACTATTTGAAACAAAATTACTAATATAGTACAGGAAATTAAGTCATAAAAGTTTCGTTTAATCTTTTTTTTTAAATCTTGTTCTGTTTTAAAAAATAAAGCTTTTGTATGCTTCAAATTCAGCTTATCTGCAATATCATTTTTAATTTAGAATTAGGTTTACTGCTATCCATAACTTTTCTCATAATCTGATTTCCTTTTTAAGTTATTTTACAATATTTAATCCTTAAAATGTTTATTTCTTCACTTGCATTGTACTCTATTCCTCTGTTTTTATTTATGTTGTCATTTCTGATGAAAGCACAAGCTGAAATATTACATTGTTGTTTTCCTACCTAATGAAGCATGCTCTTGTAATCTTTTGCCATAGGATCTTACCAGCTGATACCATAGTGATTTTCTTGAAAGAAGGTAGGAGGGCAGATTAGAACTGGATTGCTTTTGTATTTTGTAACCTTGCAGAGTGCATCTGTGGAGCAGCCTATTCAGTGAGCACTTACTGCCAGAGAAGAGAAATCTTATCAGTCGCTTGATTGTAGTAATGCTGCAGTATGTCTCAACAGCATTGATTGAAGGTAATAAAACTTCTTAGTTAATGATAACTGGCTGTGGAAACTTTAAAGCTGATAGAGTTATCTAAGTTCCAAAGACTACAATTTTACATGAATGTAAAATGTAACAAACACATCATAATTAATTGAACTAGGCAAGTAAAACTCGTTCATTATTTAGAAGATCACAAAGTTTTTGCTCACTGATGCAACGCTGTATGTCTTTGGTTTTTCTGTCAATGGATCATCATGTTTGACTGTGACCACACACACACCACAGCCACCTTCAAGGCAACATCCTTTGGTACCAGTAGAGATGCCAGTGATACGTAAGAAGTCAAGCAATGAAGTGGATGGAGGGTACTCATTTTTTACTGAATAAAACAATTTTTATGCTTGTCAGTATAGTTTTTCTGTTCTAGTTCATCACTGTTTTGATAAAAATATAAAACCAAAATATTTTCATAATGTAGACTTTTACATCTAAATAATTTTTTAATTTCAGAAAACTAGACTCCACTGATTTACTTTTATAAAAGAGAGAGCTTAATTTCTGAAATAGGAATACTCTAAACCAATTGTTTCTAACCTTCTTTTAGCCATGGATTACAATAAATGCCATTAAGTGCCAAAAATATAAAACAAATGTACCTTCGTATGAATTACCATTAACACAAAAAGTTATGCTTTGTCTTTCATCCTGGGACATTTTCAGAAGTGAGTTAGACTTTCCGTCGAATTATTGAATGAATCCGTCATAATGACGCCATGAACGACATTATGGACAATAAACCATTCCACTGCCGCCGACACAGCCTCTATTTCCATTCGCATGTGTGATGTGATGATTTCAAAGGCTCCCGAACCCTGTGCCACTATTCTTCCATTTCTTATATCTTATATCTTATATCCTTCCCGTGCCGTTAAACGTCACATAGGGCTCGCAAAGTAGTTCGCCAAATTTTTCCTGTCTTCGGCAAGTCTTTCAACCTCATCAAAGGATTTTATGCCTGTTAACTTGGCCTCTCTTAATAATGTCCTCTTCAGAGTTTCGCGCGGTCTGCCCCTTTTTCTTCGGCCTGTTGTGTTCCACTTGATAGCTTGTTTTGGGATTCTCTGATCATTTCTTCTCATCAAGTGACCAACATATGTCCATCTCCTTTTCCTGATCACCCATGAGACTGGTTGTTGTTCAGTCATCTGTCTTATCTCTGCATTGTTCTTGAATTCATTCCACTTGATGCCCAGTATTTTCCTTAGGCATTTGTTTTCAAAAGAGTCTAATTTCTTTTCTATTTATTTAGTTGTTTTCCAGCTTTCACATGCATAAATGAGGGTGGATATTACATTTGAATTGAATAGTCTTAACTTGGTTTTTGTGCTTATAACTTTTGAATTCCATATGTTCTCAAGATTCTTGAAGATTGATGCTGCTTTTGCAATTCTGATCCTAACTTCCTTTCTAGTGTCACCATCCTGGTCTATGTAGCTGCCATTCATTCATTCCTTTGCATGTCCCTTGCGGAACTTTGCCTCCCAAACAGCACTCCTGTAGGCCTCTCGGTTGTGAGCAAGATGGCCTGCTGCTGCTGCATCCATTTCCAGATCATCAACGATGTCTTGCAGCCATCTTCGTTTCGGTCTTCCTCTCTTTCTTTTTCCCATTATGTATCCCTCCAATATGGTCTTCTCTAAATTATCATGACGTTTAATGTGGCCAAAATATTTAAGTTTTCTCTCTTTAATCCTCTTTACTAGCCAGCCTTCATCAATATTAAGCTCTTGCAGTATAGATATATTTGTTCGTTTTTGTGTCCACGATATTTGGAGAACTCTTCTATAGCATTTACATTCAAAGGCATTTATGTGCTTCTCAGCTGTTTTGTTAAGTGTCCAGGTCTCACAGGCATATGTTGCGATGGGAAAGATGCATGCCCTTAAAAATCTTATTTTTGTGGTTCTGTCTGCTCCTCTCCACAGATTCTTTATTTGTTTTACTTTCTGAAGAGCAATAGATGTCCTCCTTTTAATTTCCCTCATTGTATCTCCATTATTAGTTAGTAGTGATCCAAGATATTCAAAACTCTCCACTTCTTCCAGTTTTTCCTCATTGATACATATTTCAGTTGCCTTGTTTGTTTTATCAGTTGTCATCACTTTAGTTTTCTTTGCATTAAGATAGAGGTTCTGCTCTTCGCTGTTCTTGCGGACTGACATAATCAGTTTTTCCATTCCTTCTTGTGTTGTGGACAGCAATACTGTGTCATCAGCATATCTAATCTCTGGTATTTCATAACCTCCAACTGTTATGGCATCGTAATATTCTTTGTCTACATCTTCTCTAACATTCCTCATTATATTTTCAGTATACAAGTTAAATAAGTAGGGTGACAATATGCACCCCTGACGGACCCCTTGTTTTATGTCAAACCAACTTGTTGTTTCACCATTTATTCTTACTGCTGCTTGTTGGTCTAAATACAGCAGTGATGTTAATTGTATCAAATGTGTTGGAAATCCCATTTTTTCCATTATTGCCCAAAGTTTCTGGTGTTGTACACAATCAAATGCCTTTGAGTAGTCTATAAAGGATAAATATAGATTCACATTTAACTCCCTGCATTTCTCTATTATTAATCTTAGATTGAATATATGATCTCTTGATCCTCTTCCTTGCCTGAAGCCAGCTTGGACCATATTGACTTCTTCTTCTATTTTCTTTCGAAGTCTACCCATTATGATTTTTAACAGAATTTTACTGGCATGACTAATCAGGGCAACAGTTCTGTAGTTGATGCATAATTTCAGGTTACCCTTTTTTGGCAGTGGTATGAATACAGTTCTTTTCCATTCTTTTGGCCAAATACCTGAATGCCATATCTTTTTACATAGTGCATGATAGATTGTTGCACATTCCTTTCCTCCTGCTTTAATAAATTCAGCGGTTATCTCATCACATCCTGGTGATTTACCTGGTGATGTAGCTGCCAAGGTATGCAAATTGATTGACTTCTTCAATATCTGTCCCTTCTATGTGTATTTTTCCATTTTGATTGATGGGAATTTTCATTATTTTTGTTTTGTCCTTGTTAATTTCAAGTCCTATTTTGCTAGCCAGTGAAGACAGGCTATCTGTTTTTTCTTGCATGAAATTCACATTATTACTGATAAGAGTTATGTCATCAGCAAAATCAAGATCTTCTAGTTGGGTCCCATGTACCCAGTCAATACCTGTGTTACCTGTGCAGCATTTTTTCATTATGAAGTCTATTGTAATCCCAAAAAGTAAAGGAGACAGTATACATCCTTATTTCACGCCTGTTTCAATCTGGAACCATTCACTCATCCCTTCTTCTGTCTTGACTGCACAACCATATCCATTGTATAAGTCCTTAATGATGTTGACAATTTTAGATGGTATTCCATATAGACATAAAATTCTCCATAATGAATCATTCTTCCATTTAGGTAGACAGTAAAACCCCAATCACGCCTGCTGTTCCGAGACACTGAGCCATTTGTATATATTCTTATCTTATATCCTTCCGCAAAGTAGTTCGCCAATTTTTCCTGTCTTCGGCGAGTCTTTCAACCTCATCAAAAGATTTTATGCTTGTTAATTTGGCTTCTCTTAATAATGTCCTCTTCAGAGTTTCACGCGGTCTGCCTCTTTTTCTTCGGCCTGTTGTGTTCCACTTGATAGCTTGTTTTGGGATTCTCTGATCATTTCTTCTCATCAAGTGACCAACATATGTCCATCTCCTTTTCCTGATCACCCATGAGACTGGTTGTTGTTCAGTCATCTGTCTTATCTCTGCATTGTTCTTGAATTCATTCCACTTGATGCCGAATATTTTCCTTAGGCATTTGTTTTCAAAAGAGTCTAATTTCTTTTCTATTTCTTTAGTTGTTTTCCAGCTTTCACATGCATAAATGAGGGTGGATATTACATTTGAATTGAATAGTCTTAGCTTGGTTTTTGTGTTTATAACTTTTGAATTCCATATGTTCTCAAGATTCTTGAATAATGATGCTGCTTTTGAAATTCTGATCCTAACTTCCTGTCTAGTGTCACCATCCTGGTCTATATAGCTGCCAAGGTATGCAAATTGATTGACTTCTTCAATATCTGTCCCTTCTATTTGTATATATTACCATGTCGGAAAACCCACAGTGATGCTAGATGAGATCTTGAACCCAAAGTTCAACTGCTCCCTACGTCCAGTCTCTACATTCACGGCCCTTCTGTATAATAAACTTTATTAAATGAAATCGGTCCTGTACCCGTAACCAATCATTGCCTTTATACGCCTCATCTAGATCACACACTGACATTATTGTATCATCAGTCTCAGCCATCCAAGATCTGCCTCGTTTGATGCCTCTGCCATTTATCAACACAGCTCTTTATAGAAGAGCTTTCATGCCAGCAACCCTGATGTATGCCAGCAACCCTGATGTATGCCTTTACCTCAGCATACTTGTATTTTGACCTCACACTCAGCATAACAAGCAGAAAGCTCATAGCCACTGCAGGAGTATCCCTGGTGCAGCCCAAGACAATTCTCATTGCCTCGTTCTGTGCACGCTCTAGTCTGTTCAGCCGTGCACTTGACAGGGTTAGTAGGCCTAGACCATTCTCCAGAGGTGACATCGCTAGCCCCTACATCAGCAAGAGTAGAGTGCTCTGCGGAAAGCTTACTGCCCTGGCCTTTTGTATTACAATGTCCACATGTTGTGCATAGAATCGATCAAATATGATCCCTCGATACTGCATGAAATATGTTCTTATTATCTTGTTCCCGTCATTCACAATCGAAACTTCAGATCTTAAAATTCTGTTATTTAATGAGCGTCACAGGTTGCTAGCTTCTTCAGGGTGTGTCATCGCACTGTTATCCTCACACCAGTCTAATATCTGATCCACCTTGTCCTGTACTCGCCCTAACAGTAAAGTAATGAACCGAACTGTAATCTATACGAAGAATGTTTAGTCGTCACTTTTAGACATTTAGTTACCAAAAACCTAGTACTCCGAACTTTCCTACATTTTATATAATTTAATCATCTGGACACTTGCACGTGAATGTCACAGTATTTATATATTCCCTTTGTTATTTGAGCCCCCCCCCCCAAAATGCTATTTATTTTCTTAATGTGATGTCTGTGTTATTTTATTTTTTTTTGGGGGGGGGGGGATAGGAGAAAGGGTTAAAAAATTTTTGATGACACTAGATAACGTTGGATGATGAACGTACATAAATTCAGCCAAATGTTTTATCCCCATTTTAAGACCAGAGCGCCTATCAGTTACATCAACTATAGCAATCGTTCACAAAAACTGGCCCACATTATTCACACGCACGTACGCACACGCGCTCGCACCCACACACTCACACTCACACACACCCACATAGTTGGACGACGAGGCGTGCTGTAATTTTCTTTACCTGGATATGCGGGCCGTTTGAGATTAGAAGATGTCTGTGGGCTACTGATTATGAATCTTTAAAATCTAAAAATTGATATACACTTGTAGTTGTTTTAGCTGCTGATCATAATCGTTCTACATAATCCCAAGTTCACAATGAAAGACTTTATATGTATAATATAGCGCAAAGTCTGCTTATGTTTACTTGTCGCTGCTTATATACCTACGAAATTCTTTAGAGTGTAGATAGTTTATTTCTCAGCATTGTACCTTCCAGACAGTCTGTATAACTAGAAAGTAATCAATAATTTTATTTCTATTCTACTTCAGATAAGTCAGTCTAAGGGCACTGGCACGTTTATGGCTGTCTTTGTTTCTTGCATATTCTATACTGTTTTTCTACTGTGTGCTTTTAATTAAAGAGTCGTATTGCTTTGTCTTGTATTCTTTGACCTCCTCATTTGAATATTTAAAGGAAGGACATGACAGGCAGCTTTTGTCTTGTTGTTTGTTTTATTTGCTTGTTCAGAATGTCAACGACGCTCTCATGTTTGGATACTATGATATTAAAAAAAAAAGAAAGAAAGTCCACTTTATTTTGTTTTATAATCTAGTTCTTCTGGTTAAAGAATCCGAAAAACACTCGCCCGCATACACATATGCATACATCACGCGGGCAACCACAGAGAGCAAGAGTGAATCGGTTCAGGAGACCCCAAGTACAGTGATTTTCATTTTTCTAGAAGCAACCCTCCTTCTCTCTCTCTCTCTCTTCTCTCCCCCCCCCCCCTTTCATTTTTTTAAAGCCAGGTTGACCCATGTATTGGTCGATCCGAAAAAGAAAAATCCGCCCTAGTACGAAATCGAACAAGGAACTTTCTGGGCGACAAGAAAGTACACTAACCGCTACACCACGGCAGGAACATTTTTGACGTGAGAGGCATAAAATAGTAAGAGAATGTTTGTGTCCTGAAACACGAACTCTTCCATACCAAGAAACCACCTAGCTACGAGAGGCAGAAAAATAGTAAGAGAATGTTTGTGTCCTGAAACACGAACTCTTCCATACCGAGAAACCACCTAGCTACGAGAGGCAGAAAAATAGTAAGAGAATGTTTGTGTCCTGAAACACGAACTCTTCCATACCAAGAAACCACCTAGCTACGAGAGGCAGAAAAATAGTAAGAGAATGTTTGTGTCCTGAAACACGAACTCTTCCATACCGAGAAACCACCTAGCTACGAGAGGACAACGCACTGTGTACTCGACTATCTTGCACCAGGAACAAGATGCTTGAAGTGTGTGAGTGAGTGTGTGTGTGTGTGTGTTATGTGTGTGTGTGTCTCCTCCCCCCCCCCCCCCCGAAACTCACTCGGAAAGGAAACAAGGTCATGACACAGAAATTCTGTCAACTAGAACTCCTTCCCGCGCATATACCCAGTTTGAAACACAAACGTACAAACATTGTTTCTTCCAAATGTCTAGCTGAGCTTAGATACATATTTACCTTGCACATATTACAATTTAGAGAAGACCGTATTGGAAGGATACATAATGGGAAAAAGAAAAAGAGGAAGACCGAAACGAAGATGGCTGCAAGACATCGTTGACGATCTGGAAATGGATGCAGCAGCAGCAGGCCATCTTGCTCACAACCGAGAGGCCTACAGGAGTGCTGTTTGGGAGGCAAAGTTCCGCAAGGGACATGCAAAGGAATGAATGAATATTACAATGATTGAGCATACTCGGAAAATAAGTTTGTACTTAAAAAAAATATTCTTTTTATTGTTGCTCACTTTTCACTAGACATTTGCAGGAGACCATGTCTGTATTTTTGTACCTCAGAGTGGCAAAGTTTCCGTCCATGTTAACAACCCTAAACAACAGAAGATTAAAGGCATAATATATTAATCCTTCATTATTCCAGAAGCACTGTATTACAGCCAGTGTTGAAGTCAGTTGCACATTATGAATGCAGTTTAATGTGAGATTTAGTGATAAATTATGGCAAAATTCCATAGACTCTCAAGCTATTCTTTTCTTCTTCTTCAGCGTTCAAGAAAGGTTGGTCATGCTAATTCTGCAGCTTTGTGGCCCTGGCCAAGTCCGCCGTCTTCTCCAGGCTTGTGTGTGAGCGCCTCAGCTTTTCTTTCAGTTCCTCTCCCTCGGGCCAGATCTCTGCTTGGAGATATGAGTGGGCAGGTCTGCAAGATATGTTCTGGTGTCTGGATCCCAATGCCATAAGGACATTCATTTGTGAGCGAGCTATTGAAGCTAGGGAAACGTTATATTTATCTATCATTATTCTCATGTAATAAGATATTTTGTTATTTGATACACTTGTGCCAAGTTAAGCTTGCCTGCTTTCATATTACAATAAATAATAATGTTTGCTGGTGTCAAACATCCACTTTTTAAAATGAAACCTCAAAAACTTCTTCATAAATATTCATCACCATCATCAGGTGCCGTGCCGACTGGCGTTGGCTATTATGCTTCTCCAGAGTACCCGATCCTTCATGCAGGCCATCAGTTCAGTTGGTGATCTCCTCTCACACCAACCCGTCAGACTGTCCAGTATCATTTCTCTTCGTCTTCCTCTTGATCTTCTTCCTTATATTTTTCCTGTTATTATAATATTTTCAATGTCCCCTCTTCTCATTGCATGTCCTATGAAAGTACATTGTCTCTCTCTTATCTTTCTGACAAGGTTTTTTGTCTCTCCAGCTCTTCTCATACATTCTTCATTAGTTATTTTTGCTGTCCAGGGGATTCGCAACATTCTTCTAATAAACCCATTTCTGCTGCTTCCAATGATTTTTGTGCAGACCTTGCCTATTGTCCATGATTCACTTCCATATAACAAGATAGGTTCAATATAGCATTTTAGGACTCGTTTTCTAACATTCATTGATAAAGATGTGTTAGCTAATATGTTTCTCATTCTCTGAAATGCAGTCTTTGCTTGGCCTATTCTGTTCCTAATTTCTGTTTTGCATTTCCCATCTGAAGTTATTACTGCTCCAAGGTATTTGAATTTCTGCACCTGCTTCAGAATAGTTCCGTTTAATTTAATACTGCATGCTGGTGGATTCTGTTTCTTAGATATAACCATAGTCTCTGTCTTTTTGATGTTCAAAGTAAGGCCTTTCTGTTCACTTTCTTTGGCGACTTTATCCAAGAGATTTTGCAGGTCTTGTTGGTTCTCCGCTATCAGTATTGTGTCGTCAGCATACCGAAGGTTGTTAATATTGTATCCTCCAATTTTTATGCCTGGTTCTGTGATGATTGTTCTTAGAATATTCTCGCTGTACAGAGAAAAAATGTCTGGAGATAGTACGCATCCTTGTCGCACCCCTTGTTTTATAGGTTGATATTTTCCAATTCTATTTTCAACTCAAACTTCTGCTTCTTGCTGCCAGTATAGATGTTTTACAATCCTCAGGTCTTTGCCGTCTATATTGATGTCTTCAAGCATTTTAATAATTTCATTATGTTTCACCTTGTCAAATGCCTTGGTGTAATCAATGAAGCATAAGTAGAGATCTTTCTGTACTTCTAAAACTCTTTCTGTTAGTGTTCGTAAAGCATAAATGGCATTGTGTGTTCCCTTTCCTTCAACAAATCCAAACTGTTCATCTGCTATTTCCATTTTTATCTTTTTCCTTGTTCTTCTCATAATTATTCTCAGAAGTAGCTTCGTTATGTGACATGAGAGGCTGATAGTCCGGTGGTCGTCACATTCCTTTGCACCTGGTTTCTTTGGTAGTGCTATAAACGTGGATTTAATCAGGTCACTGGGAATATAACCACTGTTGTAAATATCATTCAGTAACTTGGTTATTATTTTTATTCCTGTCTCCTCTAGTGCCTCTATTTCTTCTATTGTTATATTATCAGGCCCAGTCGCTTTTCCTTTCTTCATGTGTTTGATGGCATCTATGTTTTCATCTTCAAGTATTGGCGGTCCATCACAGTTTTCAGTATCTGGTGTTAATTCTGGTCTTTCTCCTCCATATAGCTCACCGATATACTCTGTCCACCTGTCCACAATGTCTTCTTTTCCCATTAACATTTTACCTTCTTTCGATTTCAGGCATCCTGTGGTATATTTTGTTTTCCTGCCTGTGAGTTCATTAATTCGTTTGTGCACGTTTTTGCTGTCTTTATTATGAGCGTCCTCTATCTGTCTGCACTGTTCATTTAACCACACTTCTTTTGCTTCTCTGCATTTGCGTCTTATTTCTTTATTTATCTTACTATATTTTTCCTCGTTATTTTTACTCCTCCTCCTCTTGTCCATCAGTCTTAAGATGTCGTCTGTCATCCATTTATTTTTAGGGGCTTCTTTTTTCGGTGGTATTATCTCCTTAACAGTTTGGTGGATAGAATCTCTTAACATTTCCCATTGTTCATCTATACTATTTATCTTTGCTATTGCATTGTATCTATTTGTTATAATAACTTTGTATTGTTCTCGCAGTTCTTGGTCATTTTTAAGAAGTTCTGTATTCAGTTTGATGTTTCTCACTTTTCTGCCTGCTTTCTTTAGCTTTATTCTAACTTTTCCACAGAGTGGAAATATTAATATTATTTATAATATATATATATATATATTATATATATATATATATATATATATATTATTTCAGCAAATCCAAATCTAGGATTAGATTCTAACACAGTTATTTATCAAGCATTTTTTTTTGTAAATTAAAATTTGGCTAAAAATGTTCCACATTATGTGGATGTGTCTTGTTTGATGAAGATTATGATACATTATTAATAATAATTTGTTATAAAGCCAGGACTACTTGTACTCTTAAAAGCAATAATTATAACATGACCAAACTATTGCACTTATATAAAGTGCATTGACATATACATAAAAGTAAATGTTCATTAAAGATAATATTTGTATTAATCATAGCAAATGTAAGAGAATACTTTTAAAAATTTAGATTTAAATAAGTAATACTGTAATGGGCTTGACATGTAAATACTTAAATATTATTAAAGATAATTATCAGCAAGTGATAAAATGTCCAAAGTTTCTTTGATATCCATAACAACTAAGCTAACCAGTGGGAAATGACTGACAAATCTGAAGCTGGCTAGGCACTTGAGATAAAAATTTGATCGGTGAAAAATTAATTTTGAAAAAGTAGATTTAAGATAACAGTGTATATTATTTATAAATATGTGTACCTTATTTGTTATGTGTAAACATAAAAATATTTTTGCCCTATATTGAATAAGAGGTCAGGTGTCAAAGAAAATGTGACGCACTTGACATTCACCTTCCCTTGTTAATACTATGTGTGTTTCAAGACAGCCTTTGTGAACTTTGTTTATAATTACACATGGATACAGAATGTCCACAAAGACCTTGTACACTGTAAACTGTATCTTATAAATAAGAAATAAAAAAAACACTGCTCAATTTGTTCATGTCATTAACAAGGCGTCAACAACCTTATGGAAAGAAACACTGATACCATTGCCATCACTGATAAAGCAGTGCTACAGGGAGCGTTAATGAAATCTGAATACCATTTTGATAACTAAGTGTGGTAAATGATGCTCATGTGGAAGTTTATAGAAGTATATTTAAAATATTTCCATGTTTTTTCATGATGCAGCAAATTGCGCATTGTTACCTCTTCATCTGCATTTTTAATACCGTTTTAAAAATTGCATTGGGATTTTATAAAGACCTTGTATATTTCACTACTTATGTCTCTCTGTCTCTCTCTCTCCATCTCTCTCCCTGTGTGTGTCTCTCTCTCTTTCTCTCTCTCTCTCTCTGTCTCTCTCTCTCACTCTCTCTCTTTCTCACACAAACTTACACATACATTTGTATATAATACTAATTTTTACTTTTTAACCTGAATGCTGAATAACAGAAGCTATATATTGTTAATTAAGTAGAAAACAAAACATTTGGCAACAAAGCACCCAGATACAAGGAAAAAGCCTTATATATTGCTTGTCAGTTTGTGTTTGCTCACAACCATATGAGAGTGTGCAGAACTAAATATGGTCACCATACACACAACTAAGTATGTAAACACACACAAGATCACTGCTTTAAAACAGTGAACACATATTATTAAAATCGTTTTAAAATAAATTTAATTACATGTGGTTGGCACAGGGAAGTCAAGGACAGAGTGATTACATTCTCGCAGAATATCTGGATTTCAAAGCATCTGAATTTAGTATGTAAACATATAAATCTTCCATCACCTTCTTCAACTCTGTTCCATTACCTGATCCATAGATTTCATTATGCACCCAAGCAGTACATTTTTTTTAACAAAGCTAATCAACAGAACTATTTTCTAATTAATCAACAGATATGTTGAAAACAAATGCCTAAGGAAAATATTCTGTATAAAGTGGAACGAATTCAAGAACAATGCAGAGAAAAAGAAGATGGACATATACCAGTCATGTGGTGATAAGAAACAAACCAGCGAATCCTCAAACAAGCTATCAAGTGAAACACAATAGGCCTAAGAAAAAGAGGTCATCCACGTGAAACTCTAAAGAGGACATTGATAAGAGAAGTCAGTTCAGTGTGCATAACACCCCTTGATGAGATTAAAAACTCTCTGAAGACAGGAAATATTGGCTAACTACTATGTGGGCCATATGACGTTTAGTGGCACGGGAAGGATGTAAGATGTAAGAGTTAAAAGAATAATGAAAGAGTCAGTAAAAGCTGGACATTGCAATTTTTTCATATTACTCATCCACAAATTTGTCTACAGATCAGAAACACACCACCATCTTCATCAGATTAAAAAAAAATACACACTTGTTTCATGTATAAATGTGAATATTAATGCTGTCCTATTCAACATACGTCGACTAACAATTAATGTACAGGAAAGCATAAATGACTTTCTGAAGTAGTTACATTTTTAAAAGTAATTAACCACATGAGAAAAATCACAAATATTTGTAAATGTTTAGAGAGACATGAAGATACAGGCTTAAATTATTAATCATGTAACCGAAGTACTAGGGTCATACCGAAAGTCGTGAGCAAATTTTTTTTTTTTTTTTAATCAGAATTTATAGATAGAGAAAATATAAATGTATCACCTTAACTGCATCCTTTGCACTTCATGTAGAGGTCACATGATGTCACCAGCATGTGTCATGTGACCACGCAGAGCATAAACAAAATGGCAGGTGCTGATGTTTCATTTCATCAACGTGCTGTTATTGAGTTCCTCGTTAAAGAGGAAATCCCCACTGTTGAAATTCACCAAAGACTTCAACTTACTCAAGGAGATGTGTGTATGAGTGCTAGCGTGTTAGGAGGTGGTTGAAACATTTCAAAGATGGAAACACGAGCATCCAAGAGATGCCTCGTTGCGATCACCCTTGAACTGCCTCCACTGAACGCAACGTGGAAAGGGTTGAAGACATTATTAAAGCAGACAGATGTGTCACAGTATCTGAAACCGCTGTAAATCTTGGAATAGGACACAGTGCAATACAGGAAATGATTTAAACCCTAGGCTATAGCAAAATTTGTGCCCACTAGGTCCCACAGGAGAGAACATCCAGAAAGCAGTGCTTCTGTGCCGTTGGTTAGTGGAACGGAATTCTACCGGGAGGGTATTTTCAAACTTGCAAAGCGATGGGAAAAGTGTGTGCAGAGAAATGGAAATTATGTTGAATACTGAAGAAAAGGATGCAGATTAAGGTGATATGTTTATATTTTCTCTATCTATAAATTCCGATTTTTAACAAAATTTTGCTCACGACTTTCGGTATGACCATCGTACTAAAGTAGGTTATCCATGAGATAACAGTAATGGTGGGATATGATTGGTTATTTTCTTCATAACTTTCATTACTTCAAAAGATAAAACATTTGAAAACTGGGCCTGTGAGTACATTGAGTACTTGCTGAGGGACTTAGGTACTGAAAAATGTTAACTGGTTTTTAAAAAGCCTTTTGTATCCATTTAGCTCCTAAACTGTATAAGGCTTTCCATATACAAATAAATTTCTGAGATTTATTTGTTTTTAAACATAAATAGTGAGTTAATCATTAACTTTTCTGCTGTTATAGATTGTAGTTTCAGTTAATAGTAAACTCTTATGCCATTATAGATTATTGGTTCAGTTAATAGTTAACTTTTCTGCCATTATAGATTGTTGGTTCATTACAAAAGTGTATATTAAGTTTTTTTTTAAAAGGAGTGTTTTCTATTTGTTATATTCTTTAATAAATATTTATGTAACCTTTAAATTTTGTAGAATATGTGCTAATTGTCTGTAAATAATATTTTGATGATAAAATGACTGATACTAAATGCCTCTTCTCTTTATACTGCAAATTATTATTGAGCAACAAGTGATTGAATTTTACTGAATATTACAGTTAATTCATCACAGACCATTATTGTGTTCTGTTTGTCTTAACAAAATATAGACCTCTAATATCACCTGGATTATAACATTTAAGAATGGCATCAACAGTGACAAACTTACAGAAATCAAAGATGAATTCTTTGCTCAAGTGTCCTATGTGTTCAACTAGGTAAATATCTTTATGTTAACACAATCACTGCTGCAAAAGCTTTACAGTATATGTGCTCAGCCAAGTGAATGTTTTTATGTTAACATAATCATTGCTAGAAAAGCAGTTCAGACATATGTTTTCATGTAAATGTCTTTGTGTAAGGTAATTATTTCCTTAAAAAAGATGTTCAAATATATTTTATGGAAATTTCATACTATGGACTTCTCTGCCCCTGTAGAAGATATATTTAATAAAAATTATTTTTAATAATCCTCTTTTTTTCTCCTTGCTCGTTCTTATTAAGGTTTAAAAATATAGACCATTATCATCAGCATAAGAGAGGACAGATAACTGTATTAATGTGGTTACATTGTTATGTTATGTTACATTGTCACTGTGAATCAGAGCTGGCCATGAATCCATCCTTTCTCCTTAACGTGGTTTTGGTAAGAGGCTGCTATGTTATATAAGCTTGGTCAGTGAGATGGAACCAAAGTGTTCCCAGTGATGGTGACATATGCTAAGAAGCCTGGTTCTTAAATCAACTCTGGAAATTGAAGAAAACCACTAGAATCCACTTCTCATGTGGCTGAGTGCCTGTTTCAAAGTGTACATTTAAGCTTTGACTCCAAATTACTTATATTCATTATTGCATAGAGATCATGAAGATCCATCAATGTACTTGAACAAAGTGTATCAGTAGTCTCTAGGCTGACTATAAAAAAATTGCTGTCTCTAAATATCCTCCTTCTTTCTCCTACTTTAATCTTCTTCTTTTTATCTCTTTTTCCTCATCATCATAACTTGTAGAAAAAAAACAGTCTAAGTAAATTTCTGCCTCTGTTTCTGTAGCTAGTTTCCTGTATATGGTTACTGACGTGACAAAGATCTTCATTTTTCTCTGCTTCTAAAACTTGCAGGTATGGAACAATGCTCCATATTCATTACCATTTGTTCTGGGTGGAATCCAGCATTCATTCTTGATTATTTGAAACATTTAACATTTCAGTCTGAGACAATCCAGACTTTTGCATCACGTGGCCTTCTCTTATTAATTTCTTTTGTGTGTCAAAAATCAACACAACAGAACACAGGTTCTATACTAATGTTGTTTTTTTTAAAATTTACACTACAGTTAAATTACAGAGAAGAAATGTTATAACCAATATCAACATAGCTTTTTGAGCTAAGTTCTGTCCTGTTCATTGTCATTTCCATTTGTCATGGTTATCGCATATGCAGCGACTGTTTGTGTTTGTTTGTGCGTGTGTGCGTGCGTGAGAGAGAGAGAGAGAGAGAGAGAGAGAGAGAAATAAAAACAGTAACCTTAATTTTGTTCTAAAATATCGAGTAGTAGACAGTTTTAGTGCAGATATGTATGCCATCCCTCGTTAGATGTTTATGTGCGCAAGCATATGGGCCGTTATGGAATTATGACGTCAGCAGACCAGATCAAAGATGGCCGCGCCTTTGGAAGCATGCACGAGAGAACAACAGCAAACAATTTTCTTTGGTGGTGAAGACGAGAATCCGCAGATATTCATTGTAGAAGGAAGAGGTAGCATGGGGCAGGTAAATGAATAACACAAGAAGTTTAAATGTTAGGTATCAAAATTGGCAGATCTGGCCAGCCTTACACTGGGAATAGGTCTAATTCTTATGCTGAATTGGAACAAATGATACTGGAAACCGATGGATAATCGTCGGCTGGAGAATTAAAGATTAGTTATGGCTCTGTGTTCCACATCTTTCACGAACTGCTGCAGTACCATAAGTATCCAGTAAAACAACTCTCACCACTCTGAAAGAATGTTGTGAGGACGTTGTGAAACTCTTTTATGATGCTTTGAACCTGACATGCACGCATTTCTACGACGTACAGTCACTGGAGACTAATACCGAGTACATTATTCCCAGCTAAAAATAAAGTGAGCCAGCAAGATTCTTCCTCGTCGAATCTAAAGAAATTCCGTACGACTCCATCGGCATAAAATTAATGTTCACGCTTATCTTGTACTGTTAAGGCTCAGTCCTGGAATATTACATGGCCAGAGTAGCCACTGTCAACAGTGAAGCATGCTGTATTCTATGTGAGAACCACTTGAAAGCAAGTCATATCACTGCAGTTTGCTCAGTTCTGGTGTGTTGTTACAGCATTTTAACATGAAGCTTCACATAACACAAGATCAAACAAATTATGCGTTTGAAGTGTCTTCCACATCCTGCATATTCACCTGACCTAGTATCATGTGATTATCATGTGTTTGATCCCTGAAGGAGGCCTTATGTAGGAAGAAGCTCAATACAGATGAGGAGATTAACTATGCAATGCAAAGTTAACTAGCGGCCCAGTCAGAATACTTTTTTTTCTCGAGGATTGCATGCAATATTGAAGCAGTGAAAGATCTCTAATGAATGCCGTTAGGAATATGTTGAAAAGAGATAAGGAATTTTCAGTAATTTTTGTACAATTCATTCAAATTTTTTAAAATCTGGTCATTTTTTTATTTATCATCATGTGCATACAACATAATACTTAATTATTACATATTTATGACAAAAATATTAATGTTCACCACCTAGAATACAAAATATTTTATTTGCTAAATGTAAATGTCTCAATGCACTGTGCATCATTACGTGCATATGACATAATCTAACAAAAAATAATAATCCAATGCAAACAGCAGAGGAAATTATGACAAATTCACAGCTGCATTTCTGCAGGTAACTTTTGAATTTGAAAATCCTACTTAAGAACACTCGATTTCAAATATTCATTGTAAAGTATGACATAATGAAAATAGCTGACCGATCTTTCTGGATCAAGACATAATGAAAATAGCTAACCGATCTTTCTGGATCAAGTCCTTTGACCAACAGCTAAACATAGGTTTCCAACTTTTCGTAGGCATTAGGTGTTTTCAAACAGTTCATTTAAAATCCGTTCACCCTGGCTTGACTTTGATTATTATCTCTGATATTGAAACTGGTATTAGGAGGAAAAAAGACGTAGATTTAGACTAAACACTAAAGTGATTTTACACACACAAAAGTGTCGGTAGGACGTGACAACCAGATGACTTCACCAGTGTACAATCATTTCTTTCAATTTCAGGACAATTGTAGAGGATAACAGAGAGTTTTGAACGGTGTTACATGAACAGCTCCAAATGAAATGAATACGATTGTTTTTAAAGAATGAGATGGAAAAAAAAAATCAAAAGTACGGACTAAAAATAAACATAAAAAGCAAATGTTATGGTAATCAGCAGAGAGGAAACAGTAAAAATATAAATAAAAAAAAAAATAAACGGGGAATTATTCGAATAGATGAAAAGTTTCAGGTATTTGGGATACATGAAAACAGAAGATGAAAAATGTGAACCGAAATTAATAGAAGAGTGGTAAACACAAAACCTTCGACAGAATGAGGAAGATCATTACATCAAAGCAAATATCGACGCAGCTGAGACTACGTATTGTAAAATGCTACATGAGCTCAATATTCCATTATGTTGTAGAAGCCTGGACCTTGAATAAACCAACAGAAAAGAAGATAAAGACCCTAGAAATGTGGGTATACAGAAAAATGGGGCGTATCACTGAGAAGAAAGGGAACAAAAAAAAAAGTGGTAGATCAGCTGGAATTGAAAAGAGAAATATTGAAAATCATAAGAACAACACAAACTAAGATACTCTGGCCACGACACAAGCATATTATTACACAGAAGACTTTACCTGAGGGCAAGATCGAAGGGAAGAGAACAAGAGGACGACAATGACATAGGTGAGTGGATAACATCAAGAGATGAACAGGAACCAGCTTGGTCGAGTGCACTATGAAAGCAAAAAGCAGAACAGACTGGACTCATTGCAGCCAACTTTCTGTGGGGGAGAGGGCACAAGATGATGATGATAATGGAGGAAAAATCTAAACTTTATGAACTTAAGAGAAAATCAGTATGCACGTCTCTCAGGTTGTGAGTCTGAAGGTTGGAGTTTACTCGAAGTCTTCGAGAAAATAAATGTAATTTGTTCTAGGCTCCTTGAGTTATTTATTGCTGACAGACAATAGGTTTTACATTTTATGAGGAAAACTCGTATAATTTACATTTTGAACGCACTACTGATTTTTTTTTTTTTTTGGTCACTGTTTGTTTCTGTTGCGTTTTGGTAATTAGAAATGATTGATAGATAACGAACAAAACATATAACGACAAATTAATTTTATTAATCGAAAGATAACTAATTATAAATGCAGCTTCTGAGATTGTTAAACTCCCGAGGGGTAATCTTTATATGTGGCACTATCTGCAGTCACCTTCCATGGAAAGGAAAACTCAAGAGTGGAACTTATGCCTGTACATGCGAAAATTGTGGCCATTTTTTCAAGTTCCGAGCTGTAGAAGATTTGAAAGCAAGCATTACTCTACAAATCAATGGACAGTTGTATGATGGTAAAGCTTTTGTTTTTTTTTTCTTTTAGTATTTAAATCAGGGTCCTCAATGGGCAACATACGATCACTTGTTTGTTTGTGTGGGTGGGTGGTGGGAGAGGGAGGAGAGAAAGAGAGAGAGAGGAGAGAGAGCAATAGGCTCGGAAGGAATTGCACGCACGCGCACACACACCCACACAAAGAGAGAGAGAGAGAGAGAGAGAGAGAGAGAGAGAGGGGGGGATGACAACAAGAAAAAGCGCGAGAAACCCTGGTTTTAAACTTTGTAAACTGAGCTATTAGAAATTATTCAAGACATGTCGGTAAAATAGCAGTATTGCCCATGACTTTAGGCATGGCAGGTGATGATGGTGTTAATAGTGCGAGAAATTGTGTGTTTTTTTTTTTTTTCATGCTGTCAGAATGTTATTTTACATTTATGGTGACTTGTTCATTTTCTGGGTTTACGATGTTTCCCTCTTCCATTTCAGTTGTTTAGATGTCTATTTTAAAAAGAATTTAACAACTGATAAGTTAAGATCTCTTTTGTAAAAAGAAATAATTGCAATTTGTTTGTCTCAGAGCTTAAATTAAGAAAAATGATTCTGAAATGTTCCTAAATATGTGTTGGTGATCTGCTCAGATGGTGAAGATCACCAGGTATTGCAACTTCTACCCATGGGTACAACATTCAGCAAATGAAGATTAAGATGGCTGGGACAAAGCAATGCAAAAAAAAGGGATAGCTGCATCCTCAAGCAAATATTGTACAGCTAACTTCAGTATAGATGAGGTCCATAAGTTAGATCGGGACTAAGAAACAAGGATATTTCCAAGCATCAGATGTTTCTGTAAGCATCTAGGTCAGTGATTCTGAACCTCGGATTGGTTGCATTAAAAAAAAATCTCTGCATTTTATTTATTCTTTTATTTTTATTGAGGGCCCAGCTGTTATCAGGCCATAAAGAGAGATTCATTGCTGTTATCAGGCCATAAAGAGAGATTCATTACTGTTATCAGGCCATAAAGAGAGATCCATTACTGTTCTCAGCCCAGAAAGAGAGATCCATTACTGTTCTCAGCCCAGAAAGAGAGATCCATTGCTGTTCTCATGCAAGAAAGAAGATCCATTGCTGTTCTCAGGCCATAAGGAGAGAACAGGCGGGAAAGAGAGATCCATTACTGTTCTCAGGCGGGAAAGAAAGATCAAAGGCAAAAAAAGAACCAGTGGTCTGGATGAGTGTGTTACACGGAGAGTGAGTCTTATGTGGGTCAGAACGCCTTTTGAGGAGAGATAATAGCCAGGACTGTAGATAGAGTATACACGCACAAAGAGATAAGATCTTCGATACAAACATGGACTGCTGTTACTCTGACTGACTGTGCCAATCAAATATTAGTAGAGTTAGCCATGAGAGAAGCCACTTAACAACATGATGTTTGGCAAACTCTACAAATCGCCAACATCTGTCTGAATGAAAGTCATTTTCTAATATGAAAAGAATGAGAGAGAGAGAGAAAGGAAGAGTGACTAAATGATGGAAGATGGGTGTATGTACGACTAGAACAAAAATGGAGATTTTAAGGTATAATTGCTTCCTAATAACGATTTTTCAGTTGGCAATGAGCACGACCCAGCTACTTCACTCCTTGAGTACATGCGCAAGGTGGGCATCTCGGTAGGCACCAAAGGATGTTGTTTCGAAGGTGGTTGTGGAGTTTGCGTGGTTACAGTCAGGTTACTGGATCCTCTCACTGGCAAACTCAGGGAATATGCCCTTAATTCAGTGAGTGTTACAAAACACAACAATATTCTGTCTTTTCAGAAATGTTCTGGCTTGACTCATTTGTACTGCAGAGTGTTGATGTCAAAACAGATGAATAAACTTTAGCTTCGGACATTTGAGAATCTTGAGTTATCTGATAAATTGCTCTTTATTTTTCTCACTGCTTTATTTTTGCTTGTTCATACACATTCATCAGTAGTTTTGTATAAGATCATGAAGTATTCTGGACATGAAAGGATAGATATGTACGTATTATAAATATTATTTATATTTATTTTTATATAATTATTTATTTATATTATTTATTAGTTATAATTTATATACGTGTGAGAGAGAAAGAGAGAGATAATAGAATCATAGTTATTGAGAGAATTCACTATGGTCTTGACCATACACTTACGGATTTTACAATATTCATTAGAAAATCAAAGAATATACTAAAACTTTCGAACGAGCTATCGATAAACGGGTAATCACATGTGGGTTCTAAGGGACACTACTACAATTATCCTTCTTGGCGGTATTTCGGCATTTCGCTATTAATCTGACTCCTGCACACACACAAAAAAAAAACGGCCCTTGTAGCCTTGGTCATCCTTAGACAAGCAGACCATTGTCCATCTGGACAAAAAAGATTCATTTAGATTTACCCGGTACTTCAGTTTCGTTTTTCACTGATCTGTGTTTATGTTATCTATATTAAGTAAGTCAAATGTTTAAAACTTCTTTCTCTCCTTTAGTGTCATTTTCTCTCTCTCTCTATATATATATATATATATATATATATATATCTGAACCTTAAGTGCCCAGGGCACATGGGGCTTCCGGCAAGGGTTTTCCACAAATGCCTGTCCTTTGCCTTTTTTTCTGCTCTTGCCCAGGTGAGCCCTCTATTGCTCAACATCCTTTCTGTTGTTCTTCTCCATGTCTCTTTTGGTCTACCCTTACTTCTGCTCCCCTGTGGTGTCCATCTTAGAGCTATTTTTGGTAGTGAGTTATCAGTCATTCGGAGCTATATATATATATATATATATATATATATATATATATATATATCTGAACCTTAAGTGCCCAGGGCACATGGGGCTTCCGCAAGGGTTTTCCACAAATGCCTATCCTTCGCCTTTTTTTCTGCTCTTGCCCAGGTGAGCCCTCTATTGCTCAACATCCTTTCTGTTGTTCTTCTCCATGTCTCTTTTGGTCTACCCTTACTTCTGCTCCTCTGTGGTGTCCATCTTAGTGCTATTTTTGGTAGTGAGTTGTCAGTCATTCGGAACAATATATATATATATATGGATCAAACTACTGTTTATATCTTAGTCATAAACCTCTACTATCTATTAAAATAAATATATATGTACATCGTGCATACTTGTATAACGTGCAGGGGTATGTGGTTGCCACAAAACACAAACAAACAAACAAACAAACTGAGTATATTACATATGTTACGCGTAAGTGAGTAAAATGTGGTTGCTGTAATAATATTCATTAACTCTAAAAAGCACACTTCTAAGAATGTTCTACTGTCGTTTGTTAGGATGAAGTAATGCAATAGCATATTTCTGTTGTTAGCATTGAGCTATGATATGGTTTTGACCATGTATTCTTGGCTGCCCTGATAACTTTCTATTCATTTAGTAAACTCATCCTTCCCAAAGCCTTTAATCTGTAACACATCCTCCAGGTCTGTGGATCATGAGCAAAACTTCCATAAAAAGCTTCATCATGATGTTTTCTCTCTTCAGTGAGACTTTCAACACCTTTCTTTTCCAATGTTAGTGCTGCCTTCAGCTCTACACATGTGATGGCTTAGAAATAACCACTATTGAGGGACTTGGTGATACAAGAACTGGTCTTCACCCTATACAGGAGAGACTAGCCAAGTTTGATGGAGCCCAGTGTGGTTTCTGTACACCTGGTCAAATCATGACCATGTATGGGTGAGTAAAATTGATTGATTTATTTGTTGAATGAAATGTAATTTTGTTTCTTTTTTTTTTTTACTTTGAGGCATGAAAGTGTTAAAGTTTTGAAGTCATAAATTCCTGAATTAGCATATAATCTTCCACTTTGCATACTGGTCCAGATACATTACATAGTTTTTTAATATGTTTTTTTTTAATGTAATTCTTTCATCCGAAAAATTCTATGTTGTAACTATCCTTTGTGAATCTGGTGTAAAGGAACAACATGCTTTTGAGAGGTGATTGATATGATGACTTCGGAAACTTTGATTGTTTTACTTTTTGTACTGTGGAATACGAACAGAAGATTCTAGGACCAAAATTTCTCTTTTGTTAATCTGTGATGCAGCTCAGACTCAAAGTATTATGATGGCCAGTGATTGAGTTCTAGGTTGATGTGTTTCAGAAGATTGTTTCGTTGCTCAGGTGTGCTGTAGCTTGATGTATTTTGTGAAGAATGTTTCCAAGCAACAAAGATGACAGTGATAGATGATTACTGGGGCTATGAACTGCTAGGACTCTTTCCCAACTAAATGTATTTGTTGAAATAAGGAGCTCTTCCGTCTGATTAATAGGGGCGAAGTTCTATGTAGCCCATTGGTGTTGGAGTGGCCAGAAAAATCTTTCTCTTAGGTCCACTCCAGGTGTTAAAAATAGCCATCATCGTGACCAGTCGTCGTCTAGCATGATGGCATGCGCTTGCTTCAAGATCATCTCAAAGTTTGCTGTAGTGAATAGATGTATTCTGTTCCAAGGAAATCAAAGGAAGGAATGAAAAGTAAGTCTACTCTTTTGAGTTCTACACAAAAATACTTTATTTCATGGGCAGGTGATGGACCAGTGTTCTATGATGGGCCTTGAAAAGTACAAAGCACTTTAGATGAGGCAGAGAAAAATTAATAAAAGAATGACCATTTCTGAAACCACAGACTCTTTTAGGACAAGCGACCATCTGGCTATGAGAGGGCACCACACTATCCACTTAGGCATTTTGCATCTTGTTTCCTGTTTGCAAAATATATTTCATTACCATTACCAGTACAGCTTACATCAATGCTTGTGATCCATGTGAAAACTGATAAGTAAATGTGAATGTCATTCTATTTTTCTATATTATTTCTTCAGTATATTGCAGAACAACCCAAAGCCAACCATGCAAGAAATAGAAGACGCATATGATGGACACATCTGTAGATGCACAGGTATGTATTTGTTATCATTATTGTTATCTAGTTTCATATTGATATACACTGATGATCATTCGTATCCATAATATGCAATCATTAGTGTTTTGTAATCAGATCTCTTGTATATAAACTCCTGTGCACTTAATAAATCTGTTCAGGTATTGCTTTTCGATTATTCTTTGCTTTATTTTTGCCTTGAGTTTTCCAGTGATTTTCATTTTTTTTTAACTTCTGTCTTCTCATGTAAATAACTTAAATTCTATGCATGATTAATATTTTCCTAGAAAATATAAATAATTTGAAACCATCAGATGAAGCAAAGGAGATAGAGATGGATTGATCATATATTGAGCATGAAAAAGAACTGACATCCATACAAGCAGTAAACTGGACAACATAGGAAAGATATGACAGATCCAGAGCCACATGAGACAGACTTTTGAAACAGAACTCCTGAAAACAAAATGCAGGAAAGACCAGATTGGAAATTAAGGGCAAGACTCGACCAGATGCCAATTGGAGAAAATTTCTTCTGAGTGTGACAAGGACCGATGACGATTGCCTTGAAGACTGTTTGATTATGTGGACTCGAATTGTTTTAAAAATCATTTTTTTTTATTGGTTGCTTCTTAACACTCAATTCTCTAGGATACAGATCAATCCTGGATGCTATGAAATCATTTGCTTCAGATGCCCCACCATCACTGAAACAGAATGGTGGAGTAATTGATATAGAGGTAATGCCAGGTATTACTTAACATTTCAGAGACTAAGCTTTGCTTAAATGAGTAAAAAGATAGTTAAAAGTGCATGATCTGTACGATATTTTAAAATTTCAAAACCACTGTTTCTTTTTACTTCATTTGTTAATTTTAAATGTAGCAACCATTGACCTTTGACTAAGAATAAAACATGGAAGATGATAGTACCCATTCATCTATATATCCAGATTTCAAGTACTTAAGTTTGCTTTGTCTTTTTCTTGTTCATGCTACCGCGCTGTTTGAGTATAGACAGCTCTCGGTTTCATCTGCTATATTATTTGACTGAAGACAAGTCTTTTTCACGCCAGATACTCTTCTGGCTAATTCCCACTGCATATTTTTGATTGGCCGTTATCATTTATCCCAGATATAGCAAATTTCAATTTTTTTAGTGTTTCTACACTCTGATGGCTTTCATTTTTCTCTGCCACTTATATCATAATCATCTGTCAAGAAAACTTAGTTTACTCCATAAAGCAAATATAAATGTCTCTTTTTACATCTGTATATTTTTCGCTTATTACCTTTATAATAAATATAGATTCCTTTATTCTCAGGTTTTTTATTCTAGAAGCAAAAAAAAAAGTACCAAAATGTTTGGTTTTCTTATAAAGAAAGTGATATGAGCGTTGTTGCAAGTAAATTCATATAGACAATGACAAATTACATGTATTCCTTATTTAAGTTTTGCAAACTCTGTCTTAAGACTTCTGCACGTCACCACAAATGTCTGAATAATAAACCCTAGCTTCCTTTGTTTCTTTAGGAAATAGATGGCAAGTTGTGCAAGAAGACAGGAAAGGCATGCAACGGTCACTGTGCTAGCCATGGCCACAATGGCACCATTAACAGCTGTGAGAACAGTGTGCCCAGACGCCTGCACATCGTGACTGACCGAGCCCAGTGGTTCAAACCAGTGACTCTTGTGGAGTTATGTTCCTTAGTTAAGCAATATGCAAATCAGAGCTATAGACTAGTCTTTGGAAACACTGGCTTTGGTTAGTTTATTATAAGTTTATCTCTTAAATTATGAACAAGCAGAAATATGTTCCAGTCAATTGATGTTAAGCTTGTCTTTGTTTATATACTGTTCAAAAAAAGAAACAACAAATACGATGTTGCGATTTAAACTGAAGTTTGCTGATCAGACAAGGGCAAATTGCCTGAAACGTTCACTTGGACATCAACTTCACTTGTTGACCTGAATTGTACTCAGCAGATGATTCATGAGCACAGAAAAGTGACACTAATCAAAACAGCATCTTTGACAATAACTCATTACAGGTTTATGAGAATCCCATGAAACTTACTGAACACAAAACTCACTGACCATGTTATTGATTGCCTATAAAAGATTGATGATCCTCGAACCAATTCATTTGAAAATTCAATGCGCAAGTATGGCTCATCTCACTACAGAACAACAACTCATCATCACTGTGCATTTGCAGACTGGACAGTCACAAAGTGTAGTGGTCAGACAATTTAATATGGTTAGAAGCACCACTAGTCACCTTTGGAGACGATTTTAAAAAACTGGCTCAGTTGCAGACCGGCCGCGCAGTGGAAGACCCACAGTCATAACTCCTACTGAAGACCGCTTCATACGGCTGTGTCACCTCAGGGATTGATTTGCATCTGCGTCCTCAACAGTCCAATCAATGACAGCAGCTCATTGAATTTCAGATCAAATGATCAGGAACCGGTTGCATGACGCTGGTCTTTGGGCTAGAATACCCTACAGAGGTCATGTTCTTATGGACCGGCATTGCCAGAACCTACTGCAGTGGGAGAACCAGCATCGTCATGGACCATTGTGAATGATTGGAGAAGGGTTTGGTTTAGTGATGAATCATTCTTTCTGCTCCAGCAACATGATAGATGGAGAAGAGTTTACCACAGAGTCCATGAGCACTACGGAACTGCGTGGATGAGGCTCCTCCACATGGTGGTGGAGGTGTACTGGTGTGGGGGATGATCAACCTCATGGGAAGAAGTGACCTGGTGCAAATTGAAGGATGCATGAATGCCCAACAATACATAACTGAAATTCTTCGTCCTCATGTCCTTCCACTTCTGGCTGCACCAGGGTCAATTTTTCAGCGGGATAATCCTTGACCTCATGTGGCACAACTCACCACCCAGTTGCTCGCTGATAACAACTTCCAGACCATTCCATGGCCATCCATGTCATCAGACATAAACCCAATAGAACACTTTTTTTCTTGGGACGAATAAAAGCAACAACTCACAAGACCTCCTGGAGTCATGACCCATAGGGGCCCACCCCTCTTAGAGTGTCAGGAGTTTAATAGGGCCGAAACACTTGTCTGAGGTGGGGTACTTCTTCTGATGATCTGAAGGAGTTGTGTTGTTGTTTCACTCTCTACAGTAGAGAGTTTCCTGCACATTTATGGGATGAACTCAATGGACAAGTCCGCCAGTGAGACGTGGCGCCAACCAATCTCCAATAGTTGTCTCTTGCACTGCTGGAAGAGTGGGCAGCCATCCCACAACAACAGATCCAATGGCTAATTGGATCTATGTCAAGGAGATGTCGTTCTCTGATACAGGCCAGAGGATGCCATACACCTTACTGAAACGGAGGCCTCAGTCGCAAAGAATAACAATCCAAACTAAATTTAATGAACATCATTTCATTGTTATAGTCTTAGTTTCTTCATGCCAGAATTGAAACATTAATTCCATAAAATAAAATTTTTATATAAGTTTGAAATTTGGTGTCCATTACACTACAGTAGTGTTGTGTTTCTTTTTTTGAACATTATATAAGAACTATCTACCATCTGAGGTTCTTGGCCACTTGTAGTACAGTAGTTGTGTGTAAATCTATTTCCACAAGCTTCCTCCATTGCAAGTTGAACAGTTTTGGCTTGTATCTATCACTACAAGAGGAGGCATTTCAGTTAAGTAGTGTTTGATGCATGCCATCTTGCTTGATTACAACAAAGCAGAGATTGTTCCAGTTACATATATTTCAGAGGATACATCTGTATTAAGAAAACTGCTTAGACAAAAGACAGTAAATTTAAAATAATTTTTCTAACTAACTCATGGCTCAAATGTATGCAAGTTCATTGTTACTCTTCATGTTCAGAATGTCTACCAGTGAGTACTGGTTGCTTACTCCATCACCATCCACTGTGAAGTGATTAAAATACAGAATAAGTTTATATATTTAAATGATTTTAATGAGTATGCAAGAAGCAAGGCCACAGAGCAAACAGAGTAGTTATTAGTCATTAAGCAAAAAAAAAAATCATTTCAAAATTACATCATTTAAAAAATAATAAATAATGATGATATGTAGTAAACAACAATTTTTTTTTTCCAAAAAATTGTCTGCAGAAAATAAGAGGTTGGCAAATATAATGCTTCATAGATCATGCATGTTGTATTGCAGGTGTTTACAGTGAACTTGGACCTTGGAATTACAGCATTCTTATAGATATCAGAGGAGTCCAGGACCTGTATATTGTTGATGTAATTTTCAGCATTTCTTTATTTTCCTCATCATTATGTTCATTGTATTCATAATCATGAATGCTTCAGTTTCACTGTTTCTGTTGGTTTTGTTAGTCTTGTATGTTTTAAAGCAGTCAGCTGAATACTTTTATAAGGAAATGAAGCATCAGAGATTTTTGGATAAGTTGCAAACAGAATTCTTGATTTTGTAGCCTGAATGAACCACAAGTTTTTATTATGGTTGTAATATGGGAGATCGTATGCATGTATGTCTGCTTGTGCGGGCATATACACACACATAAAGAACCTAACATTGACACAGAACTGTGATTGCTGTACACTGAACAAAGAGGGATATATTCAGAACCAGATTGAAGCGGCTATGGGCATGTTTGAAATTCAAGAATGATAGCCTCTTTCTTTTTCTATTCAATTTTCCAGTAATTATGAGAGTTTCTAACTTCTGTCATCTGAAGAAATGTCCTGTTATTTTATTTTTAATGATTTATATTAGTTTTTGGTATTCTTCTACTTTTAAGAGAGCTTCTTAATTTGTTTTCTGACTTTGCAGTGTATTCATTTATACATTTACATGTCCCTTGCGGAACTTTGCCTCCCTCCCAGCTCTCCTGTAGGCCTCTCAGCTGTGAGCATGATGCTCTGCCACTAATGCATCCATTTGCATTATTTAAATGCCCATTTCATCTGTTTATTGTGTAGGTCTTATAAAAATAGTGTAATATTAGCTATTCATACATGAATGATACCTGTGAGATAGATTTTGCAATATAGAATATTCATATAAAATTTATCCAGGTTTTGGTTTTACTAAAACAGTTAAAAAACTGAGATATTATTTATTCTCTCATATGTAATTTTTTTTATATATCCGCCATGTTTTCTTGTTAAGTGAACAAATCTTTTTCACATTTGATATTGTCATTTCAGCTGTTTCATTTTTGCTCTTAGCTAACCCCAAGTGACCATATCACATTTGGAGCGAATGTAAACATAACAGCTTTTCAAGAAGCATTTGAGCAGACCACTGACCCTGGGCTTCCCTATGCAAAAGCTTTTGTCACTCATCTTGGATGCTGCGCCTCATCTAGTGTGAGAAATGTAAGTACTTGTGTACAGCAGAGTACAATGAAAATTATTACTATCATGGTGACTGCAGAATTTACTCAAATGAAGATTAGTATTATTTTACAAGTTTGTAGTAGAGATTTAGAAAAGTTATAAAAACTCTTTGTGTCATAGAAGATAGTTTATGGAAGTTGCCAGGTATCAGCAATTTCTCTTATGGATTTTCCACAAATATTTCATTTGCAAAGTCTTCATAACCGCAAACTGTAGATTTGAAGTAGTTGTACCTTTCCACTGATTCAAGTGAATTTCAGTTCATGGGTATATGGATTGGTATAGGATTTTTTTTTCTTTGTATCAGTTGACAGCAAGAATAATGCCTCAAGTTTGACCATACTGTTAAACAGAGTTACTCCCCTCTGATCTAGTTACGGTGCATTGGCTTCTCAGAGAACACTACAGTGGAATTATGTCAGTTTCCTACTTTGTTTGCCAGTTTATGTCATGACCTATTTCCAGATGATATTATGGATAAGTGAGATAGATCTTGACAGTATGTAAATCACCAGCCCTGGCATAATAATGGGTTTCTCTGCACCCACCAACAAAAACAATAGCTTATACTTTGAAACCCTTTGCTCAGTCAGCTTATAACTTGATCATATTTTGCATTTTGTTAATCAGTTGAGCTCATTGGGTGGAAACCTGGCAATGAAGAACTTTCACAATGAGATGTCCTCAGATGTGTTTTGCTTGCTTGAAACAGTGGGAGCGCAAGTCACAGTTGGTATGGTAACATCTACTCTCTTTATTTTGTGTATTCTAATAATACCTCAGTTATGCTTGCAGCTTAAAAAAATGTTTCAGTATAACAAACTATTATTCTCAACTGAAAAATATTTGGTGAGAAAAGAATGAAAATCTCATACAGCAGTAAAATATTATGCACATGTCCAAATAGATATATAACATTTTTTTCACAAATTTTAATAGATATTATTTTGTAAACAAATTCATCTATAGTATGAGAATGCTTTCTAGAAACTTTACACATCAGCTAAAGTGTATAATTTAATATGTACAGACCAGTTCAATGATAGCAGATTCCTTGTAAGCTGTAGCACCTAAGTTGCTAGTTGGATGTTGTACATGTCAGACATCTTTTAAATATATAAACTGTTTCCTGTATCTTAATCACTTCAAAGTGGATGGTGATGGAGTCAGCAAGCAGTACTCACTGGTAGACTTTCTTTCTCTGGACTTGAAGGGGAAGGTGATCGTATCCATGAGTTTACCAAAATACAGCACCTCAGATATTATTATTCGGAGTTACAAGACTTCCCACAGGTTTCAGGTAACAGTGCTGGGTGCTGTTCATATTAATGATAACAATAATTCATAATATTATTAATATTACTTACTTCATCAGTAATAAGAACAAACATCTATGGTCACTACTATCTATATTATAAGACCATCGAGTTTTATTTTTATTTTGGAATTTTCTACAAGAAATCCATAAGAGATTTTTCTTTATCCATGGAAAATTAATTTGACTGAAATTTTATGCCAGTATTTAAATTAAAAATATAGTTTGTCTCTAACAAAGCCTTACGTTAAAAAAAAAACCCAAAAATACTTTGAATTGGGATTAAAATTTTAAGCTGGTATTTCTAAGAAATCTTTAACTTGAATTAGGAAAAGTCAATGGAGAAGAAACATGAAGCACTGTGATTAACAATACATTAAAGATTATTTTTTTTATTAGTATATTTAGGATAAAATAACTCTGTGATGATTTATGTAAGCTGAAAGTTACTTTGAGAAAGCCGTTTATGTCTGCAGCTTTCTGATGCTCATGTGGTTTCTGGTTACAACTTTCAAGTGGATGTGAATAATAACTATCTAGTCAAGTCAAAGCCTACGATTATCGTCCTGGGCATCAATGGTCAACTGGTTTGTTTACCATTTCCTTTCAATGCCATTTTTTAAAAAATTACTTAATTTCTTAAAATGCATTTTGCATGGTCATTCTTTTGACTATGCTGTTGTTTTGTTGACTATAGTGTTTCAGTTTTGTGTGTTTTGTGAGCTGTCTTATTGTATTTCTGGCTGTATAAATGTATTGATGATTTTTTTTTTTTTTTGGTGACTGCACTGTTGTATTTTTATACTGTTGGTGTAGTCAGAATCTTGAGAACATATGGAATTTAAAAAAATAAGCACAAAAACCAAGTTAAGACTACTCAATTCAAATGTAATATCCACCCTCATTTATGCATGTGAAAGCTGGAAAACAACTAAAGAAATAGAAAAGAAATTAGACTCTTTTGAAAACAAATGCGTAAGGAAAGTAATCGGCATCAAGTGGAACAAATTCAAGAACAATGCAGAGATAAGACAGATGACTGAACAACAACCAGTCTCATGGGTAATCAGGAAAAGGAGATGGACATATGTTGGTCACTTGATGAGAAGAAATGATCAGAGGATCCCAAAACAAGCTATCAAGTGGAACACAACAGGCCAAAGAAAAAGAGGCAGACGGCCTGAAACTCTGAAGAGGACATTGTTAAGAGAGTTCAAATTAACAGGCATAAAATCCTTTGATGAGGTTGAAAGACTCGTCAAAGACAGGAAAAATTGGCGAACTACCTTGTGAGCCCTATGTGATGTTTAACGGCACAGGAAGGATATAAGATATAAGATAAGTAGTCAGTGATCTACAACATTACTCTGTTTGTTGCATTATTGTTTGGTTGGTTGCTATTGTTATGTAAGTGTAGTGTTTGTTCTAAAAGATGCATCCATGTTCTTTGGACCTTGTTTTTTTATATTGTTATTTAACAGTTGCATTGTTCTATTGTTGTGTTTGCTAAACTTAAATCTGGAGACAGACAGAATAATGGAATCTTACAATACAAATGTACAACTTGCATAAGCATCTGATATTTTTTCATTCATTCATTTGCATGTCCTTTGCGGAACTTTGCCTCCCTAACAGCACCCCTATAGGCCTCTTGGTTGTGAGCAAGATGGCCTGCTGCTGATGCATCCATTTGCAGATCATCAACGATGTCTTGCAGCCATCTTTGCCTTGGTCTTCCTCTCCTTCTTTTTCCCTTTATGTACCCTTCCAAGACGGTCTTCTCTAGATTATCATGACATTTAATGTGTCCAAAATATTTAAATTTTCTCCCTTTAATCCTCTTTACTAGCCAGCCTTCTTCAATATTAAGTTCCTGTACTATGGATATATTTGTTCTATTTTGTGTCCATGATATATGAAGAACTCTTCTGTAGCATTTACATTCAAAGGCATTTATGTGTTTCTCAGCTGTTTTGTTAAGTGTCCAGGTTTCACAGGTATATGTTGCGATGGGAAAGATGCATGCCCTTAAAAATCTTATTTTTGTAGTTCTGTCTGTTTCTCTCCACAGATTCTTTAGTTGTTTTACTTTCTGAAGTGCGATAGATATCCTCCTTTTAATTTCCCTCATTCTATCTCCATTATTAGTTAGTAATGATCCAAGATATTCAAAACTCTCCACTTCTTCCAATTTTTCTACATTGATACTAAATCAGCTGCCTTGTTTGTTTTGTCAGTTGTCATCAATTTAGTTTTCTTCACACTTAGATAGAGGTTTTGCTCTTCACTGTTCTTACCGACTGACGTAATTAGTTTTTCCATTCCTTTTTGTGTTGTGGACAGTAATACTGTGTCATCAGCATATCTAATCTCTGGTATTTCATAACCTCCAATTGTTGTGGCATTGTAATATTCTTTGTCTACATCTTCTCTAACATTCCTCATTATATTTTCAGTATACAAGTTAAATAAGTAAGGCGACAATATGCACCCCTGACGGACCCTTTGTTTTGTGTCAAACCAAGTTGTTGTTTCACCATTTATTCTTACTGCTGCCTGTTGGTGTAGATACAGCAGTGATGTTAATTGTATCAAATGTGTTGGAAATCTCATTTTTTCCATTATTTCCCAGTTTCTGGTGTTGTACACAATCAAATGCCTGATATCTACTTCCTTTAAAATATCTTATGATTTGAACAGTCATTATAATAGTCAGTTTAGAGAGTTATTCTGTTTTATGTACGAATATTGTTTCTTAGCTTAACCAGCTTTTTTAAAATTATTTTCATTCATTCACTCATTTGCATGTCCCTTGTGGAACTTTGCCTCCCAAACAGCACTCCTGTAGGCCTCTTGGTTGTGAGCAAGATGGCCTGCTGCTGTTGCATCCATTTCCAGATCGTCAACGATGTCTTGCAGCCATCTTCGTCTTGGTCTTCCTCTTTTTCTTTTTCCCATTATGTATCCTTCTAATACGGTCTTCTCTAAATTATCATGACGTTTAATGTGTCCAAAATATTTCAGTTTTCTCTCTTTAATCCTCTTCACTTTATTATTTTACTAATTGTTAATTGCCCAACTATATACTAGTTTCATTGTAAAAGCTGCATTAATAGCAAAACATTAACCACATTTAATAAGATTTTTACTAATTCATTTTTGGCATGTAGTTTTTTTGTTTCTTTTGGCAGGTGGCTTGTGTATACATAGGCAGAAACTCTCACAACTCATTTTTCAAGTATTTTATTCAGCTTGTGATTATAATTAGCTCTCTTTCTTTACTAAGCAAACTTGAGATCTTTTCTGAGCATTAGTCAAAGGAACTTTGATAAAATAATCTCCTTAGCAGTGGCCTGTCACAGCACTATAAAAGTGTTACAATGCAAATGGTCAAACCTAAAGAGAGGGCATACTCTTGACCTAATGTTGTCTTTCCTCAGTACAAACATCAGGTGCTCATTTGTAGTACATTTGACTGAAGCAAATGTAGGTCAGGGTGGACCATGTTTCCTAGCTTGTCTGAAACAGTCCTCTGTTCTACACTCTTGTAATAAATAACCATGTGAAAGTTTTAAAGATGAGCAAAATGTTTATATTGAGCTAAGACTTCTTTAATACTTTAAGCTCATTTTTATGTATCAGTTGTGGTACAATATTATTATGGTACAATATACATTTTTTTAAAAATGATAAAGATGCATTGCTGGTTACATTTCAGAAAATATGCAAGAAGAACTGTAGAATTGTTAATTAATAAAGTGTTATCAAATATTTTAATCTCACACCAGACACATGCTGTACAAACTGAAGCTTTCCTTAACAACAGGAATTTGGGTGACGTGGCTGTACTTCAAGGTAATGTTATTGATTCATTTATCAACATATTGTTACTTTTAATCCAGATTTTAATAAAAAGAGAAGCATGGAACAGAGAGAGTGATCAAATTACATGGGCAATTCCAACATGAACCTCTGATTGGCTGGTAAAAATAAATTGGTAGCCATAGCAACATGTTTTCATAAAGCAATCAGTAAAGTGTTATCTAGCTAAATGCCAAACTGCAGTCCACTTTTTTTCACCTGTGCATGAGTAATGACTCCGTAATCACCATTCATGCCAATTGTGAGGTCCATAGTATGATCTGTTTTTTTCACAAGTAGTTTTGCTGAGATTTATTGTCGATTGTGTCATGTGTATGATAACATTATGAATGATGGTTCTGGGAGGGATTGATGCAGGAAAGTCAGGGATGGGTCAGGGTGGATTGGGGTGGGGGTTAGGGGCTGGGTGGCAAGGACAACAATCAACTATGACTGGTGAACAAAAAGTCATGCATGGGAAGGCATCATTTCACAATTCACAATCACAATCAGTTCATAATTTCAGATCTTACTGATGAATTTGCTCAAATTATGATGACTAGTCAGATTTGAATTTCACAAAGCAATTGGGTTACCAAAGAGGAGTTCATGAATAGAGTAAACAACTGACTGGATACTCTGGCAGTGTTGTTCTTTGATAAGGGATTGTGAAAGCTGCTGCTTTAGTATGACAAGTGCCTATTTTAGGCTGACACTTTATAAAAAAGTTATATAGATGTATCTGTAAGTTTTGTGTGTAATAAAATTTTTTCTCTTTTTTTTTTTAACAGCAAATCAAAGGTTGATTGTGGTATAGCACTTATATGATGAGAAACAGTAAAGTGAAAATGTACAACTTCCAACAAATGCCTCAAGTGTCTTCTGGTAGAGATGTGTTGGATATTTCAAATGTCATGGCCTTAGCTTCTAAAATTTTATGATTGCCAGTGCCATCCACTGCAATATTTGATGACGATAAGCGCCTTCTATGTTGTTTTTCTACTTGTTTAAAACTACCATTCTCCTCTTATTTTCCTAGCTGCCCTGAATGTTTTGGCAGGAGAGATTGTTCCATCCTCTGTTCCTGTCCTGGCCAGTCCAACATATCGAAAGTCACTGGCCCTTGGACATTTTTACAAAGTGAGTAAAAAATGCATATAACAAATTCTTTTTTTTTTTAAACTGAATGCTGTTTTCAGAAGACAAGACATGAATGATAAATACTTATGAACATTAATGTATAGAATAAATGATGGTACTAAATATACAAACCTCATTTATAACTTATGGGTACTGAATTGATATCACGTATTGCAGAAGATACATGTTATAATTTAAATACATATTACATACTTAAAGGCCCCAGCATTCACTCACCTCTAAAAATGAGTACCAGAGAAATCTGGGAAGGTAAAGCAGCCTGGTATGATACTAACCACAACACACTTTCATGTGCCGAAGGTCATGGAAAATATGGGCCTAACAATGTATATCCAATATGTGTTAATGGCATGGAAATGGGAATTTAACCTTTTACATATAACATGGGACCTAACTGGAAGATCTTGATTTTGCAGATGACATAACTCTTATCAGTGACAATGTGAATTCAGTGCAAGAAAAAACAGATACCCTGTCTTCATTGGCTAGTAAAATAGGACTTGAAATGAACAAGGAAAAAACAAAAATAATGAAACTTCTCATTAACTGCAAAAGAAAATTACATATAGAGGGAACAGCTGCTGAAGAAGTCAACCAATCTGCATACCTAGGCAGCTACATAGACCAGGATGGTGACACCAGAAAGGAAGTTAAAATCATTATTGCAAAAGCAGCATTGACCTTCAAGAATCTTGAGAATATATGGGATTCAAGAGTTATAGGGCAAAAACCAAGTTAAAATTATTCAATTTAAATGTAATATCCACCCTCATTATGCATGTGAAAGCTGGAAAACAACTAAAGAAATAGACAAAAAATTAGACTCTTTTGAAAACACTTGCCTAAGGAAAATAATCTGTATAAAGTGCAATGAATTCAAGAACAACAAGAGATAAGACAGATGAGCAAACAGCAACCTGTCTCATGGGTGATCAAAGAAAGAAGATGGACATATGTTGGTCATGTGATGAGAAGAAACAATCAGAGAGTCCCAAAACAAGCTATCAAATGGAACATAACAGCCCAATAAAAAGAGGTCGACCAAGTGAAACTCTAAAGAGGACATTATTAAGAGAGGTCATTTTAGTGGGAATAACATCCCATGATGAGGTTGAAGAGCTTGCCGAAAACAGGAAAACTTGGCAAACTACCATGCGAGCCCTATGTGATGTTTAACGCCACAGGAAGGATGTAAGATACAACATCATTATGCTCTCTGTTCCTACACTGATGACTTTAATGAATTCTGTTATTCCTTGGTTTATTATTTACGGACCTTTTGTGTCAGAATATGGAGTGATTTAATAAGAGTCATGTGTAAATTGAATTGATGCTAGTCAAATGGTCAGATAACATAAGATTGCTAACTTGGGAAAAATTACATTGTGTAATGTTGTAATGTATAGTGTTAATAGTGCTAATATATTTATGGTGAGGATATAAAAAAAAACACTGAAAATGACATATCGTTATTGCCATGCGCCTCATTGATGTTCATGCATCTTAAGAGAATTTGATTTTTTTTTTCTACAAACTCAGTTGGTGATTCTCCATTGTACATACTGTTAGATCTCCCACAATCTTCTCTCTGAGACTTCCCCTGCATCTCTTCTCATTTACTTTTCCTGTTGTTGTGGTAATTACTTTCTCATTACATGTTAAGTGAATTGTAAATTTATTATTATAGCTTTTTAAAAAGAATGTTTCTTCCACTGAGATTTAAAAATACAAGTTTGAATAAATTAAAAACAGAATGTTTAAAGTCACAATTGAAATAAAAATAAACTAATTATCATAATTTTTTGAAGCTTCATTTCATCTGTTTACTGTGAAAATTTGGACCACATCTGCACTGTTGCAGATGTCTGGTTTTAAACCACATTTTAATTGTAGGATATTTTAAAATGTTTCTGTTTCACATGCTTTTAACATGCTTTTAATTTTTTTTTTTTCTAAATGACAGTTTGTTCTGAGTGTGTGCCAGGGAAAATGTACAGCACGTTTTGCAAGTGGTGGCACTGAATTTGTTAGGCCAGTGATGACTGGTACACAGGATTATGGAACTGATGATCCATCTATTTACCCTGTCACAAAACCTATGATGAAATTTACAGCTTACAACCTGGTAAAGCTATTAATTTGCAATCTGTTGTTAATTTAGTATGCGGTCATGTTTCATGCAATATTTTATCACATTAAAACTTAAAAAATCATATTTAATGTAACATTTTATCACATGAAAACATAACAAATCATATTTCATGTAACATTTAATCTCACTAAAACTAACTCTTTCATATTTATTTTGAAAAGTGTAGACTTGATGTATAATTCAGTTCATTTACAAATGTATTTGGCTATTCAGTTTTGCTTAACCACCATTTGCTTCACTGTGCCCATACTATTGGTGTTAAAGAAATTTATAAAAATAAAAGCATATCTTAAAATTGACTGATAATTAGTTATCTTATCTTATCTTATATCCTTCCCGTGCCGTTAAACACCACATAGGGCTCGCAAAGTAGTTCGCCAATTTTTCCTGTCTTCGGCGAGTCTTTCAATCTCATCAAAGGATTTTATGCCTGTTAATTTGGCCTCTCTTAACAATTTCCTCTTCAGAGTTTCAGGCAGTCTGCCTCTTTTTCTTTGGCCTGTTGTGTTCCACTTGATAGCTTGTTTTGGGATTCTCTGATCATTTCTTCTCATCAAGTGACCAACATATGTCCATCTCCTTTTCCTGATCACCCATGAGACTGGTTGTTGTTCAGTCATCTGTCTTATCTCTGCATTGTTCTTGAATTCGTTCCACTTGATGCAGAGTATTTTCCTTATGCATTTGTTTTCAAAAGAGTCTAATTAGTTATAGTTAATAATAATTAATAATACTGTATTCATCTGAGTGACAGGTCATAGTAAACAGTAACATCAGATTGGAAGGCCAGAAGTGCTAGTTGGTTATGAAATCTTTTACAAAATATTATATAAGGAAAACTGAATGAATGGAACTGTTCCATGCCAAATTATTCAGATCTGAAACAGATAAAAATTAGTTCAGAGAAAGGAATTGTGCAAGAAGAGTCAAGCTTGTAACTGTTTAATAGTTAGAGTCATCATCATCAGTCCTCTGTACTCCCAGTGGAGCATAAAGCATCAACAAAGGTTCTCCAGCCAGTTCTGTCCTGAACATGTCAGAGTTTCAAACCATGTGTGTTCTGATTGCCTTCTCAGTATATCCTTCAGTATAAAAAAACTGATGATACTAGTTTTATGCTGAAATACAGTTTTTCTTGTATTGGTATCAGTTGTCATGATGTTTGAATTGGACATCATAATATCACGCTCCCAATTATTTAATTCTAAATGGGGATATTATGTCATCATTTGTTTGAAATATTCTGCCCATTCTGGATTCCATAAGGATAACATCAGCCTGAACCAGTATCTAACCATCTTTTGGCACTCCATTTTTAAAAATAGTTATATAGCACTTCTTGTGATCAGACTGGGGGGGGGGGTGGTGGTGGTGGGGGGTGGGTGAAGGCAGGATCTGACATCTTGTGTTCTTCTTTCCTCATTTTTAAAGCCAAATAATCTCATTTGCATCTGAAACATTTATTAGCAAATATATATTTCACACTATACTGAATGTTTCTTATTTAGAAGACCATATTTCATTATCCTAATTCCTTCAATGTAAAAGAAATATGGGGATTATTTTGTTCCATATGTTTGTATGTGACCAAGCACAGCATTGGTATAGCCACCATATTGCATCAGTATTTGGACTAGTACCCATGATTATGCTAGCAAAATTTATGGAATTTTCAGACCACAGGAGAAGTGAAATTTGTGGCAGACCTGGCTCCCAGACGAGGACAGCTTTATGGAGCTCCTGTAGTCAGTACTCAGGGAAATGCCAAGATACAGAGCATTGATCCCTCTGTTGCACTGGTAGGTGCCATGTAGGCTGATAATAATAAACTTTATCCTGCTGTTTATAGATTCATTGGAAATTAAATTTTGTTTCTTTTTCATGAATTATTTAACAATTGAAAAATTGGATTAACTTACTGAATAAAAAGAATAATGAGAATGTTAACACCAGGAGGTCAGTCTTGAAAGATGCATTTTTTAATTTAAAAAATCTAAACAACTTTCTCCAGTCTAAGAAAGTAAACATTAAAAAAAAAATGCTGCTGAATTATGTTGACCTCTTTATCTGTTATCCAGGTTCTTTTCTGCTTATTCTCTGTTACTTAGAACAACCCTCCAACATTCTCATTCTTTTATCCTTTAATTTTAATTTATCTATTTTTATGATGTTCAATCAAGAGAAACACTGCTAGTATTTATACTTATATGTGCTTCCACTAAAATATAAATTAGTTCTTCATTTATAAATCTGTGCTGCTCTATTAACAGAGATCAGCTGAAAACTGTATCAATTTTAGAACTTAACTTTGGCTGTTTTGTGTTTCTGTCTTGGTGTAGAGATGTTGCAGAGAGCTCGTCTGACAGTTCCCCAACATGCTCTAATTTTTCCTGCTTTTGTTCCACTACAGTCATGGTAATTTAAATGATCACTTGAAATTATGTATTTCAAAAAAGATTTTATTTTTTTCAGGAGGTTAATATATTTATCACCATAATGATACTCAGATACAAATGACTCACCTGATGTTTTTTTTTACCAAAACTGTAACATTCTTTCTAAGTAACCCTCAGTTCCCTCCATGCCCTTTCTGCAGACTTCTCCAAATCAATGCAGCTAACTGTGCTTCATCTGGTTCTGTAATGATATGGTTCCTAGACTGTGGCATATTGCATTATGAAGCTTATTTTGCCTTATCTTTCAGTCAGCCTCCTTCAGTTATCTCTAGTTTCAGGTCTGAAGTTAACTTTCATAGGTTGTGCTGAAGTTCTCGCTCCCATTCTCATTGTCTTTACTCCCTAGCAATAAGAACATGCTTATTCTCAGCCAGATTAATGTAAACAACCTGAGAGCTGAACATAATTCCCTTATTTTGAGAGTCTTGAACTCCAGCCACTTTGCTACCTTAATGAAAACTAAAATGCAGGGAACATTTGTAGATACCCAGTTGATATTTGTGGTACAATTCTGAGTGAGCAATCAAGATGGAAGGATTTGCACATTCTACACCCACCTACACACACCTGCACACCCAAACATACACATACATACACACACACACATACATACACATTCACGCATCATACACACATACATACATACATACAAATAGATATATGAGGATGAAGTTTACTGAAAAGTCAGGCTTTGCAGCTTAAAGATAGACCATGGCTTAAAGTCTGTGTTAACATGAAGATGAGAAAAAAATCACAGCAACCTTGTTGCTCCTGTGGCTGCAGAAGCTACTGCTTGGTCCTAATAATCTTCAAATGTCTGAAGTATATGATAGAGGCAGGGCATTAGAGATAATTGCTTGCTTACAAGATACTGAACAGAACAGAGCACACAATATTAAAATACACTAGGATCATTAGTATTACTGAGTACAATGAAGTGTTTATAGTAAGATTCAACTTCTACCCACTTTACATGCAGCAACTCCCAGGTGTGGTAAAGTTTATAAAGGCATCTGATATCCCAGGTGTCAATGACTGGAGACCACATGGTATGGTGCCTGCAAATCTCAAACAGGAAGTAAGAACTTAATATAAAATGACCAGTTATTTTTTTTTCTAACTCATCCTCCTCAACATATCACATGAGTATGCCTAGCTCCTTTTTTTTTTTTGTGTTTACAGCACTAAGCGCTGCAGTTTGTAAGAACTGTCTCTAGTCATGAGCAAGTTGTGCTATTTGAAATCTTTTTTTTTCCCTAGGATGTTTTTACTCTTAACTGCTTTCTTGTGAGGCATCCTCTATTTCTGGTTGCTTCCATTCTGGAGTTATAAGCCCTTGCAGATGGGTCATCCCATCTGTTTTTTTTTTTTTTTTTTGTCAAGTGTCCAAACCATATAATTTATCATCTTTGATATATTGTTTTTAAATTATATGTTATTGGTTTTGTATAAACTGTTTCAAGTCTTCATTTATTATCTGATTTCTTCAAGTCTTGTTGATTGCTTTTTCTCAAAATCTTATCCCATTAATTGTGGCATGCAGCACTCCTCTCTTGTTTTCAGATTTTAAAAAATTTGCCTCTATTTTTGTGTTTCATCTGTGGCTAGGGGTGGGGGGGGGCAGTGTGAAGATCACTGAGTGGTTATAAGGACCAGTAACTCAAAGCTGGTAAAAAACCACATAGTACCTTCATCATATTACTTCAGTCTGGTCATGGATTGACTTCATGGTGGTGGAGTCTGGTTAGAGGCATGGCTAATGCATCTGATCTAGAATTTAAAGTCACTGTAACAAACTCCCAGTCTGATTCCTGCCTCTGTTAAAATGTATAAACTAGGAAAAAATTAAGAACAGCTCTATTATTTAATGATTACACAGTTGTGACGTTTCGGCATGAGCCTTTATCAAACAGAAACAAACAGGACGAAGAATCAGAGAGAGGAGACAAAGTATAGATTCACATGAATTTGATGTTAACAAAACAATAAAAAATGAAAAAAATTAATGAAAAATTGCAAATTACTTATCTCAGCTCCTGGAACAGCACAGAACCACAATTGCCTTCATGTTGAAAGGTGCTCCTGTGGTTCTTTGAATCTGTACTTTGTTTTTTTCTCTCTGATTCTTGGCCCTGTTTGTTTTTGTTCGATAAAGGCTCGTGCCAAAATGTCACTATTGTGTAATAGTTAAATAATAAAGCTGTTCCTACCTTTTCCTAGTTTATACATTCTGGTATCACAGCTTTACTGCAGTGCTTTGTGTATAGTTGTATACCTATACACTAATTATTATGTGTTACTTGCCTTTGTTACTCTACTAAAAGATAGCTTTATTGTCAAGAACTGAGTTTTGAAATACAAGGAAATCATTAACCAACCAGTAGTCAGACAGCATCATATGAAAATCAATGAAATAACATTTAAAAATGTGGAATATGTTACAGAATTAAATTATTAGTTATGCTTTTGTTTGTAGAGTAAAAAAAACTGTCCATAATGCATTAATGTTAAGCTGCAACCAATGAGTACTGCACTTATTTGTGATTATAGGGAATTTTACTTAAATATGATTATCAGAACTGTGGTATTCTGTGATTGACTGTTGGTACTGTAAGACAATATATTGTTATTTAGTTAGTGCATTGTGAATTGAAGTAAAAATCAGCAGACTTTATATAATAAATAGTAAACAGAATTTACATACCAGATCATCTAATGGCCCATTGAATCTGGTGTTCTGAAGCAATATATTTTTTAAATATTTTGTTTATATATAATTTTTATATTGTATAATAGCATTTAAAAATAAGGGATATTAAAAAGATGGCATAAATCACTCTTCAAAAAATAAAACTCATTATAATTTAGAGAAGACAGTCTTGGAAGGGTACATAATAGGAAAAAGAAAGAGGAAGACCAAGGTGAAGATGGCTGCAAGACATCATTGATGATCTGCAAATGGATGCATCAACAGCAGGGCTTCTTGCTTACAACCAAGATGCCTACAGGAGAACCATTAGGGAGGCAAAGTTCCACAAAGGACATGCAAATGACTGAATGCTTTTAAAATGTAAAGGGTTTTTAGAAATAGCTTTTTTTGTTATTCAGAAAGCTGAAATTTTGTTGAACTTTCCTAGCTGCTGTGCTCAGGTCAAGTTGTGTATGCTGGACAGCCTGTTGGCATTCTTGTGGCAGGTATGAAGCTTCACCTTCATCATCATTTCATTTCAACTTCATTAAAGTTATTAAAAAATATTTCACTTAAAAATGTGGGTACATAAATTAGGCACCAATTTTAGTATGAGTTTCTGTTTTCCATTAATGATAGTCATATGTTTATGGTACTCTGATGTGTTTCACCTATGGATATTTTCATTTTTCAGAGACAGACATCGAATGTTATTACTTACGAATTGTCAGATATTGTCACACACAACATGGCACCTGAAATTAAGAAAGCACAGCATTGCTAGCATTCTTTCAGCATCTACTAAGATTTTATTGAACCATTAGCACATTTACTGCCTATTAACCCCCACAGTGAAGATAAAAATCTTAGTTTCACATCAGTTCTTGAATTAGAAATTAGAATTACAAGAGTGAGAATAAAACTTTTACATCCATTTCAGTTAGAAAACAACTGATTCATATAGTTGAAAAAAAACTCTATGTAGCTTTACCTTTTGCTCTGAAGGCTTCATAATTATTTTTTTATATTGTTTCTTCCAATCTCACATGATACTTGCCTTCATGTTTTCAGTTTTCAGAGTCTATCACACAAAAAAATGTTAGAATGCCAGACATTGTGGCATGGAAAGAAATTAGCAACAGAGTTACTCAGAAATGTCAAGGACCGTGATTTGTGGAGGAGTTTGACCACTTACACTGCCTGGCTTGGCACATGATGATGATGAATAGATGATAAAAATGGATGATGTTTTGAAATGCATTTTCATGGTGCTGACTTCACCTCTCCATCTGATGTGAAATGTTGCTCTTTAAATGTTCCTTCATGTTCAGAATCAAGCAGTAATTGGGAATGAGATCTAGAATTTAGAGATAATATGTAGAAATGGAAATCCTATTTGCCTAGTAACAGAAACTATGGCATTCTTGGTTATTTTTTGAGCTGCCTACATTGATCAAGGGCTGTTAGTAATGTTGGGTCCTTCATTGCAATTATTAGAACCAGATTCTTTAGTAATGTGGTCTTTCTTTACCCAGAGGATGAGGTCTTAGCCCAGAGTGCAAGATTTGGGGTCCAGATTACATACACTGATGTCCAGCCAGCACTTACAGATGTGATGGAGGCAATTCAGAAAAAATCCTTCTACCCCAGTGATAAACCATTCATTAAGGGCGATCCTACAGGTATGCTGTCTGTACTTTCAAAATATTAGGCACAAAAGTAGTTCATATAAATAGCTGCACAGATGTTGTCTGGAGTAATAAATGTTTAAAATATCTTTTACTGGCAGTGACACTCGGTGTTTTGTTGAAAGTCCTCAGTCTGTTCCTATTAATAATAGATGATATTAATTAAAGCCCTCAGTTAACAATAGGTAGCTTTACTAAAATCTTTCAGTCTGTTACTGTTAATAATGGGTAGTTCTACTAAAATCTTTACATCTGTTATTGTTAATAATGGGTAGTTCTACTAAAATCTTTCAGTCTGTTACTGTTAATAATGGGTAGTTCTACTAACATCCTTTCAGTTTGTTACTCTATATAATGGGTAGTTCTACTAAAATCTTTCAGTCTGTTACTGTTAATAATGGGTAGTTTAACTGAAACCCCTCATACAAAAATAGGCAGTTTTTTTCAAGCCATCAAAGGTAGTTTTATTGAAGGACCTCAATCTGTTGCTGTAATAACAATAGTTAGCAAAATAATAACTAATAACAGGTATTTAAATTTACAGCAAAAGAAAGGAAGTTGACTTATTTCCTCCAGTTTTTCTCTTCTGAATCACATTTTTCTTTAAACGATGAAAACAATAGGCCGTGAACCGGTGGTACTGCAATACCGGGTCCACTATGTGGACCTTACCCTGGCATTCAATGTGCAGGGCAGGTCTTGGACATCTCATTTAGTTAAAAAAAACAATGCTTTTGTCTTAACCAAAGGGCTTTTTGATCAGGGTACCTGCCAAGAGGACATTTTGATCTCATCCTCTTTGATCCCAATGAACCCTGCACACAGCAAAATGTTAGAACATAGTACGAATGATTAACCTTGAAAAACTGTAGACCAGATATTCTAAATCTGATAGAAAGAAAGAGTAATCAAATGACTGAACTGAACCCCAGACTTCAGGAGGATCAGCAGTCACTTATCCAGAGGTCAAATGTACATACTTTGTTAGAGACTATTAATAACATAACTTGTTATTGTATAACTTCAATGCTGCCATTGAATTAACATGTCTACCTTGTTAAATAATTATCATTCTTGCATATGTAAGAAATTGGGAAACCAATTAAACTTCATCATTCTAGCGGCTATGGCAGCTGCCCCACACAGAGTGAACGGTATTGTCCGCTGCACTGACCAGTACCACTTCCACCTTGAAAATCAGGCAGCCTTGGCAATACCCTCTGACACAGGTGGCATGGATGTCATGGCAACCACTCAGTGGCAGGATTACTGCATTGAGGCTATTTCACAGGTTCTAGGGTTACCTGAATCCAGGTAGAAATATTGAGTGTGGATGTGTGAGCATGCTGACTTGAGTAAAATAGGAAGAAATGGACAAAAGGAAAATGCATGATGGGTAACTGTGAGTTGATTAATCCAATAGAAAGTTTTGCTAAGTGTCGTAATTATTATCATGCATCTTATCTGTTTTTTTTTTCCTACTTTTTTGCTACAGACTTTGTGACTGTTACCAGATTTATTAGTCCATTTATAACATAGTGAAAGAAGAATGTTTAATACAGCTGGTTTATTATTAAATCTGAAGTAATCCCTCATTGTTTACATATCATTGTCAACATCTTTGCAATGTATTGGAAACAGCATTACAGTGGTAACACAAAGACTTGGAGGAGGTTTTGGTGGTAAGATCAACTACAATGCCCCAGTAGCTGCCATGAGTGCTCTAGCTGCGTATGTTACCAAAAGGTGAGTGCACACACAGTCAATCAAATAATCAATTAAAGGGTGTAGAGGTGTCCACTCCAATACCAGAACTGGCAGACTGTAGCTCTCCAAGATTATATTTTTACCTCACTTGCCTTAAGGACTCCTTGGAACAGTTTAGTAAGTGGGAGGTATAAGCAGGATTTGATCTAGACAGTTAACAAACACTTTAGATAAGCAAGAAAAAAAATAGAGAATAACTCAGAGTAGAACTCCTGACTCTAGTAGGATGAGCCAGGAGGAGATCATGCACTAACCATTCATATTATGACAAAGTAGGGACTGACATAATCTTTTCCATAGTGGAGATTACATAGATTATTATCACTGGAAATGACTACAAAATTACATTGAACTAAGTGTACTAGTGTAATTTATGTTAATGAAAAATTTTGCATAATAATGAACTAGAATCTCATGGATGACAATGCTGTGGAGAAAATCTTGTAATAACAGCAAAAGTTACCAAATTAAGCATGTATTGGTGTGGCTTTCATTATATCCTAGAGGAGACCTAAAAGCAAGTTTTTCAATAGTCTCCACCATTCAGGACAATATATTGATCTCTAACATGCTGATCTGGCATTAGTATAAAACAACAGGCTCATGACATGAAACTAAATCATAGTTCTGTAAAACTAATATTACTGCTTATGATGATGATGATGTTAACTTTTTTTTGTGGAAACTCCCAAAACCGCAAAAATAAAATTTTTAAGGGCATGCATCTTTCCCATCGCAACATATGTCAATGAGACCTGGACACTTAACAAAGCAGCTGAGAAACACATAAATGCCTTTGAATGTAAATGGTCCAAAGAGTTCTTCAGGCATCATGGACACAAACAAAGAACAAATATATCCATACTACAAGAACTTGATATTGAAGAAGGCTGGCTAGTAAAGAGGATTAAAGATAGAAAATTTAAATATATTGGACACATTAAACGTCATGATAATCTAGAGAAGACCATCTTGGAAGGGTCCATAATGGGAAAAAGAAAGAGAGGAAGACCAAGGAGAAGATGGCTGCAAGACATCGTTGATGATCTGCTAATGGATGCATCAGCAGCAGGCCATCTTGCTCACAACCGAGAGGGCTATAGGAGTGCTGTTAGGGAGGCAAAGTTCCACAAAGGACATGCAAATGAATGAATGAAATTTATATATAGCATATCACTTGTCACTGCATCTATTTATGAATGTATATTAAAAAGAGAAAGCGTAAACAAAAATTGCTCTATCACTGCCTCATCAATAGATGTTAAGGAATGTTATCTAAACTCCAGAACATGTGCATCAAATTGTTCTCAGTATGTAAAGATCTACATTGCCACAACTGGTCCAAAAAGTTGGACGGATCTAAAGCAAAAGCTACATGAGTGCCAAATAACTTGTAGAAGGCTGCAGACTTCACTACAGTAACAGGAGTCTATATTTAATATGACCAAAAACTTGAATGTTGAATCAAAAGAGCTGCCTCATCTGATTATGAATTCATTTGTCCCTTTTATCCTCAGTCCAGTTTTGATTAATCTTGACATACACACTAACATGCAGTCACAGGGAAAGAGAACCCTTTATGTTTATGAATATGAGGTAAGTCGAGTGGTTTGAAATATTTGAAAAAACAAACAATCTGTCATTTTTATCTGCATTAATATTTTTACTTTCATTTAATGCCTGCATCAATGATTTCTACAAATATAAAATTATTGTTTAATTTTGGAAAACTGAGAATTTATAAAGTCATGATTGACTCTGTGGAAATATTCTAATGACATTTGCCTAGAAAGCTTTAATATGATAGTCTTAAGAAACTCATTTTATAAGTACATGTAAAAGGAGAATGAACAAACAAATGATTAAACATACTTTATTTTCAAGGAGTTAAAAATAAGGTATGTTTGATGTATTTACTCTCAAGAATAAACTTGTCCTGCCCAACAACATAAACTTGCCTCGCACAATAATGAAAGCATAGTAATCAATCCTGAGGACTCATTTAGAAAATCATCCATCCACAGCTATACAAAGCTTCGATAATGAGAATGCACAAGTTTGTGAGACTCTCACATATCCTTCCAGTTGTGGCAGAATTTGGCATAAATTAAAGCTAGTATGAGCAAAGGGAGATAATTCGGAAGAAACAGGGGTCAAGGAAGAGTAAATGTCTCCTGTGACTGTTTTGTTTTTTTCATAATGATCTCTTCCTGCATGGGTTTCTTAAAAAAGCTCAGGTAGAAATTCTGTTTAGTAATGAGAGATTAAATATTTCAGAGTTATAAAATGGGTTAGTCAAGTTTTGTGAACTTTCACGGAGTTATGATTTTTTTTTGTTGTTTATAAGTGAAACTCAGAACAAATAGTTCTTCCCGTTAGTCTGAATTTCACGGAGAGAAAGCTCAGGAAGGATGGTAGGGAAGGTCAGCTAATATAAAAACTAAATCAGAAGAAAGAGAAAAGGATTATTGAGACATAGTTTTTAGGAAAATTTTGGATAGGAAAGGTTATTTGTTAGGGTCAGTTTTTGGGCCCAGTGGCTTCCAATATGTAGGGCATGGCACTTAGTTGTCCTCTTTAGAACAGTTTTGCAGTTGTATTGTTAGCTGTCCTTTCTAGGACATTTAGAGTGAGTCATTGTTAGGTTGTTTTACTGTGGGACATGTTCCTATCCTAGTGTTAGTCTGTTTTTTTTTTCAACATGAAACATTGAGATGTGTGGATTTTCCAGTTGTTGTGGTGTTTCTTGAGAGTTGTAAGTATGGAAAATTTTCATATAGTTTTTGTAGAATTCTAGGTCTTAGGTTTCCTCCCCACATGGCAACCTGTATCTTGCTGGGGAGTTGACTATTATTTTGTGTGGTCACCCTGCCATGTTGGCATCTTTTGTTTTTCTCATCCGCATAATTCATTGTCCAATTTCTCATTCAATAAATTCATGCCTATGTGATTGAAGACACATTCTTGGTTATTCCTCACACCGTGAGATGCTGTCATGTTGGAAGCTTGCAGAGTTTAGTCCAGCTGTACTGTTGTTGTCTAGTGGAGAAAGGAGAGTACCTGAGTCATGATGTGCTTCTAAGCGAATATTGTAGAAACAAAACTTGAAGATTCATAGATCAATCTTTTAAACTTGATCTTGAGATTAAACTAACTATCAGTTAGTTATCCCACTAGACACCTTGTTAACCCAGTAATTTACACAGTATATTCATGCTATTGTGTAGACAGGCTCCATACAGTTGCAACACATGCTATTTCACAGTGACCAAAGTATTGCTTTTTTAATTTACTTCTTCATATATAACCTCTATATTAGAAATGTTGGCTACTGAATCAATATAAAATATTGAGTTATATTGTTTTTGTATATTTGTATATTTGATGTGCAAAAATTTAAGCAATTTAATCTTGAGCATTCTTTTGTTCATTGTTTTCCATAGCTAATATGAAACATTTCTCTATTTTCAGTGAGATTAATCAGGCCATGTTTGTTGTTCTCATATGCATTCATAGTCATAGACTGAAAATACAAGACACTCTTGTTCCAATTTCAACAGCTGCAGTAAATGTTCTGATCTGATAAAATGTTCTTACTTAAATTTAAATATATTTCATAAAACTGGAGTTTATTTCCCTTTTCATTTCATCCTCTGTCTGGTCAAATGTAATCCCATTTAATCCTATTAACTCAGTTTATCAATATTGCACTTTTAACAATATGAACAATGTGTTCTTGTGTGTCTTATTTGCAGACACTTTCTGATATCAAACATAGTTTTCTTAGCACCAATGTTAGGTGCCCACTTCTATGGTTATGTTAATGGAAGCATGCTAGTCTATAACAGAATCCCTTCACCTGGAAAAGTATGGTTTTACTATCTTCCTTTCAGTCTTCACATCACTAGCTATACTTGTGGAACATCTGCAGAATCACTTTCATATGTGTCTAGTAGGCATTTTTTTTCTCTGAATTCATTTAACATGATAGAAGTGAGTCTACAAACTGTTTCTTTCATTTCAAAAGTTAGTTCACTGCAAATTGTACAACTCATGCATTCAGTTTGATTAATTATTGCAAATTAAAACTGTGATTTTGAAAAATTATTTATATTTTGTATTTTTTAAAACAGTCAGTTACTTCATTAAAAAAATTTTGGAAGCAGCAGAAATATGGTTTATTAGAAGAATGTTATGAATCCCCTGGACAGCAAAAATAACTAATGAAGAATGTATGAGAAGAGCTGGAGAGACAAAAAAACCTTGTCAAAAAGATAAGAGAGAGACAATGTACTTTCATAGGACATGCAATGAGAAGAGGGGGCATTGAAAATATTATAACAACAGGAAAAATAGAAGGAAGAAGATCAAGAGGAAGACCAAGAGAACTGATACTGGACAGTCTGACGGGATGGTGTGAGAGGAGATCACCAACTGAACTGATGGCCTGCATGACGGATCGCGTACTCTGGAGAAGCATAATAGCCAACACCATTCGGCATGGCACATGATGATGATGATGATGATGATGACTTTATTTAGTTTACTTGATTACACTGTCTAATAATGAGCCTACATAGTTGCTCTCTTACCTCGCAAATTGTGCCAGTATGAGTAGCATCAGTGCACTTTATAATGTGGTAGTCTTAGTGAAAAAAGATGCTGGAAATAGATTATTTATGTGCTTAAAAAATTTTCTATAGCTAGAATAGTCATGCTATAGCATATATAGGAAAGAAGAAGAAAATTCCATCAAGAGCATTCTGGAAAAGAGCTGCTGGAGCTGTGATGAGCAGCCTGTATGAAAGACTTACTGGATAGAGATTTGTTTCACTGAATATTATCCTCCAGCATTGATGGATATTTTAACAAATAAACCACTGAACACTGCTTTCTTCCAGATTGGGTTTGATAATGATGGCAAACTTCTGGCAATAATTGGCACCACTTATGCTGATGTTGGCGCCATTTATTTTCCTAATCCAGATGAGAATTTAATAGGATTCATTGACAATGGTTGGTGTTAATGGATTTTAAATTTTTTGTGCATGTTTCTCTCTTTTTTCTATCTCTGTCTTCCTATTCTTTTTAAATCTTTCTCTCTATATTCTCATGTTTTTCTTGAATGTTCTTTTTTTCACTAACTCTGATTCCTTGAAACAGTCAACCTCTGTATCATTTTTCTCTTAATGGCAAACTTTCCTGGCTTCCTTATTTTTACATCTGATGTTGAGCATTCTTTATTTGAATTATTTTACATTATCCTGTCTTATTTCTTTTTATATTTTATCAATACTTTCTATAGCTGCAGATTCTTTTTTTAACCTACTGGTTTATTTTTGACCAATACTTTCCTTACTAGACTGTGCATTGCTGCATAGTGCATATAAAATATGATAGGAATAAGCTTTAGTTACAGGAATAAGACAAAAGTGTGATACTTTATACCAGATTACTTACGCCACCAATAAATTATATTCATAACTAAGTTGTTTTTTTAAAATTAATTTTACCAAGTGAGGAGCAGAACAGGTTATTTGCTAATAAAATTGATAGATCAAGCACTTTATACGTGAGAGATAAAAACAGTAAAAGAATAACTGGGAACAAAAGTCTAAACTCCAGAAGGATGGGCTGCTCTTCTTCTTCGTACACACAATGGCGATGATGCATGGTACCCTGATTTTTGCGATTCAGCACCTTTCCTTGCTAGGGCAAACTGTGGTCTTGCTCAGACTGCCACGAAGACAGTGGTGTAGGCTGGCCTGGCCAAAACTTTGTTTTCCAACTTCTGTTGGCTGTACTTAAGCAAGCCCTTCTCCATGTCAGATCCAGCATGCGGCGCTGGCTGGCCTGACAACTTTGAGACAGTTCTACAGAGACACTCCAACTTTGAGAGGAGGAATCTGATGAGTGCATCAACAATATCCATTCCCCGCCACCTACAGTCTGCTGGTTCTGTTTTGTTTACATCATTCTGATAGCCATTGTTGTAAAGACCCAAAGGCTTGTCACATCCTGGATTCATTGGCTTCACACCAGATTTTCCTCATCACCGCTGGAGATCTCCATATCCCCATCCATCCACCAACCTGACATTACATTTTACAAAAATAACAGTTACAATTAATGTCGACTGCTACATGTTTCTGGGCTAGAGAAGTAGATCAGAGTTTTTAAGCAAACAGATCTATGTTCCCTGTCTCACAAAGACTATATTAATATAAGTGTGCTCTTAACACATTTGTTCCCAGGGGCGATGGGCAGCTATCAGCCATGAAAGGATAATGCACTAACCACTTGGCCACAGAACTCTCTTAGTACACTTTATATTTGTCTTTTTTTTCTCATGACACATGTCTTCTATTTCTTCCACTCTGTTGTTTGCAAAAGATGAAATCTGAAATATCACATTCTAAGACCACAGTTCACAAGCCTCAACTAAGTACAAATTGTTTTTCCTTTGGTTCTTATTTGTTATGCATCATACATCTAGTTCTTTTCTTTCTTATTTCCTATACATTATGTTGCATGAATAAGATGAAAGTAAAAATGTCACAGCTGTGTACTTCATTAATAAATGAAATTGTTCATGCCTTTTAATAATTCTTAATTCATGGAATATCAAGTAAAGTTTGTTCATAGCATACTTTTATGCTGAAGTTAATTTTTACAGTTTCACAGTAGTGTCTGTGTTAGCTGCATTTATGTGCACACCCACACTTTATTGTAATCCATCCTATAATACTCTGGTTTTTTTTTTCCTCTTTCTTAATTATAATATTTAACAACAATGTATTTTACAGTATACACCTGTCTAAACTGGTCATGGACAGTTCAACCTGTAAAGACTAATAAACCAGTCAGCACAGCTGTACGTGCTCCAGGTGAGTTGTAGTTCATTTGATTTTACAGCATTATTTTTAAATTTACAGGTGATTTCACGGGGAGTTAGGTCCACTCATATTTCTTTGTGTGTCATGATCCTGGGGATGAAAGTTGTCATTGCTAGCCATCTCATTAAATCTTGAAGCACACGTCAGAATGATGCTGCTTCTGATTGAGTGTCAAAACCCATGGGATAAACTTCATAGAAATGTGAAGCTAGTTGAGGTATTGCATGAAGATCTTCTGGCAGACCCCATAACCGATTTGCAAGGGAGCTGGTGGATTGTTTGATGACAGTCCTAATGGTTGATTTCACAAATTTTTGTTCCCACATTTTTCTGATGTTTTGCTGGTGATTTGTCACCCTGTGTGCTTGTCTTCTTGAACAGACACTCCATCAGCCTTGAAAAGTGCTTGCCACTCGAAAACCTGTGTTTGACCTAAAGAATGTTTGCCAAAAGCCTGAAGAAGCATTTTGAGGGTCTCAGTAGCAGATTTGCTGAACTTCACACAAAATTTGATGCAGGCACACTGCTTGAATCTGTCAACAGTCATAATGATTGCAGTGGTCCTGATACAAGGTCACAAAACCATGTATACAAAATGAACATGTGTAGACAGAATGACCCAAGTGGCAGATTGGGTCACCAAACTTTGTAATAATGGTCTTCAAGAGTCCCACAGATTTGTTGAATGGTAGAATCACAGCAGGTACATTCCTGGAATTTTTTTTATATATGCAGATATATGGAGAATACTACATTGCTTCCAATCACTATTATTATTGAGGGGGTAATTAATTTTTTTTCCTTTAGAGTTTTTATGCTTGAAAAGAAAATAAACATTTTATTGCATTTATATCCTCCTTTATTTTATAAATTCATCACACATTTAACATAGATATGAAAAAATTATTTCAGTTTTCTTTTTAATAATAATAATAAATCACCAGTCTTATTTCTTATATTAACAAAAGGTACTGCACCTGCCATATTTGGAATGGAATGCATGATTGATCATGTAGCCACCTACCTCCAAAAAGATCATCTGGCTGTAAGAAAACTCAATTTCATGAAAGTTGGAGATGTAAGATCTTGATTCATTATTCAAATTTCACAACTCATACACAGTTAGTATTTTTTTTTTTTTTGGTAGAATTTTCCAAAAGCTACAAAATGAAGTTATTTATGGTTTCTGTTATAAAGTTGTTGCAGTTTTTATTACACACCAACAGCATTACTCATGCAACTGCAGTAGCATTGCTCACTCATAATCAGCTTTTAATGTACTGGAGACTAGTTGCAGGAGACAAGAATTCAACCAAATAATTACCAACATAAATCCAGAGATCTTGTTATAAAGCTAAGCAGAGCACAACAAAAACTATAATTTTTAGACTTCAGACAGTACATTACAGAATACAAGTACACAAATATAAACTGAAGGCTGCCAAAACCCTACTTTGTACCAAAAATTGTCTCAAAACTCAGGAATTACCAACTCTTGAAAGTTCATGAGCTCTCAAGACATCAAGCTAGCATCAAGTCTTTGCAGAGTGGCTTGAATTCTTGAAACTGGCCCAGAAAAAAAAAACAGACTTCTCTATAAGCCCATATCCCATTATCTAACTATAACATAACATTCTGTTTTGGAATAGGGACTTTGCAAACTCTGGCTCACTTGAACAATGTCAATATAACTAACCATTTGTTTAGCTGGATAATTTAGATACTTAATTTGTAACCACCAGTAGTCTGACAAAAGTGATAGGAAATTAAAATATTTGTACAAGATTTGTTGAGCTGTAAAATTTCTTACATCACAACATTTTCAGTAAAAATTCTTTCATATCCTAATAATCTACCCTGCTTTTTCAAGTTTATAAGATTTCAAAATGTTTCTAGCACATAGACAATTTTGAATTAAAATATTATGAAATAAAACTAATAATTGTAAAAGAAAATGAAAAAGAAAAAAAATTTTTATTTTCAGAAGCTGAACCTTTAGCTCAGTGTTCACACACATTATTGTAACGTCAAGTTCTTCATGTAACTCTTAGTTCAGTATCACAGTTGTGTACAAAACAGTTTGCATATATCTACAGAAGTATAATCAAACACTGAATATTATTTCTAGAGATAGTTTGGCCACCTTTTGAATATATTCACTCTGCAGACCACATTGGCTGGTGTGGTCCTGGAACAATGTCTGATCAGGGATCTCGTTGCACAGCTGGAGACAGACATAAAAATTGCAGAAAGAATCCAGGCAGTCAACAACTTCAACCAGGTCATATTACTTCTTTTTCAGTCAGTTTGTGGTATCTTCAGTTTTTTTTTTTAAATCCAGTACCTCTTTTTCTGTCTCTTTCTGTTTCTCAGTCTCACTCTCTCTCTCTCTTTTGCTGTCTGTCTCTTTCCATCTCTCTCTGTGTCTCTCTATCACTCTTTATATACACACACACATAGTTTTCTCACTTGTTCACTCATGAAAATGAACAAGACAAGTACTGATACCTATCATATACAGCTTCATTATACAAAAAAAAATATTTATCCTTTAACACTTTAATCTTGTCTTTCATTGATCAAGTGCCTAAGCACTTATTTAACTCTTCTTGTCAGTATTCAGTTTTGGACCATACCCAAAAACCATGCTTTTTAGCATGCTTGGTTACAATAGAGAACATTAGTTTAACATTAGGTTAAACTATAGTATTACTTCAACCTGCTTGTAGCAAGGCCACATGAATCACATGACATCAGTTCTCATCACATAGATTAGACAGTGGTAATAACAGTGTTTCTAGGAGCATTACTTGTGTCAAATGTGACAGTTTTCTGAATTCTAATGAGTGGCATGTTCATGATAAAGTAATGATATTCTCAGGCCAATCGCTGGAGAAAACGAGGCTTCCATGTCATGCCTAACAGGTATGCTATGACCTGGAACAAGAAGTTCTACACCACTTCAATATATGTCAATCATGGAGATGCTAGTGTGCACATCTGTCATGGTGGCATTGACATGGGACAGGGGATTAACACAAAGGTAACAGTTGTCTGAAATAGTTTTTAAATTTTGTTTTTATTTACTTTAATTATTCTTTCCTTAAATAATAGGCAATACATATTTTCATAAGACTGTATTTGAATTAAGATTAATATAATGAAAAACCAGTAAGCCATTCTGAAATCATTGCACAGTATTTGTGAAGTTAAAGCAGGTGTTTTAGAACAAAGATGGCACTAAAATGTCATCAATATAAGTTTTTATTCTCCAGCATCTTTATAGCACAAAATATTAGATATTTTTTTTAAAAGGGTAGAAGCAGCTTTTATTCATTAATGAGCACACATTTGTAATGTTTTGGCTTATTCTTTATTCATACCAAACCATACTGGATGAAGAAATAGGAAGCGAAGAGAAAGTATAAATTAATATGAATAATATACAACAAATAAGAATGAGAAAAAAAGGGAGCATTTGGCTTTGACCTGTAAAAAAGCTGTGTTTGAGAGTGCCTCCACTTTCTCTTCTTTTCCTATTTCTTCATCGTATACATTTCTGCATGAGTAATGTATAGAAGGCATGGTGCCTAGCAGAAGAGAAAAGGGATGACCTCACCACAGGTGGTCTCGGGACATCATGGGAAAAGCCTGAATTTGTCATTGCAAGATGTTATCAACTCGCTCAAGACCATATTGCATCCAGGGAGGCAGTGAGAGAGGCAAAATTCTGGAAAGGACACATCACATGAAGAGGAAGAAGAAGAATGTATAGCCCAAATGTTATAATTGTGTACACATTATTGAATAAAGCTGTTTCTACCACCTTTTTTTTAAGTCTAATATTTAGTTAACATTAAATTTCATGATAATTTAGAGAAGACTGTCTTGGAAGGATATATAATATGAAAAAGAAAGAGAAGAGGCCAAGGTGAAGATGGTTGCAAGACAGTGTTGATAATCTGCAATTGGATGCATCAGTAGCAGGGCATTTTGTTTACATCCGAGAGGCCTGCAGGAGAACTGTTAGGGTGGCAAAGTTCTACAAGGGACATGCAAATGACCGACTGAATATTTAGTTATAAAAGCTTTACTGTAGTGGCTTCAAGTATATTAATGTATTTAGTTTCATATACTTATACCCAAAAACTCTTTATCAGAATTTTTCATCACTGAAATACCACAGGTGAACATTACATTTAAAAAATGATAAAGAGAAATAAATTACTGAAGAATAGTGGCACCATACAAACTTTGAAAATAAATAATAAGCATGTCTAGTTATAAATAATGAATTGAAAGTATAGTTTATGTATAACTTCTCATTTTCAACACTAAAGTATTCATCAGATGAAATTAGTATAGTTGGAGACTGCTAACAGTACCCTCCAGACAAGCTGTTCTGTGAAGAAAATAGATAACTAACACAAATATTGGGGGAGAAAGACAATTTCTGAAAAACTGGGAATACTTAACTGCAGAGTGAGATGCAACAGATCACATTACACACACAACTGTTGGTGCAGGAGGGGAAAATATGATATTATGTAAAACTCAGATCTTGAAGATGGAACACTGAATGAGTCCACATAAAGTGAACAAAACAAATTCCATGACTTAGTGTGAAAACCAAGTGACAAATATTTTAAAATTAAATGCAGGTCATCCAGTGCTGTTCTTACATGTTGGGCATCCCTTTTGACCAGATTAAAGTGAAACCAACTAGTACCATGGTAAACACCAACTCAAAGGTTTCTGCTGGGTCAACTACATCAGAGCTTGTTTGTCTGGTAAATTTTGTGTTACCAGTAAAAGTTACTTTGTCCTCATGGTTGTATATGTGTACATTTAGAATCTTTTGGCATTTTTCATTTTAGAAGATCATTTTCAATATTACTTGCTATAGATTGTGCTGAGCATCATCTTTCTGAGTAGCTGTACTCATGGATGACTCTGCCAGTGTGAATACAGCAAATATAAGTAAAGATAAAGGATGAAAATACAAATAGAATGTAAAACTATTTTCCCTGTTTAACACATAAATAAAACATAAAACTGCAATAACTGTAGCTAGATCTTGGACAGATAGTACAACAAATAGAACTAGGAGAAATACAGATGACTCAGACAAGTTCTACATACATGAGACCAAAAATGCAGAAGAGGATAACACACTCCAGTAAGATGAATATTTTACTTTCATATGGAAAAACAGAACAATTACTACTTTTGTCTTGATATGGATTTGATCATGGCAGCATTTCCTGAACAGATTACTAACTTTCACCACAAATATTTTTCATGCAATTTTTTACTGTTTCTCTCCACTCACAATTCTATCAATTATATCTTCATGCAGGTTGTGAATGTGATTTAAGCAAGGACTGCTGCTGGAATTATCTGTTTTCCTGTCCTTTCAGCTTTGTTGTTGTTGCTTTAGTTCTTGTTCTGATCTCACGGGAGTGGACTTCAGGAACTTGCTTGAAGACACTGAATGGGCCAAAAACTCTGCAGATTCCAGTGCCTTGTGACCATGACTAACACTACCCTGTTATTTCAGCTTCATAGGTTCTTAATCTCGTTACTAGTAGTCCTACAAAAAAATAGAATGTGTAAACTAGGAAAAAAGTAGGAACAGCTTTATTACTTAATGAGCACACAGTTGTGACATTCAGGTGTGAACCTCAACCATACAAAAACACACAGGATGAAGAAATAGTGAGAGAAGATAAAATATAAATTCACATGAATGCTATGTAAAAAACAGGAATAGAAAAAACATAGAGTAAAATAAAATGAATGCAGCACTTAGCTATGACTTGTAGGAAGGCATGACATGTAAGAGACTATGTTCAGAAGTGCACATGGTGGAGTGTAGAAAATATTTAAATGGAGACTTGTGATGTGTGATAGGTGGGTCATAAGTGAGGAGGGGGAAACTGTGGAAAGGTGAGGGATGATACAATGGTAATATAGCCGTGAAAAGGTGGAATAAGTGATTACAGTTGGGATAGCAGGGTTGTACTCTGATGCTGTGAGGATGTTCTAAACTATGTGTTACAAGTGAGAAAGGAGTGGAACTTAGTGCAGAGGGAATATGACTGCGGAAGAGGGGAATGTTAGGTATAACTAAATTATGAGTTCAAACCATGTACTTATAGCATCCCATATTCCTGAATGTAGTAGTTATCAAGTGCTAGGCAGCTTCTATCATCAGCGTGACATCCTTTAGTGGCTGTTACCAGAAAATCAGATTTGCCAGTGGTTGAGGCCATTGAAATAATTAAGGACTAGTTTTGAAGCATGCTGGGTGATATCACACAGATGTTTCTGCATGCGGTCACCTAATCTGAGACCAGTTTCACCAATGTAAGTTATCCTGTATCTTTTGCATACAGTGGCATATATCACATTATGGGACTCGCACATGAATCCCTCATAATCCCTCTGCACTAAGTTCCAATCCTTTCTCACTTGTAACATATAGTTCAGAACCTCCTCACAGCATCAGATTACAACCTCTCTACCCCTACTGTAATCACACATTCCACCTTCTCACAGCTAGATTATCACTGTATCACTCTTTTCCATTTCCATGGTCCCCCCCTCTTTATTTGCAATCCACTATCACACATCACAAGACTCCATTTAAACATTTTCTACACTCCACCATGGGCACTTCTGAACACAGCCTCTTACAAGTCACAGCTTCTTATAAGTCACAGCTATGTGCTCCATTCATTTTATTTTATTCTATTTTTTTCCATTCCTATATTTTACATAGCATTCATGTGAATTTATATTTTATCTTTTCTCTCTATTTCTTCATCCTGTGTATTTTTGTATGATTAAGACTCACACCGAAACGTCACATTAAGTAATAAAGCTGTTCCTACTTTTTTCCCAGTTTATACATTTTATTATCGTAGTTTTGCTACAGTGGCTTTGTGTATAGTTATATACTTAATTTTATATACTTTTTTTACGTTTTTCAGGTCCAGTAATTGTGCTGTTACTTAAACGGTCATCATAGCTCATGCCCATTGTATGATGTCGTTTATAATTTTTTTACATAGTCTTTCCAGATAATTTTTTTCTCAGTTACTTTGTCATGTAGAATTGTCTTTACTGTGTTAAATGATTAAAAAATATAGGGAAAAAATGTGTCAAATGATGTAGAATGTAATAAGAAACAAAGAACTTATATTTATTCTCTTATAAGATAAAGTGTGCTCCTATATCGTGTGTTCATTCTCTTTATAGATATTTATAGTCTGCATGATGTCTTGAAGACTTTCTGAATTTCTCATTTCTCAAATAATCTTTTTTAAAGTTCATAATTTTCTTCATTTTTTAATACTCCAGATAAACTTATATATTATTCATGGATTTCTCATCCTAAACAGCAATTTATATGCAGTATTCATATTCATATTCATTATTCATTATTCATATTCATATTCAGATGTAGGAAGTGATCACAACCTTCTGGTAGCAAAGACGCTGGCGATGGTTGGGACATGTGCTCCAAATGACTGACAACTCACTACCAAAAATAGCATTAAGATGGACACCACAGGGGAACAGAAGTAAGGGTAGACCAAAAGAGACATGAAGAAGAACAACAGAAAGGATGTTGAGCAATAGAGGGCTCACCTGGGCAAGAGCAGAAAAAAAGACAAAGGACAGGCATTTGTGGAAAACCCTTGCGGAAGCCCCATGTGCCCTGGGCACTTAAGGTTCAGAGAGAAAGAGAGAGATTCATATTCACATTTAAACATCAGGATGATGACTGTTCAACACAAATGTCAAATCAGTCCTGTTGTATGGATCAGAAACATGGACAGCATCAGCCAAAAGTACCAAGAGACAGCACACCTTTTGTAACACCTACCTAAGGAAGATCCTTCAGATTAGATGGCCAGATAAAATCAGCAGTGAAGAGCTATGGCAGAAAACGAACCAACCCACATTGAAAGAAATGATAATGAAAAGACACTGGAAATGTATTGGACATATATTTCAAAAGTCTACCACTAACAGGCTCTCACCTGGAATCCACAGGGTAAGAGGAAACACCCAATGAAACACCTCTTGAAGCAGAGATCTAAAAAAAGACTGACTACACCTGGAGACAGATAGAAGAAACAGCCTAGGACAGAAATAAATGGAGAGCCCTTTTTGATGGCCTATATCCCAGATAAGTGTAAAGAAGGCATGGATGAGGAGGAGGTTAATAAATGAGTTGTTACAGTTTATTTTATACATGCATTTATATAACCAAAGTGAAGAAAGAGGCTAAGGGGTGTACTAAAATTGATGTTAAATGGTGTCTGTGAGAGATTTTTCCAGCATCTCAAGGACTGGGAAGAGCTGGTAAAAGACTGTGTCACAAGGAGGATGACTTTGTGCTGAGCACCTTTTGAAGGCAGTAAATACTAAAAACTCAAAGCGGCTTTACATAACAATGAAGACATGACTTCTTGTTATTGTGGCAGATTTCACCAATCACATACTGATAAATCAACCAGGAGAGAAATTAAAAAATGCCATTGTGGGTCGTAGTAAGATTTACATCTTTGAATTTGTTTTAATTGATGAAAAGAAAATCCATTAGCTCAATTTGATAAGTTGCGTCTTAATCATTCTTATTTTTTTTCAGGCTGTCATTAAGTGTTGTGAGGACCTCCTTAAACGTTTGGCTCCAGTGAAAGCCAAACTGGTCAACCCAACTTGGAAAGATATAATCAAGCAAGCCTACAGTGACTTGGTGGATTTAAGAGCACATTTCATGTAATATGTTTAAAATAATGATCAGTAAATAATGTTAAAATAATGATCAGTAAATAATGTATAATAAAGTACTCAAAGCTACCTGCTGCCATTACCTAAACCAGGCAAAGACAACACCAGATTGGCAGGGTACCACATCATAACCATGCAGAACGTTTATGGTAAGCTGCTGGAGAAGAACATGGCTAAGAAATTGACGTGGGAAATGGAGAATGATAGACAGCTTCCAGGCACACTAGGCAGCTATCGACTCGGCTGAGACACAGCAAGCAATGCATCCATACTGATGTATGATGTATATGAAGGGTTTCAAAGGAAAGAAGTGGCTGCAGTTGTTGCGCTGGATCTGTAAGATGCCTGTAACAGAGTTGACTACAAAACACTCTTGTGCCTTATGACAGAAATGGGTACTGACATCTGGATCGTACGGTGGATAACCTCAGTGGTTCTAAAGAGAACTGTGGCACTGTGATATGATAAGAGCCTATGCAACCACCATTTTGAGCATAAAAATGGAGGTGCAGGCTACATCAGAAGCAATTTCCTGGTTGGTGGAGCAGGACAATTCACATGAGGTCATTGTAACAGACTCCCACAACATGTTGCGGTGAATCAAGAAACATTTCTTCCATAGGGAGTAGGTCTAGCCTCTATTGGGTTCTCGGTTATCGCAGTTGATGTGAATTTACTGCCAAGGCCATGTGGAAGCCAGAGTCAGTGAGAGAGCTGACAAGCTGGCAGGCATGGCATCAGTTCAGGGCACCCTAAAAATGGACAAGGAGGAGATTACAAGAGCCACCCTGAATAGGCTGCACATGGAGGATGATATTGGGTTGAATGACAACAATCACATCAGGAGGAGGATCCAACTAGGGGAGAAGAGGGGGAATGGATGTTTTTCTGAATGAAGTGGTTATTGTGCATTATCTACAACCGGTGTGTGAATGACTCCATCAGCAGGTACACATTTCAGTAGGTACTGGAATGGAAGGTGGAGCATACATGGGAATGTTCAGGGTGCAGGGATGCCAGTCACTGATTATAGAATACAGATTACAGAAAATAAATTACTCATATTTCTATCACTTTATGCTCATTCAAATTTAAATGATAATTTTTTATGTCATCAGAGATATTGCTTTTTACTTTAGAGATTGTAGCAAGTTTCTGCTATTATTGACATAGCTATGATTGTAATATGGTTGATGAGGTGGATTTTCTTACTTGCCCTCAGGCATCTTAAACAATTTTTCTCCATTTCCTTCTCATGCAATTTGATCAGCAAAGTCTTGTGAAACTAAAGCACTATATGCAAGCATCTTATAAAATGCCCAAACAAGCATAGCACTTGCTTCAGTAGTCCTGTCAAGCTAATAATTAAAAAAAAAAAACTCCACGATCTGTTGGATGCAGGAAAATAAGAAGAGCATAATAAGTGTAATGCATTCTTCATTAGTAGGCATAAAATCCCTTGATGATGTTGAAAAGCTCACCAAAAACATGAAAACTTGGTGAACTACCTTGCGAGCCCTATGTGACATTTAACGGTACGGGAAGGATATAAGATATAAGATAAGATTCTTCATTTCAGTTCCTGTTGAAACATAATGTACAAACACACTTATGTCATTCAGGTTTATATAGGGATCCGTGGTTTAATTCAGATTGTTTCAGTTTTCATTTTCCGTAGATACTTTTTATTCTTTTTGTCAAATTAGGAATATCTGAAGTACCATGAAGGAGTATCTGAAGGCATATATATATATGCTGAAAGTACCATGGACAGAGAGAAAATCGAATGAGGAAGTTCTGAAAAAAGCACAAGAAACAAGTAAAATTATGATGAAGATCAGCAGAAAACAACAATCCAAATTTGTGGCACAAGTTTGGAGGAGAGGCAGGTCAGAGCACCCAATAGCAACAGGGAAAATCAAAGGTAGAAGAGAAAGAGGTAGACAGAGAGAAAAGATGTTAGATGGTTTGACATGCTGTCATGGGAAATGTTCAGTGACAAGCCTGTTGAGATGCACAAGGGATCGAGGGTTATGGAAGGACATTATATCCTACATCTGTCAGTAATAATCTTGAGAGAGAGGAGTATCTGACAAAAAAAGGAAAGGAAAAATTAATTTAAAATCATATGAAAAATATTATCAACATTCACTGGCTGTGTAATGAGAAGGGGAGGGCTTGAAAATGTTATAACAGCAGAAAAAAATAAACAAGGGAGGCAATGCAGAATAATGGATGACAGAAAAGATCAGGGACAGTCTGCATGACACAAAGTTGCCAGACTGAACTTAAATTACAAATTAAGTGTTGAAATCCGTTGAGACGTACTGTATGTTCTAATTATCTGTTATAAAAGCTTTATCTTGTGTATTTCCTGTCAGACCACAGATTCTGGACAAGTACCCAGCTGCCCACTACAGCTGTTGGGGGGCTTGTGCAACAGAAGTGGAAGTTGATGTTCTCACAGGACAGTATCACATCATACAGGTGGACTACCTGAATGATACTGGTACCAGGTTTGTACTTATGAAAATAAAGCTGCCAATGGTTTTTTTTCCTCATAAAGATGCAGTAATGTTTGTGTACAGCTACTGTAATTTTTTTTCTTAGTGTTCTTGGTCAGCACTTCATATGCACTGTCAAGAGAAACAAAGTAAGCCATCTAAATTTCATTACTAGTCATGTCGTGTCTCCTTCCTCATCTGCCTTGTGGTGTTGAGGGGACAAATTGATGCCTTGATAGGGCTTGGCAATTTGCTTCATATAACTGGTTATTTGAGGTTTCTGTAATTTCCTACCTCCACCTCATGTGAGTGGCTATTTCCTCTGTTTTCTACAATTCTTAGTGTGACAGATTTCTTCGGTGTACTGTCTGGCTGTAGTCGTGTAATGTAGCCAAACCATTTGACTTGCTGTATGGGGTGTAGTGTGGTATTCATGTTACACCAACCTTTTCCTTGATGGTGTCATTTCTGATTTGACCTCTTCTTGTTACATTTAATATTCTCTTCAAACATCTTATTTCTGTCATGATGATTTTCCTTTAGTTTTTAGCTTTTGGTGTTCATGTATTGATGGCATAGAGTTTGAAGAAAGATTGTGTTTTACAGGGCTCTTTTTTTTTCAATTGTGATGTACAAACATGTATTTGTTTTTCAGTAAAGATGTCATTTGTCCAATGACCTGATTTGCTTTATTGCATTTGTTTTCAATTTCAGCATCAGTTTTCTCAGAGGATGATACTGTACTCCCTAGATATTTTTTTTTCAACCCTGTCATGCCTTAGAGGCACATAGGGATATGGTGTTAGTGCCCATATTTTCCTTGACCTGTCAGCACACTAGAGAGTACTGTGGTCAGTATCACGCCTGGCTGCCTCACTCCAGATTTTATGATGACTTTCATTACATTATTTAACTTTAGTGAATACTGAAGAGAGTGATATGGTGGTGCACTTCAAACACCAGTTTCTCATCAAGGAAATCCAGTTTTGAATTAAGGTAAGGTCTTACATCTTACATGATCTTACATCTTTCCTGTGCTATTAAATGTCACATAGGGCTTGCATGGTAGTTCACCAAGTTTTCCTGGTTTTGGCGAGCTTTTTAACCTAATCAAAGGATTTTATGCCTACTAATTTGGCCTCTCTTAACAGTGTCCTCTTTAGAGTTTGATGTAGTCAGCTTCTTATTCTTTGGCCTGTTGTGTTCCACTTGTTATATGTCCATCTCCTTTTTCTGATCACCCATGAGACATGTTGTTGTTCACTCATATGCCTTATCTCTGCATTGTTCTTGAATTCACTCCACTTATACAGAGTATTTTTATTAGGTACTTGTTTTCAAAAGAATCTAATTTCTTGTCTATTTCTTTAGTTATTTTCCAGCTTTCATATGCACATATGAGGGTGGATATTACATTTTAATTTAATAATCTTAGCTTGGTTTTTGTGCTTATAACTTTAGACTGCTATATGTTCTCAAATTAGCCATGTTTAATGTAAAGACAGATCTTGGAAAAGTTTTGGCAAAAGCAACATACAAAGAACTATAAAATTATCAGTGACAATGTGAAATTGATGCAGGAAAAAACGGCTAGCAAAATAGGTCTTGAAATTAATAAAGACAAAACAAAAATAATGAAACTTATCATTGACCAAGAAGGAAAAATATACATAGAAGGAACAGTTGTTGATGAAGTAAACCAATTTGCATACCTTGGCAGCTACATAGACCAGGATGGTGGCATCAGGAAGGAAGTTAGAATTAGAACTGCAAAAGCAGCACTGACCTTCAAGAAACTTGAGAACATATAGAATTCAAAAGTTATAAGCACAAAAACCAAGTTAAGATTATTCAATTCAAATGTGATATCCACCCTCATTTATGCATGCAAAAGCTGGAAATCAACTAAAGAAATAGACAAGAAATTAGACTCTTCTGAAAACAAATGCCCCAGGAAAATACTTGGTATACAGTGGAATGAATTCAAGAACAATGCAGAGGTAAGACAGTTGAGCAAACAACAACTTGTCTCATGAGTGATCAGAAAAAGAAGATGGACATATGTAGGCCATGTGATGAGAAGAAACAATCAGAGAATACCAAAACAAGCTATCATGTGGAGCACAACAAGCCAAAGAAAAAGAGGTCAACTATGTGAAACTCTAAAGAGGACATTGTTAAGAGAAGCTAGTTTAGTGGGCATAACATCCATTGATGCAGTTGAAAGACTCTCCGAAAACAGTAAAACTTGGCAAACTACTGTGTGAGCCCTGTGTGACGTTTAATGGCATGAAAAGGATGTAAGAATGTTCTCAATTTTCTTGAAGGTCAGTGCTGCTTTTAGAATTCTGACTTCCTTTCTGGTGTCACCATCCTGGTCTATGCAGCTGCCAAGGTATGCAAATTGATGTACAGCTGTTCCTTCTACATATATTTTTCTGTCTTGATTAATGAGAAGTTTCATTATTTTTGTTTTTTCCTTATTAATTTTAAGTCCTATTTTACTAGCCAATGAAGACAGGGTATCTGTTTTTTCTTGCATTGAATTCACATTGTCACTGATAAGAGTTGTGTCATCTGCAAAATTAAGATTTTCTAGTTGGGTCCCATGTACCCAATCAGTGCCCGTTTTACCTGCGCAGCATTTTTTCATGTGAAAGTCTATGGCAATTCCAAAAATAGAGGGAAATGGTATACATCTTTTTTTTTTTTCACGCCTTTTTCAGTTTGGAACCATTCACTCATCCCTTCTTCTGTGTTGACTGCACAAACATATCCATTGTAGAGATCCTTAATGATGATGACAATTTTAGATGGTATTCCATATAGTCTTAAAATTCTCCACAGTAAATCTCTGTGTATGCTATCGAATGCTTTTTTTTAAGTCTATGAAGTTCAGGATTAATCATTTTGTATTCCAATATGTTCTTTAAGTATTATTTTTAGAGTAAAGATGTTGCTGGGACAATTTTTCCCTTTTCAAAATCCTGCTTGTTCTCTCATTGCAGTACCCACTATATCTTTAATACTTTTAACACAACTAATAGTAAGGTTACTCCTCTCCAGTTATTGCAGTCGCTAAGGTTGCCTTTTTTTTTTTTAAGGTATTTTAACAATGATTCCATTTTTCCATTTAGAGATGACCTTTTCTTCTTTCCAAATCTTATTAAACTTTCTCTGTAGTTGACTCATGTTGTCACTGTTTATAGCTTTCAACATTTCAGGTGTTATTTCATCTTCACCTGCAGCTTTGTTCTTACCTATTAGATTCAGTGCTGTTTCATCTAGGTTGACATTTAGTTGTGAGACTAGTAAATCAGTTTCAAGGTTTATCAATTCAATTGGGTGTGGTCGATTAAGTATTTCTTGGAAGCCCATCTTTGTTTTTGGTCTTTACTTGATTTTAATAGAGTGTCATTTTGCTAAAAATTACTATTACATTCAAAGAAAGTCCAGTCTTTAGCTAAACTGGAGTTTTTTTTTTACACTTGAGGCAAAATTAGAAATCCATTCAGTCTCATTAATCCCTTGATTATGATGTATCCCACAATGGACACTGGGAAACTAGTAAGTACACTATAACTAGCAGTTTTTTTTTATTGGCAATGCTTGTTAATATAAAGTATTTCACTATGTGAGACTGGTCCCTTCTTAAATATAGAAAATGTGAAAATTTGTTTACTTCTTTCAAAGTTCCTTGTTTTTGCAGTCTTCAGTGGCTGATTGTAAAGAAATTTAGGCATGGGAAATGAAATAAACTGAGCATAATATTTTGCCTAACATATCTCAGAATCCTAAGAATTCCTAAGAAGAATGATGAGAATGCCATAAACAGACAAGAAAACAAGAGGTTCTAAGTGAGGCTGGGCAAACGAGAGAAATTATGACAAAATTCAGAACACAACAATCAAGATGTGTAGGACATGTTTTGAGAAGAGACAGACTGCAACACTTAGTGACAACAGGGAAACTAGAGGAAGAAAGGGACAGAGGAAGACAAAGAAACAGGATACCTGACAGACTAAAAGAATGACACAGAGCACAGTCCAACACAAACTTATAGAAAGAGCAAAGGATAGATGGTTATGGAAATCAGTGATGACCAGTGCCTGATTGGGTATGGACCAGAGAAAGAGAGAGATAAAATTTCAAAATCAGTTGCATTATTGTCATTAAGGACCATGTCAGCTGTGGGAGTAATTTTTTTTTTTCTGGACACCCAGTATGAATCCAGAGCTAGACATTGGGCAGTTGGAAGGTGGTTTCATTATGGGTTGTGGGCTTTTCCTGCTGGAAGGCATGAAGTTTGACCCAGTCACTGGAAAGCTTCTCAATGATGGAACTTGGGTATGACCTCTCTCACTTTTGTTACTTCTATTTTATTATTAGGCAGTGATTTTTTTGTTCATATTTTCTGATATGAGATCGTATATCAATGCCTGTTTTATGTTTTCCTGTACTATGATGCTTTTCTTTATGTTTTAATGTGTAATGATGCTTATGCTATGTATATGTGTATAAAACAGTATGACATTTGTATACAGAATGTTACAATTTCCTCTTGAATCACAATATACTTCTCATTTTCAATAATTTTTCCTTTATTGTGTACAGTCCTCTCACCTCTTCATGTAGATTCATTATATATACCATATTTCCTTGATTAAATACCAGGTCTGAAATAATCGCCTGCCTCAATTAAACATTGGGGGGGGGGGATGTTACAGAATCATGTTTTGAATACACACGTGCCTCAGATAAATGCCTGGTCTGAAATAAATGCTGGGACAGTATATCATCTCTGTCTTTCTATGGAAAGACGTGTATGGTATAGGCTAATACCAATGCTGCAGAACTGTAACTGGCATTTTGCGAATATGTACCCGCCCTTAATAGATGCCAGCCTCTAATAAGTGCTGAATCTTGGTGAACATTTTGTGAGTAAATGCCAGGAAATACCGTAGATTCTAGTAAAACACTTGGATTTCATGAAGGTATGACCTTTGTTAAATTTTAAAATAAATAGCATCACATGGTAATCTTAATATTAGTGGTGTCAGTCATTCTTCTTCCAACTTGGCAAAAAGTTTGACACCAATATCTCCACTTTAAGTTTTCTGTTTCTCACTTTGATAATGTACCTGGCCACTCTTTTTGTTGTTTCTGTTGAATTTTTTCCCAACATCTTTCCTTTTTCACTTTCAACTTTTAACTCCAAAAGGATTTTCAACTTACTATTATGACTAAATTGTGTTAGTTCTTTTGTCTATCTCTTATCAATTTCAGTAATTCCTTTGTCTTCTATTCTGTCTTTGAAAAGCATCCTTTTCTTCTTTTTGTCTGTAATTCTAGGACCTCTTTCATGTTAAAGTTAATGTTTACAAAGTCTAATGCAACATTTAAAAAAAATTTTATTGTTTCTATACCAGGAATACAAACCTCCACTGGGAAAAGATTTGCCCATCAAATTCAATGTCAAGTTCATGAGGAATGTCCCAAATCCTACTGGTGTGCTTGGCTCCAAAAGTAGGTGCCAGGGATAGCTAAAAACACACACACAAAGCATCCACTCACAGCTGCCATGTCTTTGTGCAAGTTGTGAATGTGATTTAAGTAAAGGTTGTTGGAATGATCTAATATATTTAAATCATTAAAATTGTAGGAGCGTTCATCTGGGATAAAAATCACCTTGTATTATTTCAGCTTTGGTTTTCATCAGACAACAACAGTTAGAAACAAAGATGAAGAGATTAAATACTGTGAGTGAAGGAAAGAAAACATTAGAGGTTTAGAAAGTATAAAAATCTCAACTCAGTAGTCTCCAAATTTGCCATGTCCTGCCCAATAATATTCAATAATTGGTACAAAAGAAAAAAAAAGATGTTCTTAGTGTCTGTTTCTGTGGAGGCTGCACCTAAGAGTTCTATTAAATTGGTCTTTTAAGACCTTTATTAAAAAGAAGGGGGAAAGAAAAAAAACTACCAAAAAAAAAATTATGTCTTCTGGTTCTGTTAGAAACCGCTGTGGAAAAAATAAATGGTAAATCACTGTTAATAGGCTGTTGATGTATGTAACAAAAGAAAATACTGAACTGTCTTAATGACATGGCATAGCAGAGAGAAAGAGAGAGAGAAAGAGAGAACAGTACAAAGATATCATTATTAGTAATTAACCATGCATTATATATAATGATCCAAGTCAGCAGTAAGACTTGAAAAGAGAGCCATTTTTAAACATTAATGCTAATGATTTACTTTTTGTCTTCATTGGAGCTTGAACATTCTGTGTGGCAAGGTGAAAGTGCAACAGTAAATAATTTGTGCATTTTATTACCCTTGATGTTCATAAATGAAGTAAAAAATAAATGTTACAAATGTGCTGGACATTATTTTTTTCTATGTAGGACATTTCTCTGAAACAAATTCGTAATTAATAAAATTGTTGAAATTCTTAACAAGAAGTAAAATACTCTGCACAGTTACAGAACTCAGTTGATACAGAATAAAGTAAACTCTTTTCTGAACTGTTGTGTTGAAATCTTAATTAAAAAGTGCCAATACTGTAATACAACTGTAATACTCATTTATCAGATATACAACACAATTTGTCTAACAGCAGTTGATGTTTTATTGTACAGTTTCCCAGTAACTACAAACAGACATCTGTATCAGATTCTACCACTGACAGTGAAGAAAATGACAAAGTTTAAGATTTCCTCATTCTCCATAGTGAAACTAAGAAGATAATACTTTAGGCTGCTCTTTCACTGTGGTGTATATGTTCATTCCTCTCAGTATTATGTATTATGACAGTAGCATGTTGCTAGGACACTGCATGGAGATAGGGAAGGTTTTAGTAAGTTTTGGTTTATCTGACCTGATGGGATTGTCATCTTAGATACAATCAGTGTAGCTCAGACAGGTTTGTAATGTGTAGAAAGAACTTTCTAAGATTTTAGATAAATATCATGATCCCTCTCGGATCATTTTATCCTTTTTTTTTCTTATAAACTGATTTGTCCATGTTTTCTTACATACATATATTGATTCTTATGTTTTTTTTACAAATATATATGAAATATTAGCATCTTAAATTCATTTTTATATGTGTGTATTTCTGTCTGTATTAATTATTACCAGTAATATTTAGATTTTTAACAAAAAAACCTTCTGCTTCATCTGTTTCTCAGTTGTTGGGGAAACTCCAGTCAGTACTGGTTCCTGTGTTTTGTTTGCCCTCAAACGTGCAGTGGAGTCAGCCAGAGCTGAGCTTGGTCACACTGAGTGGTTCCCATTCCGTAAGCTTGTTCATAAATTTGTTACAGCAGGCTCGGCAGGCATGTAGATGAGATCCTTAGCTACTCCTAGACTTGATTTTTTCATGATTAAAAGTTTAAACACAAAATAAATGTTAAAAATAAACACACAGAAAGAAAATCACACTGGTATGCACACATATGTGTGATTGTCCTCTGAGGTTCTATGATATGAATAAAACTGAACAAATTCATGATACAGGCACGCTGGGAATTACAGCTGTAAACAAAAACATGTCTAACTCTTATAAAACCCTTTGGTTTTCAGAGAGGTTTAAGCCTTTATAAAAGTACTAGTGCAAATGTTTATTCATATTACTGTCAGAATATTATGTATTTATAAATGGGTCTGGATAAAATGGATCAAACTTGGTAATTATTCTGGAGAGATAAGGTATAAAACTATTGGCTTGGGATTCCTGAATAGCAAACTGGTTAATGCACTCATTTCTTTTGGTAAAGTCTTGTGTTTCAAATCTGGATGGAGGTGCCACCAGTCACCCACCTGTGAACTGGGTACCCTGCTCATTCCAGGACTGGGGAAGGAAAGGTGACCAGGTATGATGCTGCTCTAAAGTCTACCAGCAAGTCAAGAAAGTATGGGCACAGCTATCATATTTCATATTTACTTCTATAGCATAATACATTAACCTTATAATAAGGTTACTATTAGCTGGATAAGAAATAGTGTGGTGGAAAAAAGACTGATATTATATATATATATATATATATATATATATATATTGGCATTTTCAATTTTTAATTTATGTTTTATTTCTTTTTTTAACATATATACATTAGATTATAGTATTATTGTATATTGTAACTTTTTCACTAGCATTTTCTTCTTTTAATAATATTTTCCTTTTCAACTGACAGATGCCCCTGCAACAGTGGAGAACATCCAGACAGCCTGTTTGAATGATACTAGCCTATTTACATTTGGAAGCTAAATAGGACTCAAGATCCTTACTAACTGAAGACATAGTCACAGACTGTGTGTAGCAATTTTATGTCAAGTACACCAAAGTAGTATTCTTTCATTCTTTTCTGTTCATGTTTTATGTATAAAATTGACAGTTTCATGTATAAATCTAACAGATTCTTATTATAAAAATTCATATTTTGTATATGAACTTAACAGATGATTTAGTCATTTGCAATGTCCCTTGTGGAACTTTGCCTCCCTAACAGCTCTCCTGTAGGCCTCTCAGTTGTAAGCAAGATGCCCTGCTGCTGATGCATCCATTTGCAGGTTATCAATGTCTTCCAGCCATCTTCACCTTGGTCTTCCTCTCTTTCTTTTTCACATTATGTACCCTTCCAAGATGCTCTTCTCTAAATTTTCATGACGTTTAATGTGTCCAAAATATTTTAAGTTTTAACAGATGATTATTATTACAAAAATTCATATACTGTATATTAATTAATGGAATTCAAAAGTTATAAGCACAAAAACCAAGTTAAGACTATTCATTTCAAATGTAATATCCACCCTCATTTATGCATGCGAAAGCTGGAAAACAACTAAAGAAATAGAAAAGAAATTAGACTCTTTTGAAAACAAATGCCTAAGGAAAATACTCGGCATCAAGTGGAATGAATTCAAGAACAATGCAGAGATAAGACAGATGACTGAACAACAACCAGTCTCACGGGTGATCAGGAAAAGGAGATGGACATATGTTGGTCACTTGATGAGAAGAAATGATCAGAGAATCCCAAAACAAGCTATCAAGTGGAACACAACAGGCCGAAGAAAAAGGGGCAGACCGCGTGAAACTCTAAAGAGGACATTATTAGAGAGGCCAAGTTAACAGGCATAACATCCTTTGATGAGGTTGAAAGACTCGCCGAAGACAGGAAAAATTGGCGAACTACTTTGCGAGCCCTATGTGACGTCTAACGGCACGGGAAGGATATAAGATATAAGATAAGATATTAATTTAACAGATTATTACAAAGAAGTTTAGAAAATTAGAGCATGTAATCCCCCTGTTTTGGGAACTAGCAAATTTTGAAGTTTTATACGCGACCGCCATCTGTAGGATCTTGTTTTGTCTGTCATTTGATGTGTGTGATTGTTATTCTCCCATGGAGCTGTGCTTCAGCTGAGACATTTGTTTTTCACATTCAGTAAGATCCTTCCTCATTTCTCAGCATAAGCATGGTCCAGTCACAGAGGAGTATTTCATATCAGTTTTAAATTTTACAATTACTTTTACCGCTGGCTACATTTAGTTTAGTTCTATTTCTGCTATTTTCTTTACTGTTTTTCTGCTGTTTTGTTTTATTAATGTTTCTACTGGTGCTTTATATCTGCCTACCTCCAAGTGACCTAAAAATGAGTCAGTCTGGTCAAGTTGAAGGATATCTCTGTAGCTGTGAATCTAAAGTTCTTGGCAGCTGATGCTGCAGTGCAGATCATAAAACAAAGACTTTGGAAAAAAGACTGGACTTTTGAGGGTTTTTTTAAATTTATGGAATCATGTAAACACCTGTATTGTAAAATTATAGAAAGCATGGTAGTTATTATTTAATAACATATCTTGCACATTCTTCCCGTGCCGCTAAACATCACATAGGGCCAGCATGGTAGTTCACCAAGATTTCCTGTCTTTGGCGAGTTTTTCAATCTCATCAAGGGATGTTATGCCCACTGAACTGGCCTCTCTTAACAATGTCCTCTTTAGAGTTTCACGTGGTCGGCCTCTTTTTCTTTGGCCTGTTGTGTTCCACTTGATAATTTGTTTGGGGATCCTCTGATTGTTTATTCTCATCACATGACCAACATATGTCCATCTTCTTTTTCTGATCACCCATGAGACAGGTTGTTGTTTGCTCATCTGTCTTATCTCCGGGTTGTTCTTGAATTCATTCCATTTTATACCAACTATTTTCCTTAGGCATTTGTTTTCAAAAGAGTCTAATTTCTTGTCTATTTCTTTAGTTGTTTTCCAGCATTCACATGCATAAATGAGGGTGGACATTAAATTTGAAATGAATAATCTTAACTTGGTTTTTGTGCTTATAACTTTTGAATACCATATATTCTCAAGATTCTTGAAGGTCAGTGCTGCTTCAACAATTCTAACTTCCTGTCTGGTGTCATCGTCCTGGTCTATGTAGCTGCCAAGGTATGCAAATTTGTCTTTCATGGTTAATGAGAAGTTTCATTATTTTTGTTTTATCCTTGTTAATTTCAAGTCCTATTTTACTAGCCATTGAAGACAGGGTATCTATTTTTACTTGCATTGATTTCACATTGTCACTGATAAGAGTTATGTCTTCTGCAAAATCAAGATCTTCCAGTTGGGTCTCATGTACCCATTCAATACCTGTTTTACCTGTGCCGCATTTTTTCATTAAGAAGTCTATGGCAATTCCAAAAAGCAAGGGAGATAATATACATCCTTGTTTCACGCCTGTTTCAATTTGGAACCATTTACTCATCCTTCTTGTGTGTTGACTGCACACATCATATTTGCTGTAGGGGTCCCTAATGATGTTGACAATCTTAGATGGTATTCCATATATTCTTAAAATTCTCTATAATGATTCTCTGTGTATGCTATAAAATGCCTTTTTTAAAGTCTAAGAAGTTCAGGATTAACAGTCTTTGCTTTTCAATATGTACCTCAAGTATTATTCTTAGAGTAAAGATATGGTCAAGACAGCTTCTCCTTTTTGAAATCCTGCCTGTTATTCTCTCATTGCAGCATCCACTATATCTTGAATTCTATGAAGAATAACTTTGCAAAATACTTTTGACACAACTGATAATATGGTTACTCCTCTCCTATTATTGCAGTCACTAAATTTGCCTTTTTTTTTTTTTGCATTTTAACAATGATTCCTTTTTTCAATTTAGAAGGGACTTCATCTTTCCAAACTTTATTAAACATTCTCTGTAGTTGTTTCATGTTGTCAATTTTAATAGCTGTTAACATTTCGGCTGTTATTTCATCTTCACCTGCAGCTTTGTTGTTAGCCATTAGATTCACTGCTGTTTCAATTTCATGCAATGTAATTTCATCTAGGTTGACATTTAGTTGTGGGAGTGGCAAGTCAGTTTCAAAGTCTATCAATTCTTTTGGGTGTGGTCGATTAAGTATTTCCTGGAAGTGTTCAGCCCATCTTTGCTTTTGATCTTTACTTGATGTTAATAGTGTGCCAGTTTTGCCAAGGATTGATCTTTCTTTGGATGCAGTAGTACCTGTTAGCCTCTTTTGTATGTTATAGAGAGTTTTGTTGTCTCCTGTTTTTGGTGCCTTCTCTGCTTCTTTTGCCATATTGTCCATGTATTCTCTTTTATCCCTTCTAGCTGAATTTTTTTACTTTATTGTTACTTCTTTGTATGTTGCTTTTGCCAAATCTCTTCTAAGATCTGTCTTTACATTCAACATGGCTAATTTGGCAGCTTGTCTTTCATGTATGGATTTTCATGCGTTATCTGATATCCATGCTTTTCTATTTGTTGTTTGCAGTCCAGGACTTGTTTTAGCTGCTGTAATTATGGCTGTGCTGTAAGAATTCCATAATTCATCTATATCTGTCTCCTCTACCTCATATAATATATGCATGTTGTTTATATGCATAATATATATTATAATCTATAAATTATATTATATTAATTATATATATATATTATAAATTATATGTATAATATATGCATGTTTTAATAATATATGCATTTTTATGGGAATGAATGCTGGAAAATCACCAAACCATATAAAACAAGCTGAATTCTTTCCAGACTAAATGTTTATTAAGAATTAGAAGGATATTTTGGCCAAACACCATAAGAAATAGCATCTTGTTGGCAGAAATGCAGATGAAGCCACTAACAGCAATTATTGAGGAAAGACGCTGGTGATGGTTGGGACATGTGCTCTGGATGACTGACAACTCACTACCAAAAATAGCACTAAGATGGACACCACAAGGGAAAAGAAGTAAGGTAAGGGTAGGCAAAAGGAGACATGGAGAAGAACAACAGAGAGGATGTTGAGCAATAGAGGGCTCACCTGGGCAAGAGCATAAAAAAAGGAAAAGGACAGGCATTTGTGGAAAACCCTTGCAGAAGCTCCATGTGCCCTGGGCACTTTAGGTTCAGAGAGAGAGGAGCATATTGCTGATCCTGCACCACTAATATTCATTGCAGAGGATCATCACTCTCCATTTTGTCACTGAAAGATATTTTCTTCAATAAATGCAAGCATTTACCATCCTCTATTTTAACACTGCAAGATAATTTCTTCAATAATAAAACTTACAAAAAGCAACCCAAACTTAACAATATGAAACACAAACAGTAGTTTCATTATTTTGGTGAACTAGAATGTTAAATTGAATGCTGTTGTTTTTAACACATAGAAGTAGGAATAAACATACTGGTTTGCATTTCTGCTGACTCCTTCCACTTCTGTTCCTTTGTGACACTGTCCTCCTTTTTATGTGTTATCCTTTAACCCTTTGTCTAGGTTCCATTGTGCACCAAGTCACACTCATGGAATATCTTCTAAAAGATAAATGTATTTTTACATGCTATCATTTGATTTTCTTTTTTACTTTCTACAAATACATTCCGACAAAGTACTGAATTGTTCATGTTGTCTTTCAATGCTGTTTCTTCACTTCTTCCACCATTTTTTTTTTAACTTATTTTTCTAAAAAAATAAAGTAGAGCTTCATCACACATCTCCATCTACTTGTATAAAACCTCTAAGAAACATGATTTAAATGATCATGTTGAAATGAAATGATGAAAATGTTCTAATTCAGTCAGACTGTGATTCAAAGATGTCATATAATAATTAGGTGTCTTTTTAAGATTCATACATGTCTGAAAGTGACTACTATTAATATACTGTCCAATAAAAGAAACGCATAACTACTGATGACCCAATTTTAGCCATAACTTTGATATTCTATAGCTTTTTATATTGAATAAATAAAATTTTCAAATTCCACACAATAATACCTAAGGGTTTAACACTCACTTGACAGTTTCTTGCATCTGTGTGACGAGAATTTGTTAGTCCCAGGGTTTCTCAAGTTAGTATGGTGTGTGGTCTCCGCTTGCATTGATCAGCGACTGGCATCTCCTGGGCATAGATGTGATCAGATGTCTGATGTGCGCCTGTGAGATGGCTGCCCACTCTTCCTAGAGTGTCTGCTACAGATCACGACGATTGGCTGGAGAAACGTTTCGGCAACAAACACGTCTTTGCAGCTCATCCAATAGGTGCTCGATCGGATTCATGTCTGGAACAGGGATGGCCAGGGAAGGGTGAGAATGTTGTTGGCTGTCAGGAACTGTGTGGTGAACCGTGCAGAATGGGATCTGGTGTTGTCCTGTTGAAACACAGACCTTTGCGCGGCCAAAAAATGGAAGGACATGGGGTGGAAGAATTTCATTGACGTTTTGTTGCGCATTCAAACCTCCTTCAACCTGCATCAATGGACTCCTTCCGTTAAAATTGATCATTCCTCATACCATTATGCCTCCACCACCGTACGGCAGAGCTTCGTCAACGCAATTTTGGGCAAAACGTTTATTTGGCCTACGGTAAACCCTTTTCCGCATATCATGGCGGTGCAACAAAAAGGAAGATTCGTAACTAAACCAGACACATCTCCACTGATTATCAGTTGGCCGGGGCCAATGCTGGTTGGCCCAAACAAGTCGATTTGGGTGATGACGTCTCGTTGAGACTGGATCGCGGTGAGGTCGTTGTGCTACTAGCCCAGCTTCATGCAGTTTATTCCAGACAATTTGATCAGACACATGATGTCCTGCAAGCAATGACTGGGCACTTGAGGAGGCTGTTGTAAACCTGTTTGTGAGGTGATGAACCAGAATAAAGTGATCATCAGCTGCTGTTGTCACCATTGATCGTCCACTGCAGTGCCGGTCTTCAGCTGAGCCAGTGGCTTGGAAACGGTGCCAAATTCGACTGATGGTACTCTGCTGCATATTTAAATGCCTGGCAACCAGATTTTGACTTTCGCCTGCTTGCAGGCGACCAATAGGAATGTTTCGTAAATTTTGTGATAGACGCGCCATAATCGTCTGCTTGAAAATTAACTGAATTTGGGTAACCTCATCCTTTTATAGGGTTTCATATGCGTGGATTGTTAGTTGTGCTCACCACAAAAATCACAACTTTTCCATAAATGCAACATGAGTTACGGTTAAAAAAAAAGGGTGATTAGCAAGGGCAGCTACTGCGTTCTGACTATACACGAGAATAGCAAAATTCACTCTAAATCAGGGGCCTAATATCTTGGTGACAATTTTTTATTTGGTTTGAGATACCTGGGAAAATTTGTTTATAACATATAAAAAATGAAGCTTATACAAGCTATGCGTTTCTTTTTTTTTTTTTCTTGACAGTATAGTAAGAAAGCATAAAAAGGTTTTTCAAAAAGCTTGTGGTGAGATGAATACTTTTTAATTTAAAACTATCTCATTTGAACTCTAAACCACTAAAGTGGTATTTCTGCTAAACTAGTACTTTTTAGCTACTACTGAAGTCTCTTCTTACAAGAGTAGTGGTTGATCAGTAGTTTGAGAACCACTGAAGAATTTATGATGGTTTAGTATTAACAAGATTTGGAAAGAAGAAAAGGTCCCTTCTAATTGGAAGAAGGGAATCATTGTTAAAATACCAAAAAAGGGCAACCTTAGTGACTGTAACAACTGGAGAGGAGTAACCTTAATATCAGTTGTGTCAAAAGTATTTTGCAAGGTCATTTTGAATAGACTCAAAGATATAGTGGATACTGCAATGAGAGAAGAACAAGCAGGATTTCGAAAAGGGAGAAGCTGTCTCGACCAGATCTTTACTCTCAGAATAATACTTGAAGAACATATTGAAAAGCAAAAACCATTAATACTGAATTTCATAGATTTTAAGAAGGCATTTGATAGCATACACAGAGATTCATTATGGAGAATTTTATGTCTATATGGAATACCATCTAAAATTGTCAACATCATTAAGGACTTATACAATGGATATGGTTGTGCAGTCAAGACAGAAGAAGGGATGAGTGAATGGTTCCAGATTGAAACAGGCGTGAAACAAGGATGTATACTGTCTCCTTTACTTTTTGGGATTACAATAGACTTCATAATGACAAAATGCTGCACAGGTAACACAGGTATTGACTGGGTACATGGGACAAAACTAGAAGATCTTGATTTTGCTGATGACATAACTCTTATCAGTAATAATGTGAATTCCATGCAAGAAAAAACAGATAGCCTATCTTCACTGGCTAGCAAAATAGGACTTGAAATTAACAAGGACAAAACAAAGATAATGAAAATTCCCATCAATCAAAATGGAAAAATACACATAGAAGGGACAGATATTGAAGAAGTCAATCAATTTGCATACCTTGGCAGCTACATAGACCAGGATGGTGACACTAGAAAGGAATTAGGATCAGAATTGCAAAAGCAGCATCAATCTTCAAGAATCTTGAGAACATATGGAATTCAAAGTTATAAGCACAAAAACCAAGTTAAGACTATTCAATTCAAATGTAATATCCACCCTCATTTATGCATGCGAAAGCTGGAAAACAACTAAAGAAATAGAAAAGAAATTAGACTCTTTTGAAAACAATGCCTAAGGAAAATACTCGGCATCAAGTGGAATGAATTCAAGAACAATGCAGAGATAAGACAGATGACTGAACAACAACCAGTCTCACGGGTGATCAGGAAAAGGAGATGGACATATGTTGGTCACTTGATGAGAAGAAATGATCAGAGAATCCCAAAACAAGCTATCAAGTGGAACACAACAGGCCGAAGAAAAAGGGGCAGACCGCGTGAAACTCTAAAGAGGACATTATTAAGAGAGGCCAAGTTAACAGGCATAACATCCTTTGATGAGGTTGAAAGACTCGCCGAAGACAGGAAAAATTGGCGAACTACTTTGCGAGCCCTATGTGACGTCTAACGGCACGGGAAGGATATAAGATATAAGAAGATAAGTATTAATTATAGATTTGATCTCAATGGAAAAGTTCTTTGGCATTCAAATTATACACTGAAACTAACGCCACAACCCAGGTACTCAAGCACTAAACCACAAGGTAAGAACTAGGACGGCACTGTCTGACACACTGACAAGACTGTTGACACTTAGAGTAGGCCAACAGATGCACTGGCAAGTGACATGTTACATATATTTTATTGCGAATAAGATGTGTGATGACTCAATGTAGATGGAGGAAAAACTGCTGCCACATGCCAGAGAACAACATAATAGGATGACTCCCCCAGCCAAGAATTTGTTTGCCATAGAGGAATAAATCAACAGAACAATGAGCACAATAACTCACTACTTATCGTTACTAACTCCATTAAGAAAAAAATTTCAGTATCCAATACACAATGCACAAAACTGACAAGTTGAAAACCACTGCACAAGTTATTCCTAACAACAAATGACAAATGAGGACACTACATAGTGCATAACTGTATCCAGAAATAGGACTGACTACAAAACTTTTACTACATTCAATAACATTGCACTGATTGTGCTCATCATCATCATCATGTGCCGTGCCGACTGGCGTTGGCTATTATGCTTCTCCAGAGTACACGATCCTTCATGCAGGCCATCAGCTCAGTTGGTGATCTCCTCTCACACCATCCGGTCAGACTGTCCAGTATCATTTCTCTTGGTCTTCCTCTTGATCTTCTTCCTTCTATTTTTCCTGTTGTTATAATATTTTCAATGCCCCCTCTTCTCACTGATTGTGCTACAGGACAAAATCTATTACTATGAATCTACTTCATGACTGCAACAGCAACTACCAATTACAACTAAATTCTTCCTAACCACTAACCATCTCACCCCCCCCCGTATCAACTGCCCAAAATCTTCCCTTATTCCCCAAATCTTCTATTCTAAACATTTATTTCACGAAAACAATGATAATATGAGCTAATAAACAAATATTGTCCTAAACTTAACATTTTGTTACTAATTTTAGTCTGATTATGTAAGCAAAGAGTTTCATGTCAAGATTGTCTCCAAATGACATCAACTTTCCACATGCTAAAGCCTGTTGACTTAACCTTGAACGACTATTAAAAAAAAAAACAAGGACTTGAGCACAACTACCTCAACTAATAAAGTTGCTTACTTCCCTTGTACAAAAAAAAAATCGATCTTTACAGATCACACCATATACTTTTACACCACCATGAATATTTTTCTTTAAAAAGACAACAATCAGTCTTGCACTCCATTGACTGGCATTGGCTGCAGTCTTGCACTCCATTGACTGGCATTGGGTACAGTCTAGCACTGCACTGACTGGCATTGGCTGCAGTCTTGCACTCCATTGACTGGCATTGGCTGCAGTCTTGCACTCCATTGACTGGCATTGGCTGCAGTCTTGCACTCCATTGACTGGCATTGGCTGCAGTCTAGCACTCCATTGACTGGCATTGGCTGCAGTCTTGCACTCCATTGACTGGCATTGGCTGCAGTCTTGCACTCCATTGACTGGCATTGGCTGCAGTCTTGCACTCCATTGACTGGCATTGGCTGCAGTCTTGCACTCCATTGACTGGCATTGGCTGCAGTCTTGCACTCCATTGACTGGCATTGGCTGCAGTCTAGCACTGCACTGACTGGTATTAGCTGAATAAAACTTCTTCAGTAAATCGTACTTAAAGATAAAAGATGCAAATGAAAAGAACCTGACCATGTAGCACAGCTATCTGTTTGTGTCAATGAATTGCTGCTGGAATCAGTCAGAAGAACAGCTTCTCAGCAAAATAATATGTAAAAAATTCTTACATAAGCATGCTTGAAAATTCTTTTCTAAGACAAGGGAAAAAAGCCATGATTATTTTTTAAGAAACTGAATAAATGTTTCAGTGTGCATCACTCTTTAAAAGCAAGGTATCTCAACCAAGGTTCTACGAGAAATCAGTAGAGGTTTCATAAGAAATTGTGACTGAGAAGAAAAAGGAAATCATTTACAAACAGATCCACAAACAATATCGCTTCCTCACAAAAAAGTATTGACAGAGTTTATTTGAGTCTTAATACAATATTTTGTCATCACAAAAGCTGCAAGTATAACAATACCTAGGCAGGATTTAATTATACTATTTCCTATTACTTTAAGGATTTCACTAGAGTAATAAGAGTTTCAGAAATGCTGCTGTCACAATGACGTTTAAAGGACAAAATCCACAGGCAAGAGACAAATATCAGTTTTCCAAGGTTAAATAGTGGAAGGAATGTGGTAATAACTTGTGATAGGAGGTGACAGCAATATGACATCGCCATGATAAACGTTTGTAATAAGCTGATAATATGAAAGATTGTGTTCCAATGTTTGAGGCAACAGATATAAATGTAGATCTTCTTCTTCTTCTTCAGCTTTCCGAGCCATTAACTCACTGTTGCAGATAAAGTTTGCCTCCATTCCTCTCTATTCCTAATCTTCTCTCTCCAGTTGGTGACACCAATTTCTTTTATATCCTCTTCTATGTTGTCTTTCCATCTCTGTCTTGGTCTACCCCTTGGTCTTGTTTCCCTCATCTCTTGTACATACATCATTTTCATTTGTCTGTTCACTTCCATTCATTCTACATGCCTCGGCCAACGTAGTCTGTTCAGTTTGAAGGCATTTATAATTTGCTTGGATTTAAATAAGCTGTTCAGTTCAGTGTTCTTTCTAGCTCCCTGTTCTCCACTGTTCGTGTCCTTTATGTGCCCAGAGATTCTTCTTAGGATCTTGTTCTCAAAGATCTGCAATTGTTCATCTTTCTTTGTTGTACTCCACGTTTCTGATCCATACATGACAGCTGGTTTTATTATAGTTTTGTAGATTGTTATTTTGGTGTTTTGGGACAGAATTTTGATTTTAACAGGTGTTGCTAGGCAAAGTATATTTTATTCCCTGTCTGTACCCTGGTTTTAAATTTCCTCTTACTGTGTTGCTTCTGTTGAAGGTTGTCCCTAGATATGAGGGTCTTACCGAAAGTCGTGAGCAAAAATGTTTTAAAAATAGAATTTATAGATTGAGAAAATATAAATGTATCACTTAAACTGCATCCTTTGCACTTCATGTAGAGGTCATGTGTCATGTGACCACGCGGAGCAGAAATATGGTGGGTGCTGAAGTTTCATTTTGTCAATGTTCTGTTATTGAGTTCTTCGTTAAAGAGGAAATCCCCGGTGTTGAAATTCACAAAAGACTTTAACTTGCTTATGGAGATGTGTGCATGAGTGCTAGAAGTATTAGGAGGTGGGTGAAACATTTCAAAGATGGAAACATGAGCATCCAAGATACGTCTAGCAACGGTCGCCCTCGAACTGCCTCCACTGAATGCAACATGGAAAGGGTTGGTGACATCATTAAACAAGACAGACGGGTCACAGTATCTGAAATCACTGTAAATCTTGATATAGGACACAATGCAGTACAGGAAATTATTGAAACCCTAGGCTATAGAAAAATCTGTGCCCGCTGGGTCCCACGTTTGTTTACTGAAGATCACAAAGCTGGTAGAAAAACTGGACAACTGAGGAAATTCAGAAAATAGGTTGGTAATTCTTCCACACCCTGCCTGTAGTCTGACCTGGCACCCAGTGATTACCATCTTTTCAGTTCTGTGAAAGAACAAATGTGAGGCCATCACTACGATACAGGAGAGAACATCCAGAAAGCAGTGCATCTGTGTCTTTGGTCAGCTGGAACGGAATTCTACCGGGAGGATATTTTCAAATTTGCAGAGCAATGGGAAAAATGTGTGCAGATAAATGTAGATTATATTGAAAAGGAAAGAAAAGGATGCAGTAAAGGTGATACATTAATATTTTCTTTATCTATAAATTCTGATTTAAAAAAAATGTTTGCTCACAACTTTTGATGTGACCCTCGTATTTGTATGTTTCTGTTTTCCTAATAATCATCTCTCCAACATATATATAATCTGGATCATTCTGCCTCTAGTCTCTTGATATCTTCATATACTCTGACTTATCTTGGTTAATGGTCAAGCCCATTTTTAGTGCAACATCTCTCAGGTGTATGCAGTTATTGATGACTTCTTGCACAGTTCCCCCCACCAGGTCAATGCCATCAGCATGTCCTAGTATTTTAGCTTGTTCTTCTGGAGTGCTTTCTTCTTTCACTTTTCTGATTACCTTTTCTAGTACTAGATTGAATAGTAATGGAGAAAATGTAAAACCTTGTTTATCTGAAATTTGTAAGTGAAAGATATATAGAACACCAAAGAATAGTCGCGTAGCTGAGAATCTCTGTATTGTTAAACTATAAAGTAACAAAGATTTAAAGCTCTCAGAACTGGAACACTTTCAAGACAAAGGTACAACAGACAAAAAAAGTTTGTGAAGGAGTTGTCCCATTTTAGAAGATTCAAGATACTGAAACTTTTAAAAAAATAAATATGCAGTGTTTATTATATGAGAAATATTTTTAATAAACCATAACACCTATGAAGAACTGGTAAGAGACAGAATCAAACGGAGAGTAACTATGTAAGGGTACAGCATCATTTGAAGGGGAAACGAGAGCAAAATTGGAAATTCAAACTACCACAGGGAGAATGGACCTTGCAACACAAATATATGTTACTGTGGTTTATCATTCAAATCCAATCTTGGTAGAATCAATCATGAAATAAGTCCAGTATTTTCAGAATCAATCATGAAAGAATCTGTCCTGAAAAATGATATTCAGTAAGTTCTGCATCAGGTGTACCTAAAATGAGCAGTACCACCCTGCTGGAATCACTGAGAAGTTTAGGGGGGGAGAGGGGGTGAAGCAATAGAGAGTGGCAGGTGACATCAGAACCAACTGATTGAAAGCATTTTTGAGGACAATAGAAATGCGGCCTGAGTCACATAGAGATAGGTAGTCCAAAGTTCTTGTTTTAAAACCACATTCTAAGACCAAAAAAAAAAAACTGCTACTATATGAAGTTATAATATATTCATTCATTTATTACAAGCTGTAATAGCAAATGTTAGCAGTTTTACTTCTTATTCTTCCTCATTTTGTGTGGTTATTGTTATTTCAAATATGATTTATTCCATCTATACAGTAGTGTGCTGGACTGGTGCTCTTTCTCCATGCCACTTCATCTGTTCATCAGTCACCTTCTTTCATTGTCAGCCTCTGCCTCTTTTGCCCTCTATCATCCCTGTTGTTATTAGATATTCCAATCCACCTGCTCTCATGATGTGTCCTATGGATCTGGATTGTCTCTTCCTGAACTGAATTTTGTTATTGCTTGTTTCTCTTCTTCTGCCTCTTTCAAGGACCTTTTTATTTGATCTCTTCACCATCCATGGTATCTTTAGCATTATCTTAAAGGAACCATATTTCTGAAGCCTCCAAGTGGCACTGTACTTCCTTGGTGCCTGTCCATGTTTCACATCCATAAAAAGGGTTGGTTCAATATAGCACTGGAGTTCTCTTTTTCTCCTTTTTTAGTGTTAGTGATTGAATACATAAAATATTTTTCATTCTTTGAAATATTATTTTAGCCTGTGTTATTCTGTTATCTTCCATCTGAAGTTATAAATGTCCCTAGGTATTAGAACTTGTCTACCTGCTTCAGTGTTGTGTTGCTGACTGGTATTTTACAACTCTGAATCACTTTCTTCTTAGAGATGACAATGACTTTCATTTTCTTCTCATTCAGGCTGAGTCCTGTTTTTTTTTCACTTTCCATGATAAAGATAACCCTGTCATGCCTTAGAGGCACACAGGGATATGGTGTTAGTGCCCATATTTTCCTTGACCTATCAGCACACTAGAGGGTGATATGGTCATTATCATGCCTGGCTGCCTTTCCTTCCCAAACTCCAGAAGAAGTTGGGTACCCATTTCTACAGCTAGATGACTGGGGTGCCTCTGGCCAGATTCGAACCCCCGACCTTCACCATGAGAGACCAGTGCACTAACTACTTTATCAGCTCACGCAATTCTTTTTCTTTCATTGCTATTAAAATGATGTCATTTGTAAATCTCAGGTTGTTCAAATTACATCTTCCTACTGAAAATCCCGGTAGTCCTTATATGTAACACATTATATTTTCACTGTTTAAAGAGAATAGGTCTGGGGATAACACGTCTTTGGCGATTTCCAAATTTGATCTACTGGTATTTGCCAACCTCTTGTTTCACCCTTATTGCTGCTAACTGTTGCCAGCATATGTGCCATAGCCAATTAAAGGGCCGCATCCGGTTTGCCATATTGGTGCCAGAGTCAGCATAGTGTCATTGGTTCGTTTCAGTGTAAAACATGTGTAACTTTTGATTGTACACGTTTTGTCTGAACATGCCCTGTGACCCTTTTCATCATGGCAGAAGAGTGGTTAGCAACGGGGAAGGAAATCGAAGTTTTGATTTTAAAAATTTTCAATTTTTGGTGATGTAGATAAGGATATGGACATGCCCTGTGACCAGACCATTGTTCTGGACATATTAGACGACTGGAGAAGTAGTTAGAAGGTTATTTCAGACATTATTTTAGTGAGAATGCCAAATATCATCACAAGACAAGATCGGATGAAATGTACAAGTGGATCTAGACATCGCCGATTGTAAGTAGTGTACATCTAGACCTAGCCGATGGTAAGTACGACACAATTATTGTTTGAAAACATCACATTACTTTTTTTTACTAAAAATAACTCTGCATTTATGAAATATTCATACATTTAGTTATCATGAAACATAATAAGTACACTTTTACATGGAAATATTTTGTTTCATTCACTTTTACTAATATACCCCTATACATATCAAGACCCGTGCATTTACTCTGACACCCAATTGAACGTAGACGTTTCTTCCTGCTGCACGGGAAAAGTAATAACTTTCAAGTCCTTGCATTTATATTTATATTTTCCAACATTTCCATCATTTGATATATGATTTAATACTTCAGCTGGGAAACAAAGTAGGTTACCTAGGACAAAGCAGACCCTGTAACAGCCACCCTATCAAAATTACAAGGAGATGAGCAAAAAACATTTTGAATGCAGCACCTGTCATCAAAGACTATGCGAAAAGGGAATAACAAAGGGCGGTGGCTGACAATCAGAACTTTGCAGAAAAGATCGAGCTGTGTACAATCAGTGTGCCTTTGGTACTATCATAAAATTTTTTTTTTAAAAACACGCTACGAAGAACACGGAGGTTAAAGGCTGAGCACTTCTGGGAGTGTCCTGAGTGCAACGAGGCCCATCTCTAGGCCAGCAGAAGAGAATGGCTGTTCTTCAAATTCAAGTTCCTTTTTTATGTGCTGCAGTACTTGGTCAGCAAGTTAATTTATTTTCCCCTGCATATCTCTCTTTGTTTTGTGGGATGTTGCATAATCATTGTGGTCATAATAATTCTGTGAAGAAATGAAGGAAGCTAAAATTTGGTGTGAAAGAAAATGTGAAACAGTGATAAACTTCGTCATATGTTATGGTGCTGATGGCAGAGAATCGAAAATACCTACATAATTTAGTGACGCAAATAAACGCCTAACATCAAAGTACGGATCGGAAATATAAATATTAAAAAGACAAATATTATGGTAATCAGCAGAGAAGAAAGAAAGCCAGCAGTAAATATAAAAACAAATGGATAATTACTGGAACAAGTGAAAAGCTTCAGGTATTTAGGACACATTATAACAGAAGATGGAAAACGTGAAATGGAAACTAACAGACGAATATGAATAGGAAAATTCGGCAGAATAAGGAAGATCCTTACATCAAAACAAATATCACAGCAACTGTGATAACACATCGTACAGTGCTACATATACTTAGTATAACTTTATGGTGTAGCAGCTTGAACCTTGAATAAAACAGGAAAAAAGGCCTTTGAAATGTGAATATATAGAAGAATATCATGTATCCCATACACAGAAAATAAATAAAGAAGCGCTAAACCAGCTAGAAGTGAAAGGGGAAATACTTAAAATCATAAAAACAAACAATAAGGATACTTTGGGCATGTCGAGAGGCATAATAAAATAAAATTTAGGACCTTTCTTGAGGACAAGATCGAAGGGGAAAAAAAGGATGCCGGCGACGTAGATGAGTGGGCAGCACTCTCTTGAGATGGGCAGGAACCACCTCTTCCGAGTGCACTATGAAGACAAGAAAAAGAGAAGAGTGGAGATTCATTGCAGCCAACCTTCCGTGGGGAGACGGCACGAGATGATAGTGTTATCTGTACTCGAATGCCAATAATCACTCCACTGCACGACAACATTGCGGTTGTGCATTGTTTCATATGGCCCTTGCTCCTCATAACGCCCCTAAATTAATCTCCATGGTCTACCAGAATAATTTTGATGAAAAGTTTTCGTAGAAAGAAACTGGAAGGTAGATATTCTAGCATTCCGAAACAAAGACTGGGTTAGAAGTGTGATGTTTTTTGTTTTTTTTTTACATTTAAAACCTTACCCAAGTATCGCTCTGAGCATGATTCACAAAAGTGTACAAGATCTGCAACACTGCCAGTATTGCTTAGGAGTAAAAAAAAAGAGTTAATTCTGTGATGTTTTAAATGGTAAGTCAATCAATTTTCTCTATTACAGTTACCGTTTTTTTTTATTCTCCTTCCATATATCATATGCATAAGTCAAGCCTTCTTTCTTCTTAATCGCCATTTATTTTACTGTATGAATAAAACGAAAGTCGAGATGTTATATCTGCTACTCGTTAATGAATATGATTATTCATACCCTTTTATATATTGTACAATATCTTATAATGGTATGGGTTCTTGCTATCATTTTCAAAACCCTGGATTCGTTATTTGTGGGTTTATAGTTGCATACGATCTAGTTAACTGCGTCATCGTGACGGATTCACAGACTATGCTTCATAAGATTGAGAAAAAATCGGCCTCTAAAAGAATGGGTTCATCTGTTAAGCCAGTCAGTTGTGATGAGCCTAAAGTGGCTTTATTGTCCAGGGCACGCGGGAGTATATGGCAATAATGTGGCAGATAGACTTGGTGGACAGGCTAAAATAAATTGCAGCCTGAGAATAGACAAGGGCGACATTATTAAAACCGTATTGGAAATACTGGAAAAATGAAGAGCCGGAATGGAAGAACAATGTAACTGTGAAGCGATTTTTAGAGCTAGGGCATATTATGGGTGCTGAAATCTGTACTGTATGGCAGACGTATAGTAAAGAACCAACAACTTGATGCTAACTATTAGCAAACATACTCTTGGGTGGATGCTGTGGTCCTGAATGCAATGACTTCAGAGTCTGATTCATAACAGCCTTCGAACCTGTGGATTTCATATGTGGGTGATAAGTAAAAAATCAGTTTAAAAAATGGTGCCACAGAGAATACCTACACTTATCAGGGCTTGCATGCCTCCACATAGATGTAAAAATGCATGGCCTAACAGCGGTCAGTGATCATGCGCAGAAGAGATGCGCACTTTTTTTAGTTCCAATCTTCACCTCACGGGGGCTGTGATAGTCGACTACTAGTAGACCTTTTAAGAAAGTGGAGGTCAAACACAAGCTGTTAATAATGTAGCCAAAAGCTTGTCTTAGACAAGTTAGTGCCAAATATCATCTTACTAAACAGTGTCTCTACAAATTTTGTATTTTCATAATAAACTACATAACAGCAAATCATGCAGTTTCCTCCTTGTGTTTGCACCTTTTAACTTCAAGTTGATCCTCTTTTCCTCCTCAGATGATGCTGTGCAGACTCTCTCCATGTGACACTGTGATTGTTTTCTTAGTAATGAACAAATTTATAGATGATTTAACTCTTGAAAGAGTTAACAGTAGATAGTCTCATTTATCTGTGAAGATATATGGCCCATAAAATCTTGATTATATATAATGTAACACTTATCAGTTTTGTATTAACCAGTACTTGAAAGTTTATTTTTGTTTTTAAATTTAGTGATAATCATAAAATCTCTTATCTTGTCATGTGATAATAACTTTTAATGGCTGTAAATCTGATTGGCAGCTGAACAAAATATATAAACTATGTCCTTGGAAAGATAAATCTCCTAATGTATGATAGCATGAATACCAGGCACAAATAAATAGGCAGATAACTCTTGCACTTCAGTTAATGAAACTGAAAACAAAACCATTGATTTGATTCAGTATTTGTTAATAGTATCAATAAATATATGTGGACATTTGAGTTAACGTGAGCTCTCATCATCGCATACAGGAATGGCACCAACAATGGCAGATGCAGACAAGTGTAAGATGACATCTCTTGTGAAGTGTCCTATGTGTTCAACAAGGTAAATATTACTCTTATGTGACTAAATCTCCCAAGTGTCTTGATTATTAGCAGTATCAATGAATGGTTGACTTTTTACTATTTTAAATCAGGGAAGAAATGCTGGTATTGACTTCTACTACATAGCACCTACAGGGATCCAAGAGCTGGATAAAAATTCCAGTCTTTTCCCAAAACATCACATTCCTTTTTATGGACAGATTTGATTCTAAATGCAAAAAATCTTTTTTTCTTCTTTTGAATGCTTGGAAAATGAGAAAATGAGGTGTTTTTTTTCTTTTGCTCAGTGTTGATAATGATGGTTTTTATGATAAGCAGTTTTAAAGAATCATATGCAAAGCACTCCCTTATGTTTGTGACATTCAATAACAAACAGATAAAACAGATACTGGAAGCAACAGAGATGTGATTTTGGAAAAAGATGCAACATAAACCGAGACAGCAGACAGATCAAAGAACTTTTTAATAAACTAAGAGAACAAAGAAAAATTAGTTAAAACCAAAAGAAAAAGTAATCAAAATTCTTTGGTAATGAAGACAGACAGCGTAAAGTAGGAAGATCACTGGATACACCAAAGGCCACATAAACTGGAGAAGCATGAGCACTGCTGGCTTTGCAAGTAATGAGTGAACTAGAAACTTGAAATATTAAAATTACCACAGTTTATTTAAAAAATTCATTATTTGTGTTTATTTAATATACCCATCATTATTTATGTTTGTTTAATATGCCAGTTATATTAAGATAATTTTACATTTTTAACAAAATTATTGGTATCTTTTATAATCCAGTTACAAATGCAAGATGACAATCAGTCTTATTAAAACATTTTTATGACCCACCAAGATTTTAAATAAAGTCTTCACTGGTATTTGTTTTTCTTTTTATGGATTTTTTTTTTCATCGATGTCATTTTTTTTCAAGTTACAGAACACAAAGAACTTTTTTTAAGCTCTATGCTAGAGAACATCAAACTATCAAGATATAACATCAGTATTTTTATATTCTGGCTGTTTCTACTTTCAGTCATCTTCCACTGAATGATAACCTCAAAGATGGAGTTTATGCTTGTACATGTGAAAACTGTGGCCACTTTTTCAAGTTTCGGGCAGTAAAAAATTTAAAAGCAAGCATTACATTCACAGTCAATGGAAAAAGCTACACTGGTAAGTTAAGTTTAATTGTGTACTGGAAATTCTAATAAATGAGGACACTTCTTTTTTAGACAATGCAGCTATTTAAAATTACTCTGGAAATAACTGAACTCATTACCAGAAAAAATTGTAACTTTTTACATTTTTGAAGCTTATACACATGTACAGTTCAGAATTCTGTAACATATACTTAATGCTTAGATCTATGTAAACTTAGAGGCAGATGCTGTTTCAAAGGCAAAGACTTAAGGGGTGCCCCTGACTAATTCTAGATAAAACTGAAGTTTAACATCCTCATGGTACCAGATTTAGCATGGTTTATTTGTTAAACACTGAAGAACTGAATAAGAAGAGGAAGAAGAGTTGGAAATTTAAAGAAACTGGTTTAATCATGTTGACAAAGTGTTTATTTTTTAATCAGCTGACTAATTATTGGGTATCATGACTTGAATACTAACAGTTAATAAATAATTGTAGTATTTATATCATGTCTATGTCAACTCATAGATTTTATCAAAGTTTACATTTCTTTTGCCTGTCATAATGAGATCAGCAATCATATTTATATTAACTTTCAGGTTTAGATCAGTGTTCATATTTAAATTGTCATATTCATCAATATCAACCATCATATTTAGATGTATTTTCATATTTATGTTAACTATTACATTTAGAAAAATCTCCTTAAATTGATGTATTTTCAGTTGGAAATGAGCACAACCCTGCCACCTCACTCCTTGAATACATGCGTCAGGTTGGTGTCTCAAGGGGAACCAAAGGATGCTGTTTTGAAGGTGGTTGTGGCGTGTGCCTGGTTACAGTCAAATTCCTGGACCCTCTCACTGGCAAACTCAGATCATATACCATTAATTCTGTAAGTGAAATGTAACAAAGAAAGAAATTTCTTCCTTATTAATAAAGAATCTGATTTTATTTTTTAATAAACACAACTGATTGAAGTTTAATTACACTTGTATTCATTTTCAGCATAGAATATTATGAGTTTATACAATCAAAATGGCAGCCTGGTTAGCTGAGTGGTTAGGCACTCGGTTTACTAATCAGGTGGTACCAGGTTCAGTCCCAGTAGTGGGATTTTTTTCTGGTACACACTAAAAATGCCCCGAGGTTCACCCAGCCTCTAAAAATGGGTACCAGAGAAATCTTGGAAGGTAAAGTGGCCAGGCATGATACTGACCACATCACACTTTCATGTGCCGAAGGTCATGGAAAATATGGGCCTAACATTGTATTCCCCAATATACCTTAATGGCATGGAAATGGGAATTTTACCTTTTAACGTACAATCAAAATACTTTTCTAACGAAAAATATATTTTAAAATCTGAGAAAGTGTAAGAGTGTTTCTGTAATAGTCATAGTGGAAATTAATTCTCAAAAGGGGAGGGGGGGGGGAGGGGGCAATTTTTTTTCTTTGTTTTGATTAACTAAAGCTTTCATGTGTGAGTTCATGTGCTTAAAAGAGCATATATAATGTTCATAAGGATAGAGCAAAATTTTGGGTCGCATGGTAATTCACAGAAGTAGCACTCAGAGAGGTCTTGATTAGGTCTTGATATGGAGAAACAAAGAAATTGGCTATTTTCTAGTTTCACAAGTGTTGAGAAGTTGCTGGGAATAAAATTCAAGGTTATCAAATTGTGACAGTTACAGCCGGTTTTAATTTAAAATATAATAATTGTTAGTATATTATAATAAAAACTGTTTCTTTAAATCTCTATCCCCTATTGTTCAGTGCTGTCTTCAGCTGTACACATGTGATGGTCTTGAGATAACCACTATTGAGGGACTTGGTGACACAAGAGTAGGTCTACACCCAGTACAGGAGAGACTGGCCAAGTTTGATGGAGCCCAGTGTGGTTACTGCACACCTGGGCAGATCATGAATATGTATGGGTGAGTAATAAGGTATCATTTTATGACCACATGATTGCTTACAAATGTGGCAGGAAAACAATGTAACCTCTGACACAGCTTATGCAAAGACAAAAGAGTTTCAAATGCTGTAGAAATGCCAAAATGCTTATGTAAAGATGCCATCAAAGTTTGCTTTCTATAATGACCTGAGGAATTATGCAGTTTTTTTACTCTCTAAGACAAAAGAGTTTCCTTCCTTCATAAAAGTGCATTAGTATCTTACTTCATCTCTACTGTGAAGGTTACATGCATTGCTCATTCTGTCTATTTATTTAGAGAAACACTTAACAAGATGTTTTCTTTCTGTCACATGATGTTGTCCATTAGTATATATCTTTAATATATTTTTGTTCTTTTACTCAAGATACTCTTTCTAAGGTGTTTTTTTTCAGTATTTTGTTGGCATAACTGCATGTGAATTAAAGACATGTTTGCCTATGAAACCTTATATAGATTATATAGATTTTTGATAGTATCACTGTTTGTGGAAGTAGCTGAGATTTTTAATTCTGTGTCTCTCTTTCAGATTGTGCTTTCATTTCTACTGTAAGTTAAGAGCTATAGGCTGGAATCACTAACACTTAAGAAAAAGTAAATTTATGATATGAAAGTTATATTAAGTGCAAAGTTTTTATAATTTCTTGTCTACTTTTTAATAGCCTTTTACAGAACAACCCACAACCAACTATGCAGGAAGTAGAAGATTCATTTGATGCAACCATTTGCCGATGTACTGGTAAGTTTTAAAAAAATTTTCAGATCATTAGACGAGCATATTTTTTTTTCAAATGGGAATAAACTATGCACAAGGAATTTTTTTTCTAACATTATTTGTTTCATTATTCATCAGTTATTGTTTCTATTTTTTTCTAGGATATAGATCAATCCTGGATGCCATGAAGTCTTTTGCATCTGATGCTCCACATTCATTGAAAAAGCGTGGTGGAATCATTGATATAGAGGTAATATCAGCAGGTCACAGATGTACTTATGTGTTATATTTCTGTTCCATATTTGTGAGAGATAATCTCTCTACATAAAATAGGTTTTTCTTTTGTGTTATATTTTACATGAAAACTAGGTGCTAGTAAATTGTTTAATGAAATTTATAAGACTTTTTTTTTAATGAAATACTGAATTATCATTTATTTTTCATTTAAGATATTAAGACTCATTATATTCACTTAGTCTGCAAATCTTGATTCTTAAATGCATGTAGAATTTTCAAGATACTGGAAATTACAGCTGATTAATTTCAGAAATGTAATGTTTTATTTATTTATTTATTTATTTTGTATATTCTATTTCATTATAATGTATAATTTAATAGTAAAATATATGGTTGTTGTGTAAGACATTATTTTAGCTTTTGAAATATTAACTTTTTGAGAAGGACCACCAGTTATTTTATTGTTGCCTGCTTAAAACAAAATCTGAAATACTGCATTGCTTCTTTGTTACTGGTGAACTTGCTGCTACATTTTTTTATCTTAAATTACATTTTTGAGACAGCATTTGTTAATATCCTTGTTTTTCAAATCAGGAACTGGATGGAAAATTGTGCAAGAAGACGGGCAAAGCTTGTGTTGGTCATTGTGCGGGTCAAAGTGAGAATGGCATTAATGACAGCTGTGAGAACAGTGTCCCCAGACGCCTGCATATAGTGGCTGACCAGGCCCAGTGGTTTAAACCTCTGACCCTTGCTGAGTTGTATCCCCTTCTGAAGCAGTATGCTGGTCAGAATTACAGATTAGTGTATGGAAACACAGGATTTGGTTAGTATTTTTCTGAGAATATCAGAATATATGTTTGAATGGCATTTGACTTCTTATAATGTTATAACCTGGGAACTTACATGTAGATGAAAATTCTCCATTGCCTTTCAACAATTGTATGATGAAGCATATCAAAATGACTCTAAATAAGTGAACATTTATTGTTTATAATGAGGAATGTTAGAGAAGATGTAGATAAAGAATATTACGATGCCATAACAGTTGGAGGTTATGAAATACCAGAGATTAGATATGCTGATGACACAGTATTGCTGTCCACAACACAAGAAGGAATGGAAAAACTAATTATGTCAGTCCGCAAGAACAGCGAAGAGCAGAACCTCTATCTTAATGCAAAGAAAACTAAAGTGATGACAACTGACAAAACAAACAGGGCAACTGAAATATGTATCAATGAGGAAAAACTGGAAGAAGTGGAGAGTTTTGAATATCTTGGATCACTACTAACTAATAATGGAGATACAATGAGGGAAATTAAAAGGAGGACATCTATTGCTCTTCAGAAAGTAAAACAAATGAAGAATCTGTGGAGAGGAGCAGACAGAACCACAAAAATAAGATTTTTAAGGGCATGCATCTTTCCCATCGCAACATATGCCTGTGAGACCTGGACACTTAACAAAACAGCTGAGAAACACATAAATGCCTTTGAATGTAAATGCTACAGAAGAGTTCTTCAAATATCGTGGATACAAAAAAGAACAAATATATCTATACTACAAGAGCTTAATACTGAAGAAGGCTGGCTAGTAAAGAGGATTAAAGAGAGAAAACTTAAATGTTTTGGACACATTAAACGTCATGATAATTTAGAGAAGACCATATTGGAAGGATACATAATGGGAAAAAGAAAAAGAGGAAGACCAAAACGAAGATGGCTGCAAGACATCGTTGACGATCTGGAAATGGATGCAACAGCAGCAGGCCATCTTGCTCACAACCGAGAGGCCTACAGGAGTGCTGTTTGGGAGACAAAGTTCCGCAAGGGACATGCAAAGGAATGAATGAATGAATGAATTGCAGTAGTTTGTATTTTTAATACCACATGTTTATGTAAGCATTATTTTCATGTCAAGAAGTATATATTTTTAAAAATTTTCTGGCAAATATTTGTAGGATATAAATCTTACTTTGCAGGTATTTATGGTGAAGTTGGACCATGGAACTTTCAGATTCTCATAGACATTAGAGGAGTCCAAGAACTATACAGTGTTGATGTAATTGTTTAAATATTTAACACCTCTTTATTCTATTATGTTATTTTCTAATTATTCTGTGTGTACACTTATATAATTATTTGTTTAGCTTATCTCTGTAAAATATAACTGTGCATTCAGGTCTCTCTGTTTTGTGGTGTGAGGAGTTATTTGTCAGCATCTCTGGTAAATATCAGCATTCTCTCTTAGACAGCTCCTTATGTGTTCTGTGCATGCCTAGATACTTATAAAAACTGCAGCAGTAAACAAAACAATGTTTAAATGTCTGTAAAAAATTTGAAGTATTTTTTATACTTATATACTTTGATTCTGGCCTATATTTTTTTTAAATGAAATATTAAAAATATTACTTTTATTTATTTCATATACTTCATACACTCATGCACGTATAAACACACACTCATCAAGCACACTGACACATACACATATACACACACTCATTAAGCACGCTGACACAGAATGCTAAAGTGTAAAGTGAATATTGATTAAATTATTATAATAAGTAATAATTTGAAAACAAAACATTCAGAAAATGATTTTAATACAGTTCTGTAGACCATATTATAGTGATGACCTTCTCTGTTGAATGTTTTATTAATAGTGCATCTAATCTGACTGAGAGCTATGCAGATGATTTAATGTTTTCCTCTGTAGCTTACCCCAGCTGACCATATAACATTTGGGGCTAATGTAAACCTGACTGCACTAAAAGAAGCTTTTGAGAAGACCACTGACCCAGGCTTGCCTTATGCTAAAGCTTTTGTCACACATCTGGGAGTCACTGCGTCTTCCAGTGTTAGAAGTGTAAGTGTTTGATTTAAATAAAATGAAGTAGTTAGTAAACATCTTGCTCTCTTTAATGGTCAGGAAGCATAATCATCTGTCGTGATTGCAGAGTCTGACAAAGCATAGCTGACCAAGAACATACATAATTTCCTTGAAGTTCTCTGGAAACAGGATGTGTAATACCATCTTGTAATACGAAGGTAGGAATAAATCTGGTTCCTGGTATGGTGGATTATGCAGAGAAATATAGCATTACAGCTTACTGGAAAGGCACTGGCCCATTTTTTTCAAGTACTGGGAAATTGAGGAAGCATGGCAACCTACAATGATATTGTATCTTACAGAACATAGCGAATATCTTCAATGGGCTGAAGAGCAAAATGCTGGATCATAAATATTCAGAGTATAAGAAGAAGAAACCAAGGGGCATAAAATAAGTAGAAATACGTTCATTTTGTGCCTTTTTTTATGCACAGTCACTTGTGAATGAAATTAGAATACTAGTATTTAAAGACGTGTTGTTGACACTACTAAGGAAGAGTTTGATGCCATGCATGTACACTTGCTGGGCATGCCGGAACAGCACAATGGGTGACTAACATCTGCATCATGCAAGTGTTACACTTGATCCATTTCGTTACACTGATATGCTCTATGTAACTTCAGTAACCCATAATCAGTAAAACACTTCATTCATACACAAACTTGAGCCATAGTCAAGACTTCAGTTTCTATCAGCTCCATAGTTGTGACATAACATAGATCAATCATCATATAATTCCAGCAGTTACAAGAGAACAGGTTTATTGGTGATACCCCATTTGTTGGTGCATATTGCCAATGGAAGTGGAATGAAAAGGCTGATAATGCCACATACTTTCTCAATTTGAATTCACTACTTAGTCAGAGGGACAATCTACCCTCTACATAAAACTAGAAAAACTGTCCTAAAAAGGATAAATTAACCAATTCTAACTATTTCCCGACAAAGAGACAGGCTACAACCTAAACTCTACATTTTTGAGACCCCAACTAAAAAGTACTAACTCTAAAAGAGGAACTTGCTTGATCCTACATTTTAGAACCTATTTCCTTGTCGATCTTAACCGTTCTTTTTTATTTTTCTCTTTTTATATCTGCCTTTTTCACTCACTGAATGTCCATGCAAATCCAGTCTGAAATTGTAAGATGTGGGTCATTTATTGTTTATTGTGCTCATTTATACAAGATATTAGATAAGTGCCAATATTAGTGCTAGTGTGGCCATGATGAGATTATAGCTGAACTTATTAAAGCAAGAGGAAAAGAATGTCCAACAATCTATCATGCACTATGTAAAAAGATATGGCATTCAGGTATTTGGCCAAAAGAAAGGAAAAGAACTGTATTCTTACCACTGCCAAAATAAGATATGTTAAATTTATGCACACACTACAGAACCGTTGCCCTGATTAGTCATGCAAGCAAAATTCTACTATAAATCATAATGTATAGACTTAGTAAGAAAATAGAAGAAGTCAGTATGGTTCAAGCTGGTTTTAGACAAGGAAGAGGATCAAGAGATCATATATCCAATATAAGAATAATGATAGAGAAATGTAGAGAATTTAATGTGAATCAATATTTATCTTTTACAGAATATTCAAAGGCATTTGATTGTATACAACATCAGAAACTTTAGGAAATAATGAAAAAAAATGGGATTTCCAACACATTTGATACAATTAATATCACTGCTGTATCTAGACCAACAGGCAGTAGTCAGAATAAAAGATGAAACAACAATTGGGTTTGATATAAAACAAGGGGTCCATCAGGGGTGCATACCGTCACCTTACTTATTTAACTTGCATACTGAAAATATAATGAGGAATGTTAGAGAAGATGTAGACAAAGAATATTACGAAGCCACAACAATTGAAGGTTATGAAATACCAGAGATTAGATATGCTGATGACACACTATTACTATCCACAACACAAAAAGGAATGGAAAAACTAATTATGTCAATCCATAAGAATAGTGAAGAGCAAAACGTCTATCTTAATGCAAAGAAAACTAAATTGATGACAACTGACAAAAAAAAAGGCAGCTGAAATATTTATCAATGAGGAACAATTGGAAGAGATGGAGAGTATTGAATATCTTGGATCATTACTACTAATAGAGATACAATGAGGGAAATTAAATGGAGGACATATATCGCTCTTCAAAAAGTAAAACAACTAAAGAAACTGTGGAGAGGAACAAACAGAACTACAAAAATAAGATTTTTAAGGGCATGCATCTTTCCCACAGCAACATTTGCCTGTAAGACCTGGACACTTAAAAAACAGCTGAGAAACACATAAATGCCTTTGAATGTAAATGCTACAGAAGAATTCTTCAAATATCATGGACACAAAAAAAGAACAAATATATCCATACTACTAGAACTTAATATTGAAGAAGTCTCTCACAAAAAAGTAAAGAGGATTAAACAGAGAAGCTTAAATATTTTGGACAAATTAAACGTCATGATAATTTAAAGATGACCATCTTGGAAGGGTACATAATGGGAAAAAGAAAGAGAGGAAGACCAAGGCAAAGATGGACACAAGACATCGTTGATAATCTGCAAATGGATGCATTAACAGTGGGGCATCTTGCTTACAACTGAGAGGCTTACAAGAGAGCTGTTAGGGAGGCAAAGTTCCACAAGGGACATGCAAATGACTGACTGATAGCCATGACGGTTAAACATGATAGATGTGGCGTGATAGTTCACTATGTAAGTCAGTGGTGTCAAACGGAGTGCCCCTGGGGTTTTCTTTTTTTTGTAGGGAGGAGGGGGGAGTCACAATGATTTTATGAGATTTCTGTGTTTTATGTGGAATTCAGTGGTAAAGTTCTGAAAAAGTAATTTTGAGAGAAAAAAATGGAGGACACTGTTCTAACCTTGGCTTTTTTTTCTTTTTTAGAGTTGGTTAGGTAAGAAAGTTGCCCTTATCTTATATCTTATATCCTTCCCGTGGCATTAAACGTCACATAGGCCTCGCAAAGTAGTTCTTATAATTAAGAAGAAATATTATTTCATTGTTTGAAGGAGAGCAGAGTTAAATATGTAGAATAGTTGGATAGTTCATTATGAGCTTGTTGGATTTAATTTCGTGCATGATGTAGGAGACAGCAAATTGTGAGCATGTCAGATTAATGTTGTGTGTAATCAGGACACAGCAGATTGTAGGCATATCAGATTAATGTTTGTGTGATCATGACAAAGCAAATTGTAAGCATGTCAAGTTACCTTTGTGTGTAATCAGGACATGAAACATTGATAACTTAGAAAAACTCTCACAAAAAAATAATAAAATAATAAAATAAAAATAAATTTAAAAAAAAAAGGAAAACAAATCATGTGACAGTACATGGTTGTGAGCATTGTTCTGTGTGAACTATTTTTTGTATGATAAAAATGGATGTGGAGCTGACATGCCAGTGCAGTCACTTCATATTGACAATACAAAACTATTTCATATAAATCTTTTTTTTTTTTTAGCTCTAAGATACTATAAGAAACTTAAGAAAGCCATTTTTTCAGTTTTTAAAAAAATTTTTTAATTTTGTTTCAGTATTTAATTTGAAATAACACTGGAAACTGATTTAATTATTTAAAAAAAATTATTTTCATCAGCTGAGCTCTTGGGCAGGCAATCTGGCCCTGAAGAACCTTCACAACGAGTTTCCCTCTGATGTTTACACCATTCTTGAAACAGTGGGGACACAACTCACAATTGGTAAGCTGGCGTAAGTTGGATCAACAATAGAGTTTAAGCATTACATTTAATGCTACAGATAGTTTCTGAGAGCAGACAGTTCTCAGGATTATTGTCACATAGATGCTCATGCTGATTTTTAGTTACATTCATTATTTTTAATATAATAAATATCTTATATCTTACATCATTCCCATGCCATTAAATGTCACAGATAAAAGGGATGGCGACTGCAGTAAAACTGGTTAATATAAATAAGGTAGATAGAGGTGTATGGTGCAGTTTTACAAAGTGAGGGAGGAAGTGAGCAAGGTGAGAAAAAAACGAATATAAAGTATGAGAATGTATAAATGAAAAACATACAACATCCGATATTTCGGCGTGAGCCTTATTCGAGGATACATGCAAAAACAAAATACAAACATATATAACTTATCTGAAGCTCTGAGAGCTCTGCTCACTTCCTCCCTCACTTTGTAAAACTGCACCATACACCTCTATCTACCTCATTAAATGTCACATAAGCTAGCATGGTAGTTTGCCAAGTTTTCCTGTTTTCAGTGAGCTTTTCTAATTTGGCCTCTCTTAACAGTGTCCTCTTTAGAGTATTATGTAGTTGACCTCTTTTTTCTTTGCTTGCTGTGTTCTACTTGATAGGTTGTTTTGGGATTCTCTGCCTGTTTCTTCTCATCATGTGACCAGTATATGTCCATCTTCTTTTTGTGATCACCCATGACACAGGTTGTTGTTCACTGCCTTATCTCTGTGTTGTTCTTGAATTCATTTCACTTTATACCGAGTATTTTCCTGAGGCATCTGTTTTCAAAAGAATCTAATTTCTTGTATATTTTTTAAGTTGTTTTCCAGCTTTCGCATGCATAAATGAAGGTGGATATTACATCTGAATTGAATAATCTTAACTTGGTTTTTGTGCTTGTAACTTTAGAGTGTCATATATTCTTAAGATTCTTGAAGGTCAATGTTGCTTTTGCAATTCTAATTCTAACTTCCTTTCTGGTATCACCATCCTGGTCTATATAGCTGCTGAGGTATGCAAATTGGTTTACTTCTTCAACAGCTGTTCCTTCAATATATATTTTTCCTTCTTGATTAATGGAAAGTTTCATTGTTTTTATTTTTTTCCCTTCAAGTCCTATTTTGCTACTCAGTGAAGATAGGGTATCTGTTTTTTTTCTTGCATTGAATTCACATTGTCACTGATAAGAGTTAATGTCATCTACAAAATCAAGATCTTCTAGTTGGGTCCCATGTCAATTAACCAATGTCTATTTTACCTGTGCAACATTTTTTCTTTATGAAGCCTATGGCAATTCCAAAAAGCAAGGGAAATAGTACACATCCTTGTTTCATGCCTGTTTCAATTTGGAACCATTCACTCATTCTTTCCTCTGTGTTAACTGCACAAACATATCCATTGTAGAGATCTCTAATGATGTTGACAATTTTAGATGGTATTCCATATAGTCTTAAAATTCTCCACAATGAATCTCTGTGTATGCTATCAAATCCCTTTTTAAATTTGTGAAGTTCAGGATTAATGGATTTTGCTTTTCAATATGTTCTTCAAGTATTATTATTAAAGTAAAGATCTGGTTGAGACAGCTTCTCCCATTTTGAAATCCTGCTTATTCTTCTGTAATAAATATAATTTAAGGAAAATGAATAGAATCACTATCTCCAAAAATTAAATCTTTCATATCTAATTAAAAGTGAAAGTTATGGAATGCAGTTTTTATTTTATTCATGTTCAAGACGAAAATTTTCTTTCAGTTTTTTTTTTCATATTTCTTTAATTTTGATCATTATTTGAAGTTAAGTAAGGATAATTTGATGCATAAAGTGGTAACTAACTTTAATAAATTTGTTTTCCTTTATGTAAGTCATAATAAAATGTATATTTTTCTAAAATGTGTTACTTGTATAAGAAACATCTGACCCAAATATGGAAATCCAAATTGATTTGTATAAGAAATTTTGAATACAGGATAGGAAAGGGTTAATAATAGCTGCACATCTAAGATTGATTTCATAACATATTCCTTTACTTTGGATTTATTTTGTAACATATTCCCTTTATTTTACTGCAAATGATCAATCATTTTTCAGTGGATGGTGATGGAGTGAGCAAACAGTACTCACTAACAGACTTGCTCTCTTTGGACCTGAAGGGGAAGGTGATTGTGTCCATGACCTTACCTAAATACAGCACCTCTGATGTCATCATTCGAACCTACAAGACAGCCCACAGGTTGCAGGTATTTGATTCATAAATAAAATAATTAACCTGCCTGCGTACTTAAAATGACATATGTGGTCAACAGACTAACTATTTTGAATATAAGACTGTTGATTTAACAATTTTTAAGGAATAAATGAAATATATGTTATTTTAGACAACAGGACATTTTATTAATTAAACTGACTCTAGAAGTGCTATACCACGGAGGTGTTAGTGCCTTTATTGTCGTTGACCTGTTGGCAGGCTGGAGGGTGATGTGGTCAGCATCATGCCAGGCTGCCTTATCTTCCCCAGCTTCAGAAGAAATCAGTTACCCATTTCTTCAATGCATGACCAGGGAGCCTCCAGCCAGATTCCAACCGCTGACATTCACCATGAAAGACTAGTGAATAAAACTTTAGATGGCTTCAAATTATCAGTTTTTTTAAATACATTTTTTACCGTTGTGAATCCATTTTCTCTTTAAATCTTCTTAAAATCTGTTTGCATTATGCAAATATGCCATGCATTATTCAATTATTAAATAATTCATCTGATTAATATTATAGATGAAGTACTAGCATCTGGTTCAGTATTATTTGACATCTTTATTTTCTTTTGATGCAGAAGTACTAATGTAAATTAAATATTTCTAATTTCAGCTGTGTCTTGCACATGTCACTTCTGGTTTTAACTTTCAAGTGGATGTAAATAACAATTATCTGGTCAAGACAAAGCCTAGTATTGTCATACAGGGAATTAATGGCCAGTTGGTTAGTGCTGTGCCAATCAGGATCTAATGCTCTTGATTGACTTTTTTTTTAAGTGAATGTATTGTTTTAATTTTATGTTATGGTTCTAGTAATTATTTATTATAGCACACACAAGAAGTTGTAAGTTGTGAAAGTGAACAAAGTAAAGTAAATGAAAGTGACACTATATGTGTTCTATTCTTCACTTTACAAAGTATCTCAGCAGTAGTTTATTAATTTTTTTTAAATTTTGCAATTAGGAATACAGTATTAATCACTATCCCCCGTGTGGTACCCGGGATCTGCAAAGAATAGGACCACTGTACCCTACCACGCATGATCGTAAAAGGCGACTAAGGAGGGTTCAGCATAGGGCCAGCAACCCTATCTGGTAAAAAAAAACTATCAGACTGCTACAGAAACGGAAGCAAGGGAAAAACCCTTGCGGAAGCCCCATGTGCCCTGGGCACTTAAGGTTCAGAGAGAGATTAATCACTATACAGTAGACCAGAAGTTAGTTTCTGGCTTTCTTTACTGTCAGATGTTGCTGTTTGTGAAGACAAAAGCATGTGGGCAGCCCACCTATATTTTGAATGTTATTATTTATGAGATACATGAGAGAGTATAAGCATGGCTGTGATGTTCATGGGTTAGTGTTATAAATCCTTAGATTTGATGGCTCTATCAACTATGCATTATATGAATATCTTTCTTGCTGCTTCTGCCATTACACTGTCTTTTGTAAACAGATTGTTATATAATAATTATACTGCTATGAGGCAAAACTAAACAGACTGTAGATTCAAATTAGATATGACTGACAGCACACTGGAGATTGACATTATTTAAGTATACATTATCTTTCTGATGCTACAATGTGGCAGACTGTCAAACTGATCTACTTAAAATTTCAAATCACAAGTGAATTCAAGTCATTATTCTTCATCTTCAAGTTGAGTCCAAGTTGCATTCAAGTCCAAGTCAACTGACTTGAGCTTTCCCCTCTGTCACTAAGTTTGCCATGTAAGGCATATCATGCTATTAAAACTAACAGCTTATTAAAATCATAGTCTTCATTGTATACATTTAGTAACAGATATGAGAATAATTTATAAAATATAAATTCAGACATTTCAAACTTTCTTACTTAAATTTTTCACCAGGTGCATGCAGTTCAAACTGAAGCTTTCCTCACAAACAAGAATTTAGGGGATGTAGCTATACTTCAAGGTGAATAATGCTAAAGTCTTTAGGTGCTTGTTAGCAAATCATTCATTCATAACATGGAGCATTGTTAGTCATGGTTTTCTAGTTTTAGCACTCCATATTTCTAATCAGAGCAGTTGCATTTCCTTCTCATTCCACGTGGTCAGCCCTTTCAGATTTTTATGCAGAACATATCCTAAAAGAGTGCCTAAACCATGCAGACCTGAGGCATGAGACATGGCCAGAGGACACAAGCTTGGGGCAAAATCTTTGGGGCTCCTATCAGGACCTGAAGAGGACTGCGGGCTTTGCCATGTCAACAGGGATCAGGATCTGAAGTCTTCTTCTTCTTCGTTCGCAGGATCTGAAGTGACCAACAACCTCAAATGCAAAAGAAGAAGAAGACTTTCACTCTTGATCTGTCTTTCTCTATTTTTTTTCCTTTAGTTTCCTAATGATCACTTAGGTTCTTTAACTTCAGTCTTCCTATTATATAAGACCTTCCATGCCAGACAAATGACCATCAAAACTTCATTTTGCTATATTTGCCTGTCTGGCTTGGAGCCCCTCACGTGTCCAAAAAAATTAAGTCTTCTTTTACTTAAGATTTTAATGAATATTAAATATTGTACAATTTTCTCTAAGAAATGTTTAATTTGCTTGTCTTAACATCACTTTTTATGTTGCATCTTTCTCCAGACCACATCTCTATTGCTTCCAGCTTCTTCTTATTCAGTTTAATGAGTAATATTAACCTTATATAGCACTGTAATGTTTTTTTTTAAATCAAATACTATCAGTGTCAACAAATTTTATTTCACTGTGCAGTCTCGTGGCCTTGCTTTACATGAATGAGATTTAGAAAAAACATTAAAGAGGATGTGATATTCTATTAATAATTAGCAATATAAAAAGTTACTAAAAATTGTTTCGTTAAGTTTTAAAAAAAAAGAGAACTGAGAAATATGACAGTTGAGAAAAAGGCAAAGAAGTAAAAGGATATCTGACACATTAATTGTAAAAATAATAAAATGGGATATATTCATTCATTCATTTGCATGTACCTTGTGGAACTTTGCTTCCCTAACAGCACTCCTGTAGGCCTCTCAGTTGTGAGCAAGATGGCCAGCTCCTGATGCATCCATTTCCAGATCATCAATTATGCCTTGCAGCCATCTTCGCTTGGTCTTCCTCTCTTTCTTTTTCCCATTATGTACCCTTCCAAGATGGTCTTCTCTAGATTATCATGTTTAATGTGTTCAAAATATTTCAGTTTTCTCTGTTTAATCCTCTTTACTAGCCAGCCTTCTTCAGTATTAATTTCTATGGGACATATTGCGTAATCAAAATAGCCAGGCTAAATATCTTATCTTATATCTTATATCCTTCCCATGCCGTTAAATGTCACATAGGGCTCGCAAAGTAATTCGCCAATTTTTCCTGTCTTCGGCGAGTCTTTCAACCTCATCAAAGGATTTTATGCCTCTTAATTTGGCCTCTTTTAACAATGTCCTCTTCAGAGTTTCACGCGGTCTGCCTCTTTTTCTTCGGCCTGTTGTGTTCCATTTGATAGCTTGTTTTGGGATTCTCTGATCATTTCTTCTCATCATATGACCAACATATGTCCATCTCCTTTTCCTGATCACCCATGAGACTGGTTGTTGTTTAGTCATCTGTCTTATCTCTGCATTGTTCTTGAATTCATTCCACTTGATGCCGAGTATTTTCCTTAGGCATTTGTTTTCAAAATATACAAATATGAAAATCTAAATGAAATGGAGAAAATTAAATACTTGATCATATATATATATATTTTATCATTATTTGAGATTACTTCTTCATATTTATATGTTTTGTTTGAATTAGTTTCTTATGATTATTTAACCAGTCATTCATGAGTTTTGTTTTAAAAAAAACAAAGGGAAGAGCTAAGTTTGACATGACTAAGTTTTTGTTCTTTATTGGTACATTATTGATGTCTTCCTTTTTTTCTGCTTCAGTCAATATGCTTTTCTCATTTGTAAAAATTTCTCTCCTAAACACTTTAGCTGCACTAAATGTTCTGTCAGGGGAGATTATTCCAAATAGTGGACCTGTGCTGGCCAGTCCTACATATCGCAAATCACTGGCTATTGGGCAGTTTTACAAGGTTTGTGTAGTTCTTTCCTATGAAATGAAGACTATATGTATTGACATAATGCATAATTAAATTTCTTAATTGTTTGAAGAGGTCAAATAGGAATCATTAAGTTTTTTTTTAATTGTACATGCTTTGTTTTATGTATTGAAATGAACTGAAATTTTGGACATTCTGCGGAATGGTCAATAATGTATGCATTTTTACAAATTTCACTTGTTTACAACTAATTCTGCATAAACATCTTTAAATAGGGACTGTTTTTTTTTTTTAATTAATGATGCAGTTTGTCTTGAGTGTGTGCCAGGGCAAATGCACCACACGTTTTGCAAGTGGTGGGCTTGACTTTGTTAGGCCAGTGATGACTGGTACACAAGATTATGGAACTGATGATCCATCTGTCTACCCAGTCACCAAACCTATGATGAAATTAACAGCATACAACCTGGTAAGAATATAATGACTTTAGCATCATTTTATGTAAGAAGTCTCATTTTGTGCAAGTTATACTCTTCAAAGTTGTTGTATAAACTGATTTAATAGGAAAAAAAGTTATTTCTAAAAATTTATTTTAAAATTTAGGAATTACTTTCCATGGAAGATATTAAGCAAAAAAGGAATTTGCCAAGTGTTGACAATAGTTTTGAAAGTCATTTAGTTTATCCAGTTCTTAATTTTCTCTCATATATGTCCTTTCATAAATGTATATTTCATACATTCATTTTTGTTGATGTATAACATTTTTTACATCTTTTATTTTCTTGAAAAATTAAAGCATATGCATAGCAAGGACAATGATAGCAGAAAACACCAGAAAACATTTTCTATCCTTATGCTTTCTGTTAAACTCGATGTTTACTCTTCCATTTGCTACTTCAATAGTCTACCCAAAACTGGATAAACCTGATGTTATTTAAAGTAAAACAAAAAATAAAAGAGAAGGGAAGGCAGTTTAGAAAAGGCAGGAGTAAATAATGCAGTGATGCTCAGGAAAGCCCATGAAAGTCAGAATCTGCCTGTTTCTGAACCTTGTTGTAAGAGATGATTGGTAACATTATTACTGTCTTGACACTATAAGTAAACACCTTGACACCTTAGCAAAACTGGAAACCTATTAACATCAAATAAAGACGAAAAGCAAAGATGGGCTGAACACTTTCAAGAAATACTTAATCGACCACACCCAAAAGAATTGTTAAACCTTGAAACTGACTTACCAGCCCCACAACTAAATGTCAACCTAGATGAAATTAAATTGCATGAAATTGAAACAGCAGTGAATTTAATGGCTAGCAACAAAGCTGCAGGTGAAGATGAAATAACAGCTGAAATGCTAAAAGCTATCAATAGTGACAACATGAGACAACTACAGAGAATGTTTAACAAGATTTGGAAAGAAGAAAAGGTCCCTTCTAACTGGAAAAAAAAGGAATCATTGTTAAAATACAAAAAAAAAAGGCAACCTTAGTGACTGTAACAAATGGAGAGGAGTAACCTTAATATCAGTTTAAAGTATTTTGCAAGGTCATTTTGAACAGACTTAAAGATATAGTGGATACAGCAATGAGAGAAGGACAAGCAGGATTTCGAAAAGGGAGAAGCTGTCTCGACCAGATCTTTACTCTAAGAATAATACTTGAAGAACATATTGAAAAGCAGAAACCATTAATACTGAACTTCATAGATTTTAAAAAGCCATTTGATAGCATACACAGAGATTCATTATGGAGAATTTTAAGTCTATATGGAATACCATCTAAAATTGTCAACATCATTAAGGACTTCTACAATGGATATGTTTGTGCAGTCAAGACAGAAGAAGGGATGAGTGAATGGTTCCAGATTGAAACAGGTGTGAAACAAGGATGTATACTGTCCCCTTTACTTTTTGGGGTTACAATAGACTTCATAATGAAAAAATGCTGCACAGGTAACACAGGTATTGACTGGGTACATGGGACCCAACTAGAAGATCTTGATTTTGCTGATGACATAACTCTTATCAGTAATAATGTGAATTCCATGCAAGAAAAAACAGATAGCCTGTCTTCACTGGCTAGTAAAATAGGACTTGAAATTAACAAAGACAAAACAAAAATAATGAAAATTCCCCTTAACCAAAATGGAAAAATACACATAGAAGGGACAGATATTGAAGAAGTCAATCAATTTGCATACCTTGGCAGCTACATAGACCAGGATGGTGACACTAGAAAGGAAGTTAGAATCAGAATTGCAAAAGCAGCATCAATCTTCAAGAATCTTGAGAACATAATGGAATTCAAAAGTTATAAGCACAAAAACCAAGTTAAGACTATTCAATTCAAATGTAATATCCACCCTCATTTATGCATGTGAAAGCTGGAAAACAACTAAAGAAATAGACAAGAAATTAGACTCTTTTGAAAACAAATGCCTAAGGAAAATACTCGGCATCAAGTGGAATGAATTCAAGAACAATGCAGAGATAAGACAGATGACTGAACAACAACCAGTCTCATGGGTGGTCAGGAAAAGGAGATGGACATATGTTGGTCACTTGATGAGAAGAAATGATCAGAGAATCCCAAAACAAGCTATCAAGTGAAACAAAACAGGCCAAAGAAAAAGAGGCAGACCGCGTGAAACTCTGAAGAGGACATTGTTAAGAGAGGCCAAATTAAGAGGCATAAAATCCTTTGATGAGGTTGAAAGTCTCGCCGAAGACAGGAAAAAATGGCGAACTACTGTGCAAGCCCTATGTGACGTTTAACGGCACAGGAAGGATATAAGATATAAGATAAGAAGATATAAACACAGTGAACAATCCTGTACAGAGAAGATGTATGTCTTTTTTTTTGTACTCATCATCATCATCAGCTTTCACTCCCTTGAGAGCATAGGTCACAGATAAAGGCTCTCCAGTCACCCCTGTTCTTGGAATTATTTTTTTGTCCTGCAGTGCATTAAATAACCAAGCTATAAAATAGCTTGTAGAAGGCAGGCAACATTAACTGTACTGTTATAAATGTTGTCCTGATTTTCATCTTGTTAGACCAACATTTGTTCTTACAGAGGTAAATCATAGATACATCCAGATATGTGCAGAATGCAGTGATCCAGTGTTTGTTTTCATGTGAAATCATCCTCATTCATGACTATGTCAGGTCAAATTCTATATGTGTGGTAAAAACATAACTTCTATATGTGTATGAAATTTTCAGACATCAGGAGAAGTGAAATTTGTGGCTGACCTGGCTCCCAGAGAAGGACAACTTTATGCTGCTCCTGTGGTCAGCACTCAGGGAAATGCCAAGATACAGAGTATTGATCCATCTCTTGCATTGGTTAGTCCTGGGATTTAGATACAGAGTATTGATCCATCTCTTGCATTGGTTAGTCCTGGGATTTAGATACAGAGTATTGATCCATCTCTTGCATTGGTTAGTCCTGGGATTTAGATACAGAGTATTGATCCATCTCTTGCATTGGTTAGTCTTGGGATTTAGATACAGAGTATTGATCCATCTCTTGCATTGGTTAGTCCTGGGATTTAGATACAGAGTATTGATCCATCTCTTGCTTTGGTTAGTCCTGGGATTTAGATACAGAGTATTGATCCCTCTCTTGCATTGGTTAGTCCTGGGATTTAGATACAGAGTATTGATCCCTCTCTTGCATTGGTTAGTCCTGGGATTTAGATACAGAGTATTGATCCCTCTCTTGCATTGGTTAGTCCTGGGATTTAGATTGTATAAGCTTTATCATTGGTTTTTTTTTGTGCTGTGTAGGTAATAAAGATCAAAAACTTCTCTGAACATTTAACATTTGACTTACATCAATAAAAACATGTCTTATACATCACTGTTAGAGAAAAACTCTCTCTGACAATGAAGTATAGTAGAATGTTGTACAATGCATGCTGGATTATACCGTATACGTAATTGCCAATGCATGAAAGATAAATAGAATATCATTTAAAAGTCAGACCCATGAATGTGAGATGATGCCAGATCTACAGCAGGTGAAATAAATAAATTTTTAAAAGTTGGAAAATCACATACAATGAAGTTTGTAGTGTACAGTTTATATTGCTCTCCCAGACTACTTGAGAATGAAAATGAAAAATGACTGCTAAAAGGACAGTACAGTTATCAGGGCAAATAATCATTCCAAACTTACCATGGTGCTCCTGGAAAATCTCATACATTACTTCCGTTCAAAGAATGAGTAAAGAACAATGGGTTCCACATGGAACAATTTTTTATAAATAGGAAACTACGAGGTTTTGGTACGGTAAAGTAAGAGAACAAATATTGTAGGATTAAACCTCGAAAAAATCGTAGACAAAGCACTTTAGTGAGATGTGAGAGAAAGAAAAATCACAAGAGAATTACCTGGGATTCGAACATGGACTCCGGTAGGACGAGCAGCCATCTAGCCACGAGAGAACAGCGTACTATCGACTTAGTCAACTAGCACTTTTGGGTTCCACATGATGTTGGAGACTGATTAAAGGCCTACTTTTTGTATCCCCTCTGGGAATTTGAGAGAGAGAACTCTGAACTACTCTTCATTGAACTCACTGTCACTTTTTCAGAAGTTTTACATGATGGCTGCATAGGAAGATCTTGTGGCAACCAATACATTTTGCAAAAGGGCTTCAAATTAGTTGATCTTGCTTGACAAGCCAACATATCTTTCAGACTTTATAAATTCATATCTTGATTTACTCTTCCAGTTTACTGATCTAACACACATTTCTTAATTGATGCGAGACCAGAATTTTAACTGTGAGACAAATGCAGGAAGACTCTTTAGTGGTTTAAAATAATGATCTGTTTGCATGTTCATCAGGTCATTATTAATGTAACTAAATGTTGATGTTTGTTAGCTCATTGCTGTCTTGCTTCATCTTGTCTCCTTCCTCATATACTTTTCATTGTTAAGAGTACATATGGATGTCATGACAGGGCTCATTGTTAATGAATTTAAATGTCTTTTAGCTTGAACATAATCAACATTGCTGTCATCATCTTTACCACTCCATTAACTCTCAGTTTGTAACTATCTAACCTTCAGCAAATCCCTGGTGTGGTAAAGTTTGTAACTATCTAACCTTCAGCAAATCCCTGGTGTGGTAAAGTTTGTAACTATCTAACCTTCAGCAAATCCCTGGTGTGGTAAAGTTTGTAACTATCTAACCTTCAGCAAATCCCTGGTGTGGTAAAGTTTGTAACTATCTAACCTTCAGCAAATCCCTGGTGTAGTAAAGTTTGTAACTATCTAACCTTCAGCAAATCCCTGGTGTAGTAAAGTTTGTAACTATCTAACCTTCAGCAAATCCCTGGTGTAGTAAAGTTTGTAACTATCTAACCTTCAGCAAATCCCTGGTGTGGTAAAGTTTGTAACTATCTAACCTTCAGCAAATCCCTGGTGTGGTAAAGTTCATCCAGGCCTCAGATATCCCAGGCAACAACAACTGGAGACCCGAAGGCCAAAGTCAGGAAGTAAGGACTTTCAAATGTTTTTTTTTAAAACAACCGAAGCACAATTCAAAATTTAGACATATACATCCAAAACTCATATCACTTTCAGCCCTATAATCATTTATATCTAAATTAACAAATTAACTTCATTCATTTGTCAGTTACACAACATGGATAATGCAACAGTAATTGTATTTATATTATGTACTGGTGATTTCTTCAAAGCCTGAATTCACTATGTACTGAACTATTTTGAACTTATTTGAAATACATTATGCATCATATTTGGGTCTGATTGGAGATATTTTATCCGATAGTAAATAAATCAAGTAAATAAACCAAAAAATATACGTATATGGCTATGATTTATGCCCATATGAAATTGATTGCTGATTCTGTTGCATATGCTCCAGAAGTGACCATTATATATAAACTTTTGCTAGATTTGCTAAAAGTTCTCAGTAACTGGCAGAAGTTATGGGATTACCACTGGATGTGGAGAAAACTTAAAACTGTGGACCTTTGTCCTGATGTCACAGCTCCATTTTAAAAAAGACTTACTTGAATGCTGAAGAAGAAGGAATACATGCAAATACTGGATACACCACATTTGAATCTGAAATAAGTTCATAGGAATGCATTTGTTTTGGAATGTTTTTATGTTTTACTTAGTCAGTAGAGATTATACAGGATATTTAAAGAGTCTTTGTTGTCTATAGCTTTTGAGTTCAGGTCAAGTTCTGTACTATGGACAGCCCATTGGTATTCTTGTGGCAGGTATGAAATCTTTGGTGGTTGTTGAGATTTATCTTCTACCATTGTATTCATCATTATATTTAAGAGTTGGCAAGCCATAAAACTTATTAACAATTGGGCATGAGGGAACTTTTTTAATTTAAGAATTTAGACCTAGAGCAGGAGAGAGATGTGGGTCAAGTTACTACTAAGCTGCTGCAGAAAGAATCAAACACTATAGCAGGATTGGTCTGTGACCCTGATGTATTTGTTAACCTAGCAAAGATATTAGTGACATGGTTTTTGCTGAATAATTATACTTTACATACACCCATGTCTGATCTTTGTGGCTGAAATGTGATTGAAAGAACAGATTCTATGAAATATCTGGCCAGAAATTGTAATTGTAATGTGGTCTTCAAATTCCATATAGACTACACAACTCTGAGGATCAGAAAGCGTTAAATAAGGTCATTTGTGGGTTTTTCTAGAAATTCCCAGGTATTTAAGGTATACATGTAATATATACTTGGGCAATTCCAAACTTAACCTCCAGTTGGATGGTAAAAATAAACTTATTACCTTAACAACATTCAAATTTCCAGTAGCAACCAATAAAATGTCAGTCAGTCAATCATTTGCTTGTCCCTTGCAGAACTTTGCCCCCCTTAACAGCTCTCCTGTAGGTTTCTCTGTTGTAAGCAAGATGCCCTGCTGCTGATGCATCCATTTGCAGATTATCAGTGATGTCTTGCAACCATCTTCACCTTGTTCTTCCTCTCTTTCCTTTTCCCATTATATATCCTTCCAAGATGGTCTTCTCTAAATTATCATGACATTTAATATGTCCAAAATATTTAAGTTTTCTCTGTTTAACCCTCTTTACTAGCCAGCCTTCTTCAATATTAAGTTCTTGTAGTATGGATATATTTGTTCTTTTCTATGTCCATGATATTTGAAGAACTCTTCTGTAGCATTTACATTCAAAGGCATTTATGTGTTTCTCAGCTGTTTTGTTAAGTAGTAAAATGTTATATCACTAAATTCCAGTCTACAGTCCATTTTGAATGAGTAGTGACTGAGTAAACATGGACTCCATAATCACCTTCCTGCCAGCTGTGAGGTCCATGATATGATTTGTTCATGATTTAAGCAGAAGGACACTGTGCAGCTGAGATTTATTGTTGATTGTACCATGTGTACAGCGATAATATTATGAGTGATTATTCTGTCAAGGATTAGTGCAGGAAATTCAGGGATGGGCATACATTTGTGCATGACAAGTGGGGAAAAGGACAGCATTCAATTCTGACTGATGAACTTGTTGAAAAAGTCAATCAGGATGTCTGTGAAATGTGTCATGTCATGATTTCAGAGCTTTCTGATGAATTTCCTCAAATTTCAGGGAGTAGTTTGTTTCAGTTGTCACAGACTGACTAGGTTGCCAATTAAAAGTTCATAGATGGAGTAAAAAACTACCCTATTAGTGCCATTCTTTAGTGAGAGATTGCAAAAGCTGGTAACCGTGAAAAATAAATGCAGCTGTCTATTAAAGTTTGTATATAATACATTTTTTTTGTCCATTTTTATATTTTTTTAACAAACCTACTGAAAGTTGATTTTGAAATAGTCCTTATATATGAATATAGTGTATATACCAAAACTGTGGAGAAAATCATAAATATATTCTGATAAACTCAGAACTACAGACAGTTTGCTATATTATTTTATTGATGTTGTGTTTTTTGATTGATGACAAGTTATTTTTGCTTTCAGAGGATGAAACTACAGCCCAAAGTTCAAGGTATGGGGTCCAGATTACATACACAGACATCCAACCAGCACTTACTGATATTGAAGAGGCCATTCAGAAAAAGTCTTTCTTTCCACAAGTTGCACCGGTGATACGAGGAAATCCTACAGGTGAATTCTCTTTTTTTTAAAATTAGTATGGGCATATATTGTTGATTTAATGTTACACTTTAATTTCCTCTATTTATTCTCATATCCTGATAGAGGATTCAATTACTGATGCTATCCTCAGAGATGGATCTGAACAAAATAAAATAATGTTGAAATAATGCAGTGTAGCCTGTCCTACCCTATCTGAAATCATGGGCTCAGAAAACCTAATAAAGTAAGTGCCTAACACACATTTCTTAAAGAAGTTAATCAGAATATTATAGATGTTATGGTAATGTTTGGTCTGGTGTTTTGTTGTGTCCACCTATCCTGCAAAATACAATAGCATAATATATGAGTATACTAGCACATTGCACTTCAGAAGCTGGATAACTGGTTGAATCCCAAAGAAGCTGTATTAATTTCAGCACTTACAATATATAGTCAGTGATCATTTACAAATGAATGTCCTGTCAGAACTGTATAGGATAAGCAGATACACACAGGCGCATTAGTTAAGTTTCTTCATGAATATAAATAGAACATAAGTGCAAATAAAAGTTCTAGATTTCTAATTTTTTGTTTGCCTGGGTCTGAATCTATTTCAGTTTCATGAACACAAACTTAGCTTGCCATATCTGAACACAGACCTAGCTTGCCATATCTGAACACAGACCTAGCTTGCCATATCTGTCTGAAACCAGTCAACTTTTGTTGAGCTTTTCTCAAGTTCCATTCTGTTTGTGCTTGTATCATCTTTCTTCAGCTTTGAATCTCATGTAGTGACATACTTCCCCTACAGAGGAACTTCCTCCAGATATCTTGCCCCCTCACTAATTCTTCTCAGTTCTCCTAGGTAATAGATCAGTTTCTCATTTTTGTATCTCAGTTTTGTTTTCCTGATTTGTATATTCTTTGTCATATCTGGATTGTGCAGTCCAAGGCACATGGTATTTTTAATTCACATATCAGATTTAATAAGAAAGTGGTTTTTAAGGTTCATCATTTTACATACATTTTTTGACATTTATATTATCCTTCTATGAGGCGGGCAGATGTAGCAGATTAGTGCCTGAATGTCTGGATCATGCCCACCTTGTGAGAATGATTAAAATCTGTTCCACATGTTAAATCTGCCAAAGATGTCCTTCTCCTCATGAGTTATGGAGAACCTGTGTCTCATAACTGCCACTTCTGTTTGGTGTGAGAAAGGATTGGTTTTCATCACTCTATAAACGACCATGCTTCCTTGGCAAATAAATATGGAGACATCATCTTTTACTCAAGAAAAAAAAGCTAATAGACAACAGTTTGGTCATGAAAATGATATGAGCTAAGAAAAAAAAAACTTAACCAGTGAGAAAATGTGGTAGTCTGATGTGTTTTAATGCTCTTCATTTATTTTTCCATTAAAAGTATCTTTTAAAATGTTTCATTACAGCGGCAATGGCAGCTGCTCCTCACAGAGTCAGTGGCACCATCCGCTGCAGTACACAGTACAACTTCCACCTGGAGAACCAGGCAGCCTTGGCTGTGCCCACAGATACAGGTGGCATGCACATTATGGCAACAACTCAGTGGCTGGATCCTTGCATACAGGCAGTTTCACAAGTGCTGGGAGTTCCTGAATCCAAGTAAGGAAAGGCAGATGCTGGATGACTGTCTGTGTGCTTATGGACAATGCTAAAATTGAACAAGAAGTAAATAAAATAACAAATGACAATTACTTATTTCCCAAGAATTTAGAACTGGACATGAAGGTTTATCAAACATGCTTTGTCTCTCAACTTTCACACCATCATTCAGATTTCTCATCATTATAATACATTTCTAAAATACACATAATAAGCATGATTTACTTTGAATATGACACTTTTTATTTTTACTATATTCTCTCTTGTCAGGAAAAATAAGTTATTAAACATAAACATATATAGATAAATGGATGCATCAGCAGCAGGCCATCTTGCTCACAACTGAGAGGCCTACAGGAGTGCTGTTAGGGAGGCAAAGTTCTGCAAGGTACATGCAAATGAATGAATATATATAGATATCAAGGATCAGAAAATAAATTCCGTGGAATTTTCAGAAAGAAAATTATTTTCATAATTATAGAAGTAAAAATTTTATAGTTTTATAATCTAAATTGACATATTGTGTTTTGCTATTATTGATTTTACTGAAATATTCTCAATACAGCATCACAGTGGAGACTCAAAGAATTGGAGGAGGTTTTGGTGGTAAAGCTTCATACAATGCCCCTGTATCTGCCATGAGTGCTCTGGCTGCATGGGTTACCAAGAGGCATGTATAAGTTCTAGTAAATGTACAAACTAAATTTCTAATGATTGAACAAACTGCCTGGATCAGTCTTGAATGTGATTTCAGCTTTTCATTTGCAATAAAGTTTTTGCTTAATGAATGAGAAGATGCATTTAAATGATTTTCAGTGACCTGAATACTGTAATTTTAGCAAGAATTTTGTTTCTTAAATATATTTTTTAAAAATGTGTAAAATTTTCATAACTGCTTTAAAAATAATAAGGATTAGAAAAATCTGATAAAAAACCATAAAAAAGATTTTATTGTGATAATTCCTAAGAAGATATTTTTAATTTGTTCTAATCTGTCCACAGTCCAGTTTTGCTTAATCTTGACCTGCATACCAACATGCAATTTCAGGGGAAGAGAACTCATTATGTCTTTCAGTATGAAGTAAGTAATGTGGTAGAAACTGGTTCCCTTTTTACTTTCATTAGTATTTTCTTAAGTTTGTTTCTCTATTCTATGGCCTTTGCTGCATGAGCCTTTGGCTGCTATAATCTCTTAAGAACAGGCACAAGAGTTCTGTGTATTTTGAAATGTGCTATAAAAAAAAACCCAGATCACAGTCACAGTAGAAATGGACACTTGTACAAAGATTAGAAACACAAGAACAGGAAACACAATGCATATGTAATTTAATTTAATCTCAAAACTTCATTTCTTATGAACTGAATTTTAAAAGTAATGTTTAAAAAATTTTTGAGTGAATCATTAATTAAAACAGCAGCCTGGTTAGCCGAGTGTTTAGCTGCTCTGTTACCAACCCGGTGGTACCAGGTTCAAGTCCCAGCAGTGGGGTTTTTTTTCCTGGTACACACCAAAAAGGCCCTGGGATCCATCCAGTCTAAAAATTGGTACCAGAGAAATCTGGGAAGGTAAATGCAGCCAGGTGTGATGCTCACTACATTACACTTTCATGTGGCAAAGTTTATGACAGTACGGGCCTAACACTGTATCCCCATTATGCCTTAATGGCATGGAAATGGGAATTTGACATTTTACTTTACATTAATTAAAACAAAAATTAGGTATAATGTATCCAAAAGAAATGGGTAAAACTCAGTGGCCATTGCAATAATGAGATTTCAAGTTGGAAATTCTTATTTTTCAGGTTTGCTGTTTGCATTACATATATTGTCAGTTAACATATTTTGTTTTCAGTTAACATATTTTATTTTTAGTTCATATATTTATTTTTACATTTACATATTTTATTCGTAATACCACATTCAAGTGCTAACTCAGTACAACTGATAATATGATATTAAATGTGGTAAATTTATTCTTTATATGCATTAATCATTGAAATAAGGGAGGAAAAGGCTGATCGATTATAAACTAAATTCTACTTTAAAACTAGTGGGTTGAAAATTCATGGCAGTAATAAACATGAGTACCAAGAGCGTTGTATAAGAGGAAAATGTCTCTGAAATCAAAGAATTAGACTTATCTTGAGCTGAAGTTGAATAAAAGCAAGAAAAATTAACTGATACTTGTTTTAATGATACAGTTAAATTACTTAAACATTTCTTTTTAACATATGCTTGTCAGTACTTTAACATAAATTATACTTTCTTTTCAGGTTGGGTTTGATGACAATGGAAAGCTCCTGGCTATTATTGCTACTACTTATGGTGATGCAGGAGCACTCCCTTTTAATACAAATGAGCACACAGTGACACATATTGACAATGGTTGTTATGGATTTTAAATGGTCCTTTTCATTTCCCTTCATTTGACTTACTTCCCTCCCTTTCATTCTCCATCTTGTTTGACTCTTTTTTCTTATTATTTCATTCATTATTTACCTTTTTGTTTTGTTTTGATGCAAATGTTCTGTGTTATCTTACCTGTCAACTACTTTCATAATTCTGCCACATATGCCAACCTTTGAAGCACAGTAACACTATGATTAATAACAGAATGACTTCTCCAAACAAGGGAAGTGAGTTCTACAGTCTCTGTTACCAAGTATTCAACAAACTTGTAAAAATGGGCATTTGACACTTCTGAAACTATATATGAAACACTGCTTAAAAGGAGAGGCCCACTAGAATATAAAGTAAATTTGGCTATGAGGACATTCAGTAAATTAGGCCTAGAGTATATTAAGGAAATGTATAGAAATCAATTCCATAATGTAAGAGCCCCCTGGTCTGAAAGCAGGCAAACCAAATACATTGTTATAACTATGCTTCTATTGGAAGTTTCTGTTGCCTTACCGAGTTTTGTTTCTTGAATTGAACCTGTGTGTTTTTACTTCAAGGTATTTCATGTAATTTCTAATCAAGTAACATTTTTGCTAAAGATTTCCTTAATTATTTGTAGTTTACAACTGCCTGAATTGGTCGTACACAGTCCAGCCAGTAAAAACCAACAAACCAGTCAGCGCAGCTGTACGAGCTCCAGGTAAATTGCATGCACAACTGTTTTCTGTCCTGCACATTTTTTTTAGATATTATTGATAGAATCTGTATTTTTTAAAATATGCCCATGTCATAATGCAGTTTATTAATTACAAGTATGTTTTATTTGTATTAGTTACAAGTATATGTTTTATTTGCATTTTTCTGTTTTCATAATTGCATTCTATGAAATATCAATGTTTAATCATTGTAAGTTTTATTTAAAAGCTTTCTTAAATAGGAATCCCCTTTCATAAACAAATTTTATTATTAATCATGTATGAAAAAAATATTCATTTTGATTAAGTATCAGCTCATATCTTAAGCTATAAGCTATTTATTTTTCACATAATGACATGACTACAAGGTGGATGGAAAGCTAACATATAAATAAAATAATTCATGTAGAAAGTTGTAAATAAAGTTGATTGCACAATGGGTCTTTGATTTTTTTTAAAGAAGTATAGAGTTACAAAAACTTTTTTCCAACACTTTCTATCTTTATATTTGCATTAGTCTGCCTAGTTCTTATTAGTACATTATTTATTTTAATAACATATTAAATTTGTATTTATTTTACATTAAAATTAAGTATATTCATTCAGTTTATAGATTCTATTAACAAAGAAATGTTATGTTTGAAAGGTACTGCTCCTGCTAATTTTGGTATGGAATGTATGATAGATCATGTGGCCACTTATCTCCAGAAAGATCACTTGGATGTTCGCAAGATCAACTTCATGAAAGTTGGAGATGTGAGAATAAGTAACTTTGTCACTTAAATATAATTTTTTTTTTTTAAACAATGAGAATTATACAAAAAAGTATTGACAGATCAAATGTGTGTGTGTGCCTGTGTGTTTTTTAAAATGATTGTGGGATGCTTTTAGGCAGCAATATAGTAACAAAGACTGATGAGGATAGAAAGATTAAAATAAGTATCCCTTAGCGTAAGCAAAAATAAAGGAAGATGCAAATATATTAAACAGTAGAAAAATGCAGAAAAAACTTAATACAGATTGTTGTAAGAAGCTGCACAGCACGAGAAGAATGTGACAAATTAATCGGGATAAAGTACTACTGAAGACAGAAAATATCAAAGATAAATTTCTATAGTAATAAAAAATGATTGTTTTGATTAAAATGTAGGGCATATAATGAAAAAAATGAGTATCTCTTGCACCAGAGCTATATAGATGGAAAAAATTCACTAGATTCAGAAACAGTTAAAAAAACAGATAAAATTACTATTGCTCGTGATTTTTTTTCTCAGTTTAAAAGATTTAGTTAAAAATTGAGCACTTTCTGAATCATTCAAACATGATTATCCTGTTAGCTCAACATTTGAAATTTACTCAAATAGATTCAAATGAATTGTTGAAAATAAATATGATTACATGTTATTTACTTTATAAACCGTATCCAAATCCCTAGACTACTTTGGCTGGTGTGCTTCTTGAACAGTGTCTGGTCAGTCAAGTTATTGCCCAGCTGGATGCTGACATTAAAATTGCTGCAAGGTTGCAGGCTGTGAAAGACTTCAACACAGTAAGGTTTTTTTTGTTTGTTTGTTCTTTGCTGTCATGTTAATTTCCATTCAGTCTTTCTCTCCTTCAGAATATCTCAAATCTATAATTCCCCATGATAATAAAGTGTTGACCATAGATGCTTATAAGCACAAAAACCAGTTAAGATTATTCAATTCATATGTAATATCAACCCTCATTTATGCATGTGAATGCTGGAAATCAACTAAAGAAATAGACAAGAAATTAGACTCTTTTGAAAACAAATGCCTAAGGAAAATTCTTGATATTAAGTGGAACAATTCAAGAACAATGCAGAGATAAGACAGATGAACAAACAACAACCTGTCTCATGGGTGATCAGAAAAAAAAGATGGACATATGTTTGTCATGTAATGAGAAGAAACTATCAGAGAATACCAAAACAAGCTATCAAGTGGAACACAACAGGCTGAAGAAAAAGAGGTCGACCACATGAAACTCTAAAGAGGACATTGTTAAGAGAGGGCAGTTCAGTGGGCATAACATCCTTTGATGAGATTGAAAAATTGCTGAAGACAGGAAATCTTGGCGAACTACTACGTGGACCCTATGTGATGTTTAGCGGCATGGGAAGGATGTAAGATGTAAGAAGGTAGATGCTTAAATAGTTATGTTAAGATCTACTTTTCTGCCTCTCTCTTTCTCTCTCTCTCTGTATTATAAACATACACCATTGTCTTCCACCCCTCCCCCCCACCCCCAAAATTTAGGTTTTGATTTTGTTCATCCTGTTTCAAATTTTGTGCCCGGGGGAACAAAATGGGGAGGTTCAGTCGGGTGCCAGAGTAAAAGTGCAGGTCTTGATATGTATTGGAGTTTTTTTTTTTTTGTAAAAGTGAATGAAACGCAGTATTTCCTTGTACTTCTGTGTACTTATTAAGTTTCAAAATATAACTAAATGTATGAAGATTTCATAAATGCAGAGTTTTTTTCGGAAAAAAAGAAGTAATGTGATGTTTTTAGACAATAATTGTGTGCTACTTACCATTGGGTAGGTCTAGGTGTAGAGTACTTACCATCTGAGATGCTTAGAAATACCTGTTGAAGTTGCCTCATTTTGATATATTGCATTCTCGCTAAAATAATGTCTGAAATAACCTTCTAACTACTTCTCCAGTCATCTAACATGTCTAGATCTACTTGAGATACATTCAAGAACAGTGATCTGGTCACAGGGTGTGTCCATACCTCTATATACATCACCAAAAATTGAAATTTCTCGGTCACAAACTTTGTTTTTCACACTCGAATCAGTTGTAACTAAGCACTCTTCTGCCACTTTTAAAAAGGACATGTGCAGTTAATGTGGGAACCAAAATGTGAATTGCATTTATAAGAAATGAAACACGTGGCAGTATATTGGCACATGGCACCAAATTCACAAATCTGCTCTGGCAGTATACTGGCATAAGGCACGGAAAGAGTTAACCTCTACTGATTTGGCCATGATTGATGTGTTGAAACCGTCTTAATTTATAATTTGCACTCAGAAGTATTTGTCTTTTCACTGTTATTGTTATAATTAGTTGAGTAAAGCATAGGACTAAAAGTGTTTGTGCCCACATTTTTCTTAATGTGGCAGTACTCAAAAAAGTGATATAATTGATATGACTGATTGCAATTATTACCCAACTGCAAAAGAAGCCAGGTTCCCATGTTTACATCTAAGTTGACTGGAGCACCTATTCCCACTGTATGGCTGTATAAATATTACAGTTGCTGATTCACTGCAGTAAATATATGGAAAATTAAAAGAAGTGAGCCAAAGCTTTATTCACTAACATAACAACAATATAACATTTTGATCTTTGCCTTTATTGAAAAAGCTGAGAATGATTTTAGAGTAAGAAGACTTCAGAACAATATGTTTTTCACATCATATCACAAAACTACTATTATGAGAAAAATTAGACATAGAGTGAAGATAGAAAGAGGAGATGATCAGTTTGGATTTATAGCAGGAAAATGAATATAATGCCATATTTTCACTATGACAGAGAGAACTTCAGATGTACAGACTTATTTATATGCCTCATTGACTTTACCAAAGCATAATAAAGCAAAACATGATGAGGTCATGAAAATTATTAATAAAGGTTAATGCCAATAATCTGAGAAATAATAAAAAATATGTATTGGTGAAAAATATATTAGGCGAATATCAACCAATAAAGCAAGGAGTTATGCAAGATGTGTTCTCTCACTAAATTTATTCTCAGTGTACAGTGAAAATATAGTGAGTCTACAGAAGTTATTAGTTACAGTAGTAAAGGAAAGGGAGAAAAAAGGACTGACCCCAAAGAGCAAGAAATCAGAAACAGTGGTTATATCACACACAAAAAAACTCACTTAAACACAGTGTCAAAGTACAAGAAACAACCTTGTGACAAGTAGATATATTAAAATTTTTGGACACTTGAGTAACATCAGATTGGAAATGCACATCTGAAATCAATAAAAGAATATGCCAAGCCAAAGCAGCTTTCAGCCAAATAAGAAACATCTTGGCATTACATTGCTGTCACCAAATATCAGAAAGAGAGTTCTAAAATGCTGGATGAATTACTAAAGCGCTGTTTTAATTTTGACAGACATAAAATTATTTACATAAGATAATATAACTTTCCAGACAAATGTCTTTGTGTTCATTAATTTCCCATAAATTAAAATCTGTTCCACCAGACAGTTTACAAAATTTCATTGCTCTGTCATGGACCAGATCTGTTTAAAGTAACAACTGTTACTCTCAATAAAATAGACATAAAATTCATTTGAGTCCAGTAAGTGAACTCACAAACCGGGTGTGGTTCACATACATAGTGATTCTAAGTTTAATATATATTTAATATTTGCACATAAGTGATTATTTGACAACATTTTAAGTGCTGTCCCCTCTACTTGTGATACACCATTCCAAATGTTTCTTCCATTGTTGGGATGCTTTCTGGAATGCACTTTCTGTGATAGTGCACAGTTCTATTATTGCATTTTCCTGAATATTGTCTGTGATTTGGAAACAGCATCTTTTCAAAGTGGGTTTTAACTCTGGGAAATGGGAAAAAGTCTGCTAGTGCAGGAGAATATGGTGGATGGGGCACAATGGATGTCTGATGTTGTGCCAGAATAACTGCAGACGGGGAGCAAGCATGAGCTGGAGCATTGTTGTGGTGAAGCATCACTCAGATATGCTAAAACTTCCTGGTACAACTGTTTCTTTACCATCTGACCATGTGGTACAAATGTTTTTGCAGTCAAAAAACACAGCCAACAACAATGACTTCAACATGATCTTTGACCAATTCATCTGTGCTTTTTATTAGGAGATCCTTTCTCCACCCACTGCAAAGATTGCATTTTGGTTTCAACATCATAGCCATAAACTCACATCTCATCTCCAGTTATGATGTTCTTAAGAACTTTTCCATGACCATTTGCATTAGCAAGCAGTTCCTGACTGATTTCAACATCGCTCTCATTCTGATCATCATTCAGTAAATGCACCACAAGTTTTGCACAGACACGATGCATCTGAAATTTCTCAGTCAAAATTTGATGGCAGATCTTATGCTGATGCCAGTTTGTCAGCAATTTCTAGGACAGTTAAACAATGATTTTTATGAATCATGGCATGAACTCTCTTGACATGATTGTCTGTTGATGTGGAATTTCACCTGGGATCTTCACCTACCAATGTTCTGCCCTCTTTACAACACTTAAACCTCCTATAGCACTGCATTCACCTCATACAGTCCCATCCATATGCTTGATTAAGCAATTGCCATGTCTGTTAAATTTTTACCAAGTTTGCAGTAAAATTTCAAACACATATGTGCACACATTGTCAACATCATTAGAGATCTCTACAACAGATATGTTTGTACAGTCAAGACAGAAGAAAGAATGAGCAAATGGTTTCAGACTGAAACAGGCTTGAAACAAGATGTATATTATCTCCCTTGCTTTTTGTAATTGCCATAGACTTTATAATGAAAAGATGCTGTACAGGTAAAACCGGCATTGACATGGGACCCAATAGAAGATCTTGATTTTGCAGATAACATAACTCTTATCAGTGACAATGTGAAATTGATGCAGGAAAAACAGATTCCCTGTCTTCCTTGGCTAGCAAATTAGGTCTTGAAATTAACAAAAACAAAACAAAAATTATGAAATTTCTCATTAATCAAGAAGGAAAAATATACATAGAAGGACAGCTGTTGATGAAGTAAACCAATTTGCATACCAGAAATACCACTTTTTTGAAAACAAATGCCAAAGGAAAATACTTGATATAAAGTGGAATGAATTTAAGAACACAGAGATAAGACAGATGAACAAACAACAACCTGTCTCATGGGTGATCAGAAAAAGAAGATGGACATATGTCGGCCATGTGATGAGAAGAAACAATCAGAGAATACCAAAACAAGCTCTCAAGTGGAGCACAACAGGCCGAAGAAAAAGAGATCGACCATGTGAAACTCTAAAGAGGACATTGTTAAGAGAAGCCAGTTTAGTTGGCATAACATCCCTTGATGAAGTTGAAAAACTCGCTGAAAACAGGAAAACTTGGCAAACAACTGTATGAGCCCTATGTGACATTTAACGGCACGGGAAGGATGTAAGATTAAGATGTGCACACCCACATGCACACATGCATGCATGCACTGCCACACACACACACACACATTGTACTTCAAGCTCTTTTATTGCCACTTTATCAATAATTGAACAAACAGCTTGTGCACGTGTTCACTTCAGCGGATGTAGCTCAGTGACTAATGCTCATTGCAGAAGGGGACAAATGGCAGTTTGTTGTCAAGACCTATCTCCAAGTGCATTCAGTAGCAACACATCCTCTATGCCTGTTGGCATGGTATTTAAAAAGTTCATTCTTTTTTTAACACTTCTCATATGCACATCTACAAATATGTATAATATACAGATCTTCACTTGTCTGGAGAGTAGACAACCATGTTATTTTTCTTTTGATTTTTTAAACATTGTTTAGTGCATAGACTGATATCACAGCAGAAATGAGATGTTTAAGGAGAATATTAGATGTCAGAATAAGAGACAAAATCAGTAACAACATCATGAGGATAAGAGTTTGAGTAACACCAGTAATACACTGCACATATAATAAGTCAAATGGTTTGGACACGTTACACAACTGCCACAGTATAATACATAGAATGTTCATGCTAAGAGTTGTAGGAAATAGAGGAAGTGGCCGCCCATGCAAGAGGTGGAGGGAAGAACTTATGGAAACTTTAAGTGTCCTGTTATATGAAGCAAACTGCTGGACCCTATCAACATGTCAGCTTGTCCCATCAACATTTCTTTTCTCAAGAGACCCAGATGTTGCCAGCAAATTTTGAGTGTAATGGTACTTTTGCAATTAGTGTAAGCTTACATGTACTACCTGTATTTGCTGGTATGTTCACAATGATGTAATTTTTTCTTACAGTAGTTGTATGACAAGTTAATTGTTCAATTGTTAAAAAAATACTTTCACAGAAAAACCGTTGGAAGAAACGTGGCTTTCATGTTATGCCCAACAGTTATGCCATGGTTTGGAATAAAAAGTTTTACACCACTTCACTGTATGTCAATCACGGAGATGGCAGTGTACATATCTGTCATGGTGGCATTGATATGGGTCAAGGAATCAATACAAAGGTAGCATTATTCTATAGTATTTGTTTCATTAAGTTTCTTTCTTCTGAGTTTTAATATTTCTAGAATAATGTCAAGTGAATTTATTCAATTAAATGCTGATGAAGAGTTTTTTCTTATACTTTATTATTCTGCAATGCTACAGCTTATCAAGTGCTCTTAAATTGGATTGGAAGAAAATACATATTGAGCATGATCATTTCAGATTAAAAATTTTCATAGCAAGTATTCTGTAATTAGATGATATACTAAGAGTAATTTCTATTTAATCAGTAATGTTCTTTGCCTTTGAAAGAACTTCTGCAGTTTGATCTATTGAAAAACAAACAGTTCTTCAAATGCAGGCCATCCAGTGCTGTGCTTACAAGCTGGGCATTCCAATAGACCAGATTAAAGTGAAGCCTACTAGTACCATCGTAAACACCAACTCAAAAGTTTCTGCTGGGTCTACCACAACGGACATTATCTGTCTGGTAATTTTCCTATCTTTAAGTAGATGTTTTATGATGTGTGAACTTGAGTTCTTTGCAGATGATGTCATGTAGATCTTGAAACTTAGGCAATGAGCGGGCTACTGTGATGCATTTTAATTCTAAAGAGGGTAAATGAAAGCAGACTTCTTAATAGATTAATTTCATTTTAGAAAATTTCATTCTGTATCTAATTCACTAGACTGAAAGAGTACAGTAGCTAGTTTCTAGATGCACCATGAAGAGATGGAACAGGTGTGCTCACAATTAATTCCTTAAACAAAAGTTATTAACTTCAGAATGTCTACTCTTTCTTTCTGTTGCTTCTGTGCTACAACACAAGTGAACATGAAATTTCATTCAGTTCATCTTGAAGATACAGTTTTATCACGGTTACCAAGTGATGTATCATATTCTCTGGAATCAAAGTAACTTTCACAAGAGTTTTTATTTTCAACAACAGTGGGCAGAAGCTGGTGACTTTGAAATGGTGTAAGAAGTAATGCTTGAGAGTAGACTTTCAACCACATAATTGGTCTTGGTTTAAAAAATAGTGAAAGTTGTTCTTTATCAATTGAATGAGTTAGTATCCATCCATATTATTGGTTGCAAGATTTATCAAATGGAGCACAACAGACCAAAGAAAAAGAGGTCAACCACATGAAACTCTAAAGAGAACATTGTTAAGAGAAGCCAGTTTAGTAGGCATAACATCCCTTGATGAAGTTGAAAAACTTGCAGAAAACAGAAAACCTTGGCAAACAACTATGCAATCCTTGTGTGATGTTTAACAGTGCAGGAAGGGTGTAAGAATGTAAAATATTATTGGTTGGCAGAACATCAGCTCTTTGTGCTGAAATCCTAATGTGAATGAGTATCGTTATTCTTTGCTTATATTTAAGTCATTTTATTGAATTATGATAAATCCAGAGTCAAAATAATCAAGAATAATGCATACACATAATATCTTTTGTAATCCTCTTACATTTTTCCTCACTGTTCCAACTCTTACATTTCAATTTGTAATCAATGGACAATGTAAACTGTAGATATTTATTTAATTTCTTTTTGTGTTTTTTGATTAACAAATTCATTAAAGGGTTCTTAAACAACATATGTAAATTATTTCAGTCCATTCTAAAATGTTGTGAAGATCTTCTTAAGCGTTTGGCACCCTCAAAGGCCAAACTGGTCAACCCAACATGGAAAGACATAATCAGACAAGCCTACAATGACATGGTGGATTTAAGAGCACATTACATGTAAGTTATGTCTGTAATAATGTGAAGATATTGATACCATCTATATTAGCTCATATTTTGTTGATTAAAATAATTTGCCAATCTCAGGTAACATGATAATAATTTTCTCAGTTTCTGTCATTGCAGTTTGAAACAATTTTTGTAAACGTAATGATGTTAATTTTCACAGAAGTGAGACCTTTTTGCCAAATAAGTAATATATCCTTTTCAATTTCTCTTTGGTTTTATCTTCTTTTTTTCTTATCTCAGAAGATTTTTTTGCAAGCTTTGTTTCTTTTTTTCTTGTAGTGCTTATTTTTTAATTCTCTTATCTTTTATTCTCCTTTCATTTATGATCTTTCTTTGTTGTGTTCAGTAAACCTTAATCTAAACTCTTTCTCCACTTTTATCTCATGTTCTGTGATGACCACAGTTTCTCTTATAAATCAGAAATTTCACCTTAATAAAGGTAGATAGAGGTGTATGGTACAGTTTTACAAGGTGGCAGAGGGAGTGAGTAAAGTGAGAAAAGTGAGAAAAAATGAATAGAAAGTATGAGAGCGCGATGAGAATGTTTAAATGAAAAACATACAATATGCAATATTTCAGCATGAGCCTTTTTTAAGGATTACATACACAAACAAGACAAAAATGTATAACTAAATGAAAAACTTATCCTAATGTGGCATCCTCCAAAAGCAGGAAACACAGAAATGCGTGTCCACTAGACGAGGCATAGAGACCACGAGGGACCACACAAAGAATAAGCCGATAGAGCCAATCGCAAAAAAGAGGTGGAGAGAGGGAGGGAAACAGATAGGGGAAGGGAGGAAGGGCAATAGACACTTGATAGCCGCTAGAGAAACAGGTGAGGGGGGGGGGGAAGCAGAGAGATCATGAATGAAGAACATAAACACCTGCAGTGAGAAAATGTGAAACTGGTGAATAGGACAAGACCCTATACACCTATAGGCCACCAGAGAAGAATAGAAGGTGGTGACAGAGAGGGGAGCTAGGAGAAAGAACAAGAAAGTAGAGTATAGAACACACGAAAAAAAAGGGGGTGAAAAACTAAATAAGTTAAAGAAAGCATTTAAAGAAATTTCACCTTAATCACTTGATTAAATTTTCTAGCAACAGTGACTTCATTAACATGTTTTTTTTCTACTAGGCCACAGATAGTGGATAAGTATCCAACTGCCCACTACATAACTTGGGGTGCTTGTGCTGCAGAGGTGGAGCTTGATGTCCTCACTGGGCAGTACCAGATTATTCAAGTGGACTACATCAATGACACTGGAACCAGGTTAGTGCTTTTACAAATTCAGCAGGTGATATGGTCTTTATTAATTTTTTTTCCAAAATTTTAACTTTGACATTTATCATAGCACAAAAAAAGGTTGCCGTGATATATATTTTCAAACCAGATAACTTTCCATTTCAAGCAGCAGGTTCCCAAAAGAATATTATTTATAATATTCATTTGTTTGGTGTGTCACCTGCTATGAACTGTAAATAGCATCAATGGCATAGATTTGGAAAGCATGCACTGCAGCATCAACAGTGTAGACTAAATAAAGGAGGCTGGCCACATCAGGGATTCCGGTGACAAACTGTGAATCTGAGACCATGGGTATATTGTTTGAGTACAATGTCAAACAGGGTGTAGCCAGATGAGAACACTGTGTAGGGAGTCAAAGAAGACTGATAAACTGACAAAGAACTGTTGACATCAGGCATTGCATGCTGGGAGAGATAATGAGGAGGAAACTGGAGCACTAACGGACTACTTTTCCAATGAGGATGATATGTCAACTAACAGAGTAAATAATAAATGACACTGGTGTTGAAGCAGGTGTTGGATGTTATTCTCATTGCTTTCATTCTGTATCTGGTACAGTCAATGTCAAACCAACTCCAAGCATGTCTCACTGCACAAGGAATATTTTTTTTTGCAGTGGACATGAATGAGGGATGACTTCAGATGTTACTCATGTTTCAGTATAAGTCTGCTGGATTTTTAACAGAATGTTTTAACAAGATACAGCAGTAATGTTTTGGCTAGTGAATGTTCACTTCATTTCAGTTTTTATTTTATGAACTCTGTTACATGTCTTTTTAACAGCTTTGAATATTTACACATATCAGTACCATACCATGTTTTTTGATTACTTATGTTTTATTCACATCACCAGCAGGGCATCTTGCTTACAACCGAGAGGCCTACAGGAGAGCTGTTAGGGAGACAAAGTTCTACAAGGGATATTCTGACTGACTGATGTTTTATTCTGTTTTTTTTTTCTTTATAAGTGTTGAAATTACTAGACAGCTCTCAGACAGAAGAAAATTGCGCTTGTCTTTTCTGTGACCTAAATCAATCTGCATGAAATATTAATACTCATTACTGAAGAGATTTCATTGTTTTACATGTAGGCACATTCAGCTAAAATAATGATCATTTCTGAAGGAAATCATGACGGTCAGTGTCTGATTTTTTGTTTGTTTATTCTCCTGTCATTTTTAACACAGACACTGACTTGTAACAGAAATCTGGCAGATGAGTTTGTTTTTATTACATAAAATGTCTGCTGATGACACCAATACTTTAGGTCAAGAAAATATTTAGCATTTATGGTTTATAGTTTATGGTCTATGGTCTGGGTCATCAGTTTTTTTTATTTAGCATTTACTAGTATTAGCACTGGATAAAAAATCAGAGATGAAAATATTTTGCTTCATTGTGTCACTTTGGACAGTTTGAATCCAGAACTGGACATGGGGCAGTTGGAAGGTGGCTTTATATTGGGATGTGGACTTTTCCTGCTGGAGGGCATGAAGTATGACCCAGTTACTGGCCATCCTCTTACTGATGGAACTCTTGTAAGTCTTTGCTTCTGCTCAATTATATTTTTCTTCTCGTCAATTTTCATATCATGAGTTACGTAGTTGGCTTTGTAGAATCTGTTGCCCTGCTGACTGGCATTGGCTATCATGCATTTTTACAACTCCCTGCTCCAAGTGCTGATTATAAGCTATGCAGGAATTCGTTGCAAAATGCAAACACACTAACTGCTTTGATACAGTTTTATTCTGGTTTTCAGAGTTTCAAATTTAAAGCTATAATATGAGCTCAATGTAAGCATTGCATCAATTCCTAGTGAAAACATAGCTGTTTTATTCAGTGTAAAACTATAAGGGTGGGTTAAAAAAAGTAACTGCAAATCAAGGGATATAACCATTTAAAAATATGTGAAAAGACTTTTCAACATTCCATTGAGTCTTATTTGGTTATTTTCCTTAATTTGATGCTACTTTTTGACTCGCATTTTCATTCATTCCTTCTGTTTGTTTATGTTAATTTTTTCCCCACTCATTTTCCACTTAGAGCTTGGTTATGCTCCATTTAGATCTTAGTTATGCTCAACTTAGATCTTAGTTATGCTCCACTTAGATCTTAGGTATACTCCATTTATGCTCCACTTAGATCTTAGTTACGCTACACTTAGATCTTAGTTATGCTACACTTAAATCTTATGGCCAAACACCATAAGAAATAACATCTTGTTGGCAGAAATGCAGATGAAGCCACTGACAGCAATTATTGAAGACGCTGGCAATGGTTGGGACGTGCTCTGAGTGACTGACAACTCACTATCAAAAATAGCACTAAGATGGACACCACAGGGGAACAGAAGTAAGGGTAGACCAAAAGAGACATGGAGAAGAACAACAGAAAGGATGTTGAGCAATAGAGGGCTCACTTGGGCAAGAGCAAAAAAAAGGCAAAGGACAGGCATTTGTGGAAAACACTTGCAGAAGCCCCATGTGCCCTGGGCACTTAAGGTTCAGAGAGAGAGAGAGAGAGAGGGAGGGAGATCTTAATATTGTGTTTGCCTTGTTGCTGACCTTCCAGGAAACACTTGTAATTAATAATCACTTTTTTTTTTTACATCACTAGCTTTGCTATCTGATGCACTCATTTCTTTATTTCTTTACAACAGGAATACAAACCTCCCATGGGGAAAGACCTGCCAATCAAATTCAATTCCAAATTTCTAAGAAATGTTCCTAATCCTTCAGGAGTGCTTGGCTCAAAAAGTAGGCCTTAAATAGTAGTTCGGAGTAGAAACTGACTTGTACTGTTTTCTATGAATTTATGTTCTAGTTCATAGTAGATAAATATACATGACAACTTGAAATAAACAAGTAAATGGAATATCCAAGTTTTGCTTTTTTTTCTAATTCCCCCCCCCCCCCAAAATATCTTACATAAAGTTTGCTTTCCTAGAAAAATAAGATGTTTGGTCGTGAGATATTCACAGTACTTTGACAAATAGGTAAAGATAAGATAAAGTAAAATTTGTTTCCATGCCATTATTGGACATTTGGTGTTAGGCCCATAGTTCCATGACCTTTGGCACATGGAAGTGTGATTTACAATGATAAATGATTTATAATAATGTTTATATTGGAGATGTCACTGTGTAATATTAAAAAAATTTATTATAATCTGTTGAATATGTAACCTATTTTTCAGTTGTAGGAGAAACTCCAGTGAGCAATGGTGCTTCTGTCCTGTTTGCCCTCAAACGTGCAGTGGAGTCAGCCAGAGCTGAACTCGGTCATACTGAGTGGTTCCCTTTCCGTAAGTTGGTTACTTATATGTAAGCTTGGCATTGCAAGAACTTATTTCACACTCATTAATTTCACAGTGTGAAATGTATGGACTTCTTAGTCAATGAAAATGTTTTCTTTGGTACTCAGTGATGTCTTACCAAGTTTCTCTTTATTGATAAAGTTCCTGGTGATTAATGAAAGGAGGCTTTTGTAGTTTGTTCTTTTTTTTTTTCCTAAAAAGATGAGTTGATACATTCCCAGTATCTGCAATGGCAGACATCTGAAAAGTTTCCATCAACAACTTCAGCTGTTGTGACACTAATTTTTTTTCTGTCATGCTGTTGTGATTTAAAGGAAATGATGTACCAATACTATCTGGAGTGCCAGATTTACAAGTTCTACATCAATGAAGTAGATATATTTTCTCCTCATTGAGAGTATTAAGGTCTCACTTCCTGCAAAAATATGTAAAAAGTACTAACAGTTTCCTTTATATTTTTATGATCACATCAAGTAATCTATGTTTAAATAGGTTCTTCTTTTCCTTGGAGACAGTTTTGAAGCAGTGGATGTTTACAGTTTACAAAAACTGCAAGAAAACTTTTTTGTGACTAATTCTATTAAAATTTAATTGATATAATTGGTTACATTAGAAACAGTCTATGTGATACAAGGTTTAGTCTACATGCACTGACAGATTCTGTCTTCAAGCATAGCTCTTGTTTCCTCTCAAGTATTGCAAGAGCAATATCTAACTTCTTATCAGATGCTGACCATAAAGTATCAAGTTGTTTTTCATTTGGAAGGCTTTAGATTACTTCTTGTCGGGCCTCTGGGTTTTTTGAACACTTTCCAAGAATAATGTGTGCACATCTATTTTAATTACATATAAATAAACAGATTTTCAAAAACATTGTTATCAAATATTTTATGCTGTTTCTTGTATTTTAGTTTAGCATATTTTGAAAATTTATGATGTAAAGCTGATTTGACAAGGGAATGAAATACAGTGGTGGTTTCCCTTTACCTTCCATTCAGTTTGTCTACAGTTTTATCTACTAGCCTTTGTCTAAAGAGACTCACTCATAAGACAGCAGGGTTACTTGTGTTGATCTGTAACTGTTTATTCAAATATTCATAGCTGACCTCTTTATTTAAAGACTATTCCACCATCTACCACTTGATGGATGCAAGTAACAGGATAGGCTCCGCCCAACAGCCAGAAAAACAAATGAAGAACTTCTCAAAGAACAATGACAACTAATTAAAATATAATTAAACTAATTACTAGAATTTAATGGTTGAGGTTGTTCAACAAAACAATGAAAACTAATTAACATTGTATGAAAAAAAAACCAACGAAAATTTCTTAGACAAAAGATAGTTACCTGAGAACCATATTGTCACTGAAAAGCCCAAGGGAGAATAATAAGGGAGGCTGAGAAAACCTTATCTCATTGGGCTGACCAGATAGCATGGTAATTGACTGTGGAAGCATCAGCGTACATACTTAATACAGTTCGTGATTATTGATGCTATTCTACATGGCAAGGCATGTAATGAATAATTTGATATTTAAAAGAAAAGGTAATTTTTGTATCTAAGTGTTTAACCATCTACCATTTTCATCCATTGTAATTGGCAGATGCCCCAGCAACAGTTGAGAGCATCCAGACAGCCTGTTTGAATGATATCGGTCTTTATACATTTGGAAGCTAGAGGGCAAAACTCAAGATAACATGTACATACAAATGCTGCACTTATGAGAAACCAAGCTGGACATTTAATTCAAAATTAATTCTAAGATTGTAGATTTTGTAAAGTATTTTGTTTTTATCCAAGTCACTAAAATTCTTGATCTAAACTATTTAATATGAACTCAGTTCTTCCGCTGTAAAATGGAACACGACAGGCCAAAGAAAAACAGGCAGACCGCGTGAAACGCTGAAGAGGACATTGTTAAAAGAGGCCAAATTAACAGGCATAAAATCCCTTGATGAGGTTGAAAGACTCGCCAAAGACAGGAAAAATTGGTGAACTACCTTGTGAGCCCTATGTGATGTTTAACGGCACGGGAGGGATATAAGATATAAGAAGTTCTTCTGTTTTTTTTTTTTTTTAACATTGCTGGTTTCACTGGCTAGTTTATTGTCTAGTTTTTTCACTTTTATTTTATATTAATCCTCCAAAGCAAGTTTTTGATGGTTTTCATTGCAACATTCTTTAAATAAAAATAACGGATATACAGTTTCCTAAATTTATCATTTAAAGATGTTATAATTTAACAGACTGTTTAAGAAGTTTTTTAATTAATAAATTACTCCCTCCTTTATGCTTTATGGTAGTTATTTTGTAAACATGAAAGTCTGTTAAAAGTATTAAAATAATTAATATCTGTTGAAGCTGTATACACACAAGACATGAAATATTGAAAGTCTGATTCTTAATTTGTACATATCTGTTGTCTGCAATATTTACTTTCTTTTGTTTTGTTTTTTTTTTTTTTCTTTTTGAAAAAGTTGTGTTTGTATTCATGTAGATTTATGTAAGCACTTTTTAGAAGAGGTTTTCCCCTTATATGTGGAGATTGTTATAATGAGTGAGGACATTGTTATGTTATTATGAGGGAGGACTTAGTTATGTTATTGTGATGGAGGGCTTAGTTATGTTATTATGAGGGAGGACATAATGTATATTATTATGAAGGATAACATACTGTATCTTATTTTGAGGGAGGACATAATACATGTTATTAAACAATGTATGTACATTATTATCAATAATGAATTTGTTACTCGGTACAGTAAATATGAGAAAATTTACTTACTCATTCTGTTATTGAAAATAATAAATATTGAGTTTTGATCTGTTGGATCATAAATAATTATTTGAAACACTGATTTCTTTATATATATGTTTTTTTAATTAACAAAACATTTGTTTTTCCTTCCAAACCTTTAACTCTTGTATTGTGATTCATTCTATACCACTTGTCCAAGTAAAGTAACACAGGATTGGAAAGTCAAAACTGGTTTATCTAATCTTTGGCCTTCAGTATTAAAAGGTTGAAGTCTCTTGCTGAACTGTTTTGTTTTCAGTTTTTAAAAAATGCTGTAAATGTATAAACAGTTTCTATAAAAATAAACTGAATGTAAAAAAGACAAGTCATTTAATTCTGTTTAAAAATCTGGACTTCGATCAAAAACAGACTATGTTTATGGTATTTATGGTATTGGATATAAATATATATATAAATATACATGTTCTTATGTGCAACCTTTATGCAAAAAATAAAACTTCTGCAAGTTAGAAAGAATATAAAATCTGAAAACCTCACTGAAATAATAGTAAAACTATGGTGGACGTTTGAAGACATTTTTTAACAAACTAGTACAAAGCACCACAAAATTAAAAAAAAAAAAATTCATTAATCAATTCATTTGCATGTCCCTTGTGGAACTTTGCCTCCCTAACAGAGCTCCTGTAGGCCTCTCGGTTGAGAGCAAGATAGTGCTGCTAATTTATCCATTTGCAGATCATCAATGATGTCTTGCAGCCATCTTTGCCTTGGTCTTCCTCTCTTTATTTTTCCCATTATGTACCCTTCCAAGATGGTCTTCTCCAGATTATCATGATGTTTAATGTGTCCAAAATTTTAAAGTTTTCTCTCTTTAATCCTCTTTACTTCTTCAATATTAAGTTCTTGTAGTATGGATTTATTTGAAAAAATAACAGAAGAAAATTAAATCCCAAAAATAAAAAGCAGTTATAAACTGTTTTGAAAACAAACTCATGCCAACAAATTTAAATAATTAATGTAGTTTGAAATGGTAAAATAACAAATGTCATTTGCATGTATATTGTATTAAAATCATGACAAGTATTGACTTTTGTTGTGATATAAATTTGACAAAATCTGTCATTTTATGACTGTATTATAAAGTAAAGTGTTAGTAATATAAGTAATTAAAATTTTTACTTTCAATAAATCTAAGTATGAATAATAACAGATTAGACTTAAAATTAGCTATAAGTTGATATATAAGTTGATAATTCTTTACAGACCTATTTGTAGCAGAATGACAGTTTGACTGAAGGTTTTAGATTTTTAATAGCTGGTGAAAAATTCATTCTTTAGAAATATGAAAGAATAACTGTTGCTAGTAGCAAATGTGATCATTGCACTTTTTTTCACTTCTATCCAAAGTAAATAGGTGAAAGCCTTACAAAAATTCTTTGCAACAGTTTCATTGTAGCAAGCATTTTTTTTTCTTTTAGTTTTTATCACAATGCATTAGTATAATAGCAGAGTACTAATGTAATAAGTATATTTTGTAGAACACAAACAAATAAACAATCACTGTTTTCAGTAGATAAGGAACAGAGCACACAAACCCATCTGGCATTCTGCCTTTTTCTCTCTCAGTATTCACAGATCACAGATATTCCATACCAGTTTATTAGCAGTATATTATGCACATAACCAGCAAGAATAAAAATTCAAATAACAAAACATTTATTTTCACTCTTGTCCATGTTTTCAGTGACAAAAATTTACATTTAATTCTTGTACACACAAGATTGTATGTTGCTACTTGTATGAGATTTCAATGTTATATAACACTATAGCAAAACCTTTCTTAGTGAGTTGGTTTTTTTTATGTATGGGTAATGATATTCATTATTTTGCTGAATTTCTTGGTGAATAATTAAGTTCACTTTCTCTTCACCATTATTATACAATTTCCATCTGTTTACTGTGTAAGTGATTCTTTTTTTTTCTGGCGTTAGTGGTTCTGACAAAAATATGCGAGGCAAAAATTGCTTCAAGGCCTTTATGTCCAGCTTTTTTGCATCTGGAAATGTATTTTCAGAATCAAAGATTGATAAATGATCTAAATAGATATTTGTGACGGTCCATGAATATGCATTTTAAAAAAACTGTTTTTTCAACACATTCGCTTTTTTCAGATACTGAAGTAATGATAACGCTGGATAAATGATTTGGAAAAGTTTAAAAAGTCTGAGATGATTATTAATTGTACAATTTTTTTTACTGAACAGTTACAAATATTTTATGAATATTTACTACAGTTTTATTTAACTGAGGGATGAAATAAATGGCAACTGTGGTAAAACTAGTTAGTACAATAAAGGTAGAAAGAGTTCAGTTTTACACAAAAACAAAAAAAAAAGATAGAAGGATTGATGAAAGTGGACAAGAACGAGAGTGGCAGAAAGTAAGATGAATACATATTTATGAAGAACACACAACAATCCAGTATTTCAGCAAAACCTTTTTTGAGGGATAACATACAAAACACACATCAGGTAAAAACACACACAAAAATAAATACAAAATTAGACAATTAACTTTTTTGTATCATTCTTGAAAGAAATATGGCAAAAAATGCATTAAAATGAGGCCTTTGATCAACATCAAAATTGTGCTTCATGATGATTTGGCGTTATTCAACACAGGCACATGGAAATGTGTCAGAATAATTTATTGCTTTCAAATTTTGACTGCATTTAGAGAACTTTTTTTCTTTTTTTTTGTGAATTGTGTTATTTTATATCAACAAATTGGATTATTTTAGAAGAACCAAAACATCTAAATAAAAATTTCCAATTCATCTCAACATTCAAAGTGAGGTTTTATTACAAATAAAAAGTTAACCCAGTGTGCTTTTTGCAAAAAGATATCCCACAATTTTATATACAAAATTAAATTTTACATTATCATAAATAATCATCACAGTTTTCTTGTTTTATAGAGAATAATTTACTTGAGGTGCAAAATACTCTTTGATACTGCTTATATTTTTATGTTTATAACAAGTGGGAAAACAAAAGTAAAAAAAAAATTAATATCCTAAACTAGAAATAAGATTGTGAAATAATTTACTTGTACCCATATCACTTATTACATGTTCAAAAAAATTAAATGATTTTAAAATACTATGAGAGTGCACTATGTTAAAGAAGAGCTCTTTACTGCAAGGAAGACAAAGAGTGAAAACCAGAGAGTAACAGGAACCTCAAGTGTTAAACAAAGCACTGTAGTTGTATAAGGAGAATAGTTATGATGGTGCAGAGGGGAGGAATCTGTGACTGAACAGATGTAAGGAACACATTTAGACAGTGTTCATACAGAATTGTACCAGCGCTTGAGGAAAAACTTTGGAAAGAGCAGGCAGGATTTAGGAAAGGAAGATCATGTGTAGACCACATATTTGTACTTAGACAAACATTAGAGCAGGCAAATGAGTGGCATAGCACAACATATGCACTGTTTATAGATTTGAAAAAGCCTTTGACAGTGTCAACAGAGATGCACTGTGGAAAATCCTAAAATGGCATAGCCTCTCTCAAAAGATAGTGAATGTCATCAAAGCCCTATATAAGGGTTTTCATTGCAAAGTGATCTGCGAAGAACATACTTCTAACAGTTTTAAAGTACAAACAGGAGTGAAGGAAGGATGTGTACTATCACCAACATTATTTATCTTATCAGCAGACTGGTTAATGAAGGAGGCAACATCAGATAAATGTAGAGGATTACAATGGACCCTTGACACTGTACTGGAGGACCTTGACTTTGCTGATGACATTTGTCTGCTATCAGGCAGGTACAAAGATGTGCAAGATAAATTAAACAAGCTAACCCAAACCCAGGGGGCATTGAAAATATTATAACAACAGGAAAAATAGAAGGAAGAAGATCAAGAGGAAGACCAAGAGAAATGATACTGGACAGTCTGACGGGATGGTGTGAGAGGAGATCACCAACTGAACTGATGGCCTGCATGAAGGATCGGGTACTCTGGAGAAGCATAATAGCCAACGCCAGTCGGCACGGCACCTGATGATGATGATGAACCCAAACCCAGAATGCCAGCAAAATATGTTTACAGATCAGTGTAGAAAAGACAAAGTTAATGAAGCAAAATGTGAACAGCAGCAATCTGCTGAAAGTGGACAACAATTTAGTGGAGGAGGTCAACAAATGTGTATATCTTGGCAGCAGAGTAGTAGAAGATGGAGACAGCACAGAGGACATCAACAGCAGACTTACTAGAGCAAATCATGCTTTTACAATGGTGCAGACTATATGGAAATTAAAAAAAAACTGAGCATGAATATGAAAATCAGAATATTTAAGAGTAATGTTCTAAGTGTACTACTCTATGGAAGTGAATGCTGGAAAATCACCAAAACTATAGAAAACAAGCTGAATGAATTTATTTCCAGACTAAATGAAAAATTATAAGAATATTTAGGCCAGAAACCATAAGAAGTAATATCTTGTTGGCAGACATGCAGATGAAGTCATTGACAACAATTATTGAGGAAAGATGCTGGCAATGGTTAGGACATGTGCTCTGGATGACTAATGACTCACTACCAAAATCAGCACTAAAATAGACACAACAAGGGAGCAGAAGAAAGGGTAGACCAAAGAAGACATGGAGAAGAACAACAGAGAGGATGCTGAGTAATTGAGGGCTCACTTGGGCAAGAGTGGAAAAAAAGGTAAATGACAGGTGTTTGTGGAAAACCCTTGTGGAAGCCCCATGTGCCTTGGGCACATAAGGTTCAGAGAGACATAGAGACAATGTCTTTGTTGACTTATCCAGATTCTGTGCCTGGAAAAAATTTGTATTAAAGACAGTACTGCATATAACTGACTGCAAATATCAGCAGGAATGGAAATGGTGTCATAAATTCATATTGTTAGTGATAAAGCTATAAATAAGCTATAAGACTGTGCCCTTTATCACACAACTTTCATTCTGCTCTTCTTATTGTACATCAGTAAGTAAAAATATATTATGCATATAAGAATCAAAACTGACAAAACAAAACTGAAATAACAAAGCTGTTAAGTTTTGTCTTTACCCATGATCTAAATACAGGAAATAAATATGTACATGCAACAAAGTTACTGTCACAGTCTTGTACATTAATGAATATCTACCAAAGTATTATGCAGTAAGAGAGTCCAATTTAAAATCATTTACATTCAGTGCTTGTAATAACTGTAATAAGAGTCTAAAGTAATGTATAAATTTTATGAACCATGGAGGCATGTAACTGGCATCAAATAGATATTGAAAAAGTCTGTAGTTGTAGGCAGGGAAGTAGCTTATATTTTTTTAGGTAACATAGGAGTGTTTTCCAAAGATGAGCAGCAGAGTATGTGAGACTTTTCTTAAGCAGATCAAATGTAGGTTTTGGAAGATGAATATTGTCTAAGCATTGGCTAAACTTTGGATTAAACAATTTCCACAGTTAAGATGGAGCATTCTTTAACAGAAATTGATGGATTACTTTGGCTTTGCTAAATAAAAATCTGGTTTAGAGAGGGAGAATTCTGTGATGTTTATGTTAATTTGTGGTTTGTGCTTGTTTTGTCACTAATAAGCTTTACCATTTGCTTTCTGAAGTGAGCAAAGCCATTTTTGTATTTGACACTGAGCAACCATCCCAGATTGTGAAAGTATAAAATTGGAAAAAAGTAGGAGCAGCTTTATTACTTAACGATTACAAAGTTGTGACGTTTCGGCGTGAGCCTTAATCATACAAAAACATATAGGACGAAGAAATAGGGAGAGGAGATAAAGTATAGATTTACATGAATACTGTTAAAAAAAAATTTTTTTTAAATAAAAAAAAAAAAAACTTTTAAAAGGAGTACTTAGCTGTAAATTGCAATGTGTGGCTTGTCTGGCGGTGTGTGTCAGGAATGGATCTGGTAGGACGTGGAAATTGTTTAAATAGAGACCTGTGACATGTGGTCGGTGGGTTTGTAACTGGGAGTGGTGGATGGGGAACTGGGGAGGGGAGAGAGAGTGATGCACTACTGGCCTAGCTGGGAGAATTTGAAACAGGTGATTGGGGAAGAGGTGTTGCAGAGAAGAGGGGTTGCAGAGAAAATAGCGGGGTTGCAGAGTGATGCTGTGAGGAAGTTTGAAAAGTAAGAAGGGGTGGATTTAGTGGAGAGGTACTATAATGATTGAAGAAGATGATGTTACGTGTAACTAAACAGCGAGTTTAACCCATGTGGTTCCAGCGTCCCATAATTTTGAATGCAGCGGTTCTCAAGTGCCAGGCAGCTTGTGTCATCTGCGTGACATTGTTTAATGGCTGTTACCAGAAAATCAGATTTGCCTCTGTGGTTGGGGCCATTGAAATGATTTGGGACTGGTTTTGAAGCATGCTGGGTGATGTCGTACAGATGTTTTTGCATGCGGTCCCCTAATCTGAGGCCAGTCTCACCGATATATGTTATCCTGCATCTTTTGCACACGATGACATATATCACATTTCGGGACTCGCATGTGAATCCCTCATGAAGAGTGAGGATAGTTTTGGGAAAGGTGATTGTTTTCATTTCCCAAACTACAGGGCAGGTAACGCAGCGGGGGCGGTTACATTTTCTGGTGCCAACATACGTAACGCTCTGCTTCAAGTGGCTGTGGACGAGGATGTCGTTAAGGTTTGGCTCACGTTTGTATGCTAATAGGGGTGCTTCAGAGAAAATGTTACGAGTGTCGGAGTCGAGTTGGATTATCGGCAGATGACGATAAAGGATTTTCTTAACCATCTGACCGTGTGGGTGGAAAGGCAGTACTAACTTAACTCTGTCAGATGGAGTAACAGGCTTTTTCCTGAATACTTCTTTGCGGCTCACTAGTTGGATACGGTTGAAGGCTTTACAATTTTATACTTTCTAGTATCACAGCTTTACTGCAGTGTTTAGTGTATAGTTGTATACTTATACACCAATTATTGTGTTATCCCAGATTGTGGAGTGGTAATGTATGTGCACTGTGACGCCAGTCTCAGATAAGATATTAGAAGATCTCTGTCAGGATATAATCCACAGTACAGGGAATATTCAGGTTGGGTCAGGCAGCAGGGAGGCAATGCAGCCCTCCGACGAGACCAGAGACAAGATTAACTTTCCACCAGCAAGTGCAAAAAGCATATGGGAAAACCTAGACGCAGGATTATGCAAAGAACTGGACAAATAGCTAAGAGGAAAAAACCTGGAGCAAAAACTGGAACCATTTGGTAACATCATATATCTTCACTGCCACAAAGAGTTTGGAACCAAACAGGCAAAAAGAGAAAAAATGACACCAAGAAAGTCCAGAAGACAGAGGAAAATAGAAGAAATAAGACAGCAGAAGAACCATGCCTGGAAAATGTTCAAGAAGGCACATGAATCAGAAAAAGAAGGACTAAGACAGGTTTGGCAGCATCTTCTTCTTCTTCTTCGTTCACTTCTACCACCAAAAACCGCACTGTGAACCTACTGAATTCACGCATGTGGTCCTCGTTAGGTCCCGTGGTCCCCTGTTTGGTCCAAAATAGACCACACGAGTTCCACGAAAGGACCACAAGGGGTTCAGAGTATCACAGTGCTTTAGCCTGTATTCTTGGTGGGTCTCGGAAGCGGGATTGCGTGACACCGTGGTTTTCATTGCACCAGTTTGGTCTAGGGTTGGACTTTCTCACCGGAAGACCTCGACGTGTTTGGAATATCAGTGCATCCCCGCTGGGTGAGAGGCGTAAGCCCACCCAGGCCAGGGTTGGACTTTCTCACCGGAAAACCTCTGCGTGATTAGGATACGCAGACATCCCCGCCGGGTGAGAGGTGGTTGCCTGTCTAGACTTCCCTGGTCCAGTGTCTCCGACTTCAGCATTTTGTGGTCGTGGTCGCTACCCTTCCTAGTTGTGACCAGGATGGAGCTTTTGTCCAGGAGGACGAATCCTCGCCACTAGTGACTTCTACCCCTGGGTTGAGCCGGTTTAGGCATTTCCCAGTATGGGCGTGTTTGGGACGGGACCGACCTCTGGGGCAGAGGTATTGTGACATTCATAGCCTTCAAGATTCACCCCTGGTATGAGCCGGTTTAGGCAAAATTCACCAGTATGGGTGTTTATCAGGCGTTACCGACCTCTAGAGCGGAGGTGGCATGACATGTCTAGCCATCGAGTTCCAACCCTGGTGTGTGCCGGTTTAGGCATATTTCACCAGTGTAGGTGTATTTCGGACGTAGGCGGCCTCTAGAGCAGAGGCGCCGTGGTATAGCTCTCGTAGCGATACTACTGGACATACCAGGTTAAACTTCACTTTCCACCACCTTTTCCCATCGGCGCCGCACAGCAACCTTTATTTCCGCATTTACTTCCTTAACCGGGAGGAGCTTCACTCCACGCGCGGCATTTGAAGAGTCAAGCCAGCAGTGACTTAACCTCTGGGACAAGCCGGTTCATGCATTTCACCCGATATGACTGCACTCAGGACGTGGCCGACCTCCAGACCAGAGGTGCCGTGATTTGACTGTTTGCTTCGATTTATCCTTTCAACCACCTTTTCCGCAGTGATGCTGCGCGGCAACCTCATTTGCAAATTTCTTCATTGGCCGGGAAGAGCACCGCTCCACGCACGGCAGCTGAAGATCTCGCCAACAGCGGCAGATGAGCTACCAAACGTGACACTCATCTACCCTAAGTAACTGGTTTTCAGGCGCCAGATATTCGCCCTCGCCCCTTCTCCTGTCAGTTTAAACAGTTCTGCCACGGGAAGGCCAGGAGCTGGACTTGACTGCCAGAGGCTGTTTGTGGCGCGTTTGCAGTCCTTAGAACCTGGCAGCATCTAAAATCCCAGCACAATGCCCTTTGCAGAGCTCAAAGACTATGTAAAAAGAAGAGGAAAACCAGATACGCAAGAGAGAAGTTCTACAGAGATCCCTTCGGATTTGCCAAGCAGTTATTTGAACAGCCAAAATCAGGTATGCTGAAAGCAGGTAAGGAGGTGCTCGAGGAACATCTGAGCAAGACATACTCTGATAAAAGTCAGCATACACCTCTCGAGCAGATGAAAGGTCTAGTGTGGCCCTGTGCACCAGGCAGCAAATTCAAATGCAGCCCACTAACCTTACAAGAAGTAGAGAGCATAGTAAGAAAAGCTAAAGGCAAGTCAGCACCAGGCCCAAATGGTGTTCCTTACATACTATACAAAAAGATGACCTGAAATACTAAAGAAGCTTCATAAACTCCTACGAACAGCATGGACCAAAGGAGTCATATGTAAAGAATGGAAAAAGGCTAACGGAGTATACATCGCCAAGGAGCAGAATTCCACTGAAATCAACCAGTTCAGACTGATCTCACTTCTGAATGTGGAAGGAAAGATATTCTTCTCTGTGATGGCAAGGAGACTAACAACATACCTCCTAGACAATGGTTACATTGATACATCCATGCGGAAGGGAGGAATCCCAGGTTTCCCAGGATGTCTCGAGCATGCATCGATGATTTGGAAAGCTATTCAGCAGGCAAAATCTGGAAAACAAGATCTACAGGTAATATGACTTGACCTAGCCAATGCATATGGCTCAGTACCGCACCATATGATATGGCTAGCACTAGACATGTATCATGTGCCAAAAGAAATCACAAATATGCTGAAAAGGTACTTCACAGGGTTCCTTATGAGGTTTGGAACATCAGGATATATTACAAGATGGATCGAGCTCCAGGTAGGAATTGCAATGGGTTATACAATATCTCCCATACTTTTCGTACTAGCCATGCAAGTAATCCTGAAAGCAGCAGAAGGAGCAGCAGAAGGCCCAAGATTCAGAAATGGATGTCAAATGCCACCACTAAAAGCATTCATTAATGACACAACAGTAATAAAAACCATTGAAGCACAGGCACGAAAGATGTTTGAGCATTTGGACAGCCTTATCATATGGTGCCACATGAGCTTCAAGCCAAAGAAGTCAAGAAGCCTGTCACTCATAAAAGGGAAAGTGATAGAAAGATCATACACAGTGGCAAATCAAATAATCCTGACTGTAGGGGAAGAGCCAGTGAGGAGCCTTGGCAGAGTATATGATGCATCCATGAAGGACTCAAGTGCTGTGAAGCAGGTTATATAAATGGCACAGAATGGACTGAGCATCATAGACAAAAGCAGGCTACTGGGTAAGTTCAAAATATGGTGCCTCCAGTTCATGCTGATTCCAAAACTGATGTGGCCACTACTCATTTATGAAGTAAGTACCAGCATAGTAAAGGCAGTCGAAAGAAAGATAAATAAAGCCATAAGAAAGTAGCTGGGTGTACCACCAGGATTAACTGTATTGCAAGAAGAGCAAACTGCAACTGCCATTCAAATCTGTGGTTGAAGAATACAAGGTAGGAAAAACAAGACTTGCAATGATGCTACAAGAATCTACAGATCCGGTGGTACGATAAGTGCAGCCAACACTTAAAACTGAATGAAAATGGAAAGTAGGTGAGGAAGTGACCACCAGGGAAACGCAGGAGCTAAAAGAAGTAATAGGGTACACCCAGACCAACAGAAAGGGATTTGGTCATGGCGAAATCAAATGGTGGTCAAAGGCCTCCTGCAAGGAAAGAAGGGATATGATCATCAGTGAAGTAAGGAATTCAGAGATGACAAGTAGGTCCAGAAGGCAGTCCAACAATCACAACAAGGGAATTGGACAACATGGGAGGAAGTACTGCAGAGATCACTAACATGGAATGACATCTGGAAAATGGCACCCTTGAGGATCAGCTTCATCATCAGAGCTACTTATGACCTTCTGCCTACAGGCTCCAACCTATACAAATGGAGTGTATCAGAAGATACAAAGTGCCCTCTCTGCAACAAAAAGCAAAAACATTGAAACATTTTCTGGCAGCATGTAGAGTGTCTTTAGGGCAAGGACGGTACAGCTGGCAGCACAACAGAGTGCTACAGGAACTAGCAGCCATCGTAGACAGGGCAAAAGATAAAGCAAATAACAGCAAAAGAGTTGAGGTCCCACCTAAATACTTCATAGGCGCTGGTACAACATCAAATGTTGAAATCCGGGACATTCCCTTACATTCACTGCTAGATGGTACAAATGACTGGGATGTGATAGCGGACCTTCCAGGAAGAAGAGAATATCCGACTGCCATCAAGAACACAAGAATGCGACCAGACATTGTAGTGTACTCCACAGAAAAACAGGAATTAATAATGATCGAGTTACGGTCCCGTACGAAACTATAATAGAGGAATAGCATTTATTCAAATTGGAGAAGTACAATGATCTGGTCAAGCAACTGAGGCAGGGGGCAGGAGTCAGGGCAAAAGTGATAGCTGTAGAAGTGGGAGCAAGAGGATTCGTAGCAACATCAGCATATGACCTATGTAAGCAACTGGGCATAAAGAGACAAGCAAGAGCAAGGGCATTGAGAAGCCTTTCAGAAACAGCAGAAAAGGCCTCATGCTGGCTGTGGAGTACGCGAAACAAGCATTGGGAACATAAGTAATTTCATTTGCCACAACCAATACCATTCCTCCGTTGCTAAATCGCTGAAGATGCACTTCAAAAGTGTAGTGCCAACTGGAAGATCATGGGTTCAATCCTGGGACTGGGAAGAAAAAAAAAAAAAACAACAACTCACAAGACCTCTGGGAGTCATGACCCAGAGGGGCCCACCCCCCCTAGAGTGTCAGGAGTTTAAAGGGCTGAAACACTTGTCTGAGGGGGGGTACGTCCTCTGATGATCTGAAGGAGTTGTGTTGTTGTTCTGCTCTCTACAGTAGAGAGTTTTCTGCATGTGTGTGTTTGTATATGTGACGTATGTCTTTATTATGTCTTGACAGATGAAGTGATTATTCTGGCTAACTGATACATTTTTTTTTTTGTGTGTAATGAGTTTTGTTTGATTGTGCACATGACCTTGTCTTGCGTGTTTGCTAACAAGTAAGAGAGAGAGAGAGATATAAAGAATGACACATACTTTATTTCAAGTTATCTGAAGTTTCTGTATACCTACAAAATAAAAAATCAGACTGGACAAAATGAAAGTGACATAGTTCCGCTCAATGGTTCTGAACCTGTGGTCCATGGCACATTATAAATGGTCTATCAAGTGACATTTATTGAAGAAAAACATGAACAGACTTTGTTATTTTACTGACAGAAGTTTCATTTAAGAGTTTAATGAAGTTATTTTAAAGCCAAGCTCTTGCAAAGCAGATTTATCACTAACAAAATTGCTTCACCAAAGATGCTATAACTTTCTACTTTACATACAGAGTCCCTTTCATTCCTGTAACCAAGGATATGAAAAAGATAGACCAATGGTTTGTATAATCTGCATTTAAAGAAAGCATCACATTTACATGCTCAAGCCAGTGAGATACAGAATTATAGACTGATTTTCAAGGGCTTATTTTCTAGAAGTGCCATACATGATACTACCCTCCGTGACATGTTCTCTAACAACAGTATCAGGTGCCAGTTTTCTGCCTATCACAATGGAGAACATCAAGAGCAGTACATGAATCCAGTACTTTTGTCTTGAAAATAAGTATTGTGAAGAACAGGAGTTGATCCTGCATTCTTTTATAACATAAAGCTGATTGTGATATTATAAAGCTTCTCTCAGTTCAAGATGTGTCACACATAGAACAGTCTGAAGCATGCACTTGTTTCAGGTTGTTTAAAGTTAATGTAACAGATTTTCTCACTTTGTGAACAATTTTTATTATGGGAACATTGTCACATGCATTAAGAAAACAATTGGTTGTATCATGCCAAAGAAGCAGCTAATGGACATGGTGTTAGTGCTCATATTTTCCTTGATCTTTTGGCACTAGAGGTTAATGTGATCAGCATTACAACTGGCCACCTTTCTTTTTCCATCTCCAGTAGAATCTAGACAATCATTTCTACAGCTTGATGACTGTCTTCAGCTAGTTTCAAACCACCAACATTACTGATACACAAGATTAGAATTATTCAACATTATCTTCTGTTTATTTTATAATCATTTAATGGCAGTCATACTTAATTAAAAGGCATGTTTCTCTTTTCTTGATCATCAGGTAAGCAAAGTAACTGATAATATTAAAGATTAATATATGAATACTGAAGGTAGCAGATGTATATGAAAGATATGGCTATCAGTAAGGTCAAGGTGATACAGGACATGGAAGGAAACAACAGTCAAGTAGCTGAGTGTCTATGTATTACTAGGTTATGAAGTACAAAGTTAAAAATTTAAAGCACTCACAACTGAAACCTTGAATGTTTTGAAGACTTCACGACACAACTGAGAATAAAAAAGTTCTGTTTAATATGCTCAGCACTGAAACTCATGCTTTAATAAATTCATGACTTTATACATATCTCCATGAGATATTATATAACAGTATGTGTTCTATTCAGTCAATTTGCATACAGTAATGCCAAATCCTTAAGCAAAAATGAATACTGAACTTCTTTTAATAATCTTCAAGCTTTTGTGACTTGACAAAAAGACACAGAACATCCCTTCAAATGATTCATAGAAAATATCAAGCTTCTCTCCTAACTCATACAGATGAACATCTTCAAAGATCCAACTAAAACATAACAGCTGCTCTTGAGCCCTCCACTTTCTTTCACTTTCTTGCTTATCTTTTTTTTTTAAAATCACAGTCAACCCTTTCATATTTCCCACTTCCTTCATCCAGTATATCTTTAATTTTTTCCCTCCTTCTATAAATTAACAGTTCTCAGTACTGTTATAAGTGTTTAATTGTTCAGGACTTATTAATTATGAAGATACTTAATCATTAAAAATGTAATGTGCTTTGAAAATGAAGTCATCAAACTCAGAGTTTTAGAAGGCTTTCCATGGCTGTTTGCAGACACTTTTAATGGATCATAACTCAGGAAAGTAGAAGTCAATCTCAAATTGTTAATGTAACCAAAATGCCCAGCTTGGACTTATGCTGATTTTGGCTACATGTGTCCTCATATATAAAATTCATCAACAAAGGTTATGATTTGCCATTTTCCATATGCCACAAGTGCACACATCAGTAATATTAATCTTAAACTTGTTAACTAATATTGGTTCAGTCTCTTATGACTTATTTTAAAAAAAAAAACTAAAGCTGTCACTTATTCATCACAGTGAGACAATGATTAACATCAGTTTGTGGATACTTGAAATCTCCTTTGCTCTGTTCCATATGTGACCACTGTGTAATTTTTTTATTTGGATGAATGAGAATTAAAATGACAATAATGAGGAGACGCTTCAGGTGGTGGACTTGACTAAGTTAGTCTCAGATTATCATCATAGAAAAAGAGAATATCAAGACAAAATTCCATGTGAGATATTTTACATGATGATCATGGTGCATAATTCACTTAATTTTGTTACTTTTCTAATCTGCATACATATTTAGTCTACTTTGTACTGATGAACTCTAGTGATATTTTAGTGAGGTGTGTCAGTGGTAAAGATATCCTATACATTGATATACTGCATATATGTATATATATATATATATATATATTATATATATATATATATATATTTTTTTTTTTTTTTTCAATAAAGGAAGAGTATTGTAATGACACCAATAAATAAAAATCAACTAGTGAACTTGGCTCAACAAATTTTAGATGAGAGAAACCTGACCTACTGATTATATTATCAAGCAGTTATCATATTTATTTCAACCAGTACATGACAAGTTCAGTCATATTTATTGATAATTTGTAACAACTAAAAGTCAGTTATCTTATCATATGATAACCTAATACTAATGTAAGTGATTGGCATCTGAACAAAATATGGACACTTTGACCCACAAGAAGAAGATAAACTTGTTCATGTTTGGTTTTAAAATGCTGCATCATGAACAACTGGATATAAATAAATGCTCAGATAACCCTCATATTTAATTTAATGCAAATGAAAAAAAGATTGATTTGATATATTATTTGTTAATGGTATCAACAAATCACTTGTCAGTGTTGACTCTTGCTGTTAACACCAAATTTTAACCCTTAGGTTAGCTCCAGTTTTCACATACAAGAATGCCATCACAGACGACAGAGGACAAGTGTAAGATGACATCTCTGTTGAAATGTCCTATGTGTTCAACAAGGTAATTTTTTTTTTCCTTGTAGTGTAGAGGTAACTCTCACGCGTCTAAATCTTGCAGTCTGGCACTTCGTTTATTTGCAGTATTCATTAATAATTATTTAATACCTATAAGTTTATCATATCCTAGTATTGGAAGTCACTTTTTCTTTGCACCACAATCATGACATCTGACAGAGTTGAATTAAAATTCTAGAACACGACTCCATATTTTAACATTTAGGCAGACTGATCACTGATGTCCCAAATGCAGTGAAGCTGGAGTCTGAATTTTGAACTTTGAACTAAGTATATATAAAAAATACAGTATATAGATGAACTTAAATGCTTAATTTATTATTAGAATTTGTTTGTCTTTACTACTATCCAGAAAATGTCCTTCAGAAAGCATTTAACTGTATCCAACTAGTGAGCCATGAAGAGGCATCCAGAAAAAAAAAAACCTGTAACCTCATCCAACAGAGCCAGATTAGTACTTCCATTTCACCCACAAAAATTCTTTATCACCATCTGCCACTAATCCAATTCAATCCCGATACTCGCGACATTTTCTCTGATCTACCCCTATTAGCATACAAACAGGAACCAAATCTTAAGGACGTCTTCGTCCATAGCTGCCTGAAGCGGAACCTTGCATATGTTGGCACCAAAAAATGTAACTGCCCCCGCTGTGTTACCTGGCCTGTAGTCTGGGAGCTGAAAACGATCACCCTTCCCAAAACTATCCTCACTCTCTGTGAGGGATTCACATACAAGTCTCATAAAGTGATATATGCCATTGTATGCAAAAAATGGGGTATAACTTATGCTGGTGAAAATGTTCTCAGATTAGGTGACCGCATGCTGAAAAATCTATATGATATCACCCAGCATGCTTCGAAAGCAGCCCCTAATCATTTCAGTGGCCTCAACCACAGAGGCAAATCTGACTTTCTGGTAACAGCCATCAAACAATGTCATGCTGATAAAAGAACCTGCCTAGTGCTTGAGAACCGCTAAATTCAGTAATATGGGATGCTGAAACCACATGGTTTGAACTCGTTATTCAGCTACACCTAACATTCTCCTCTTCCACAATCATAATCCCTCCCTATTAAGTTCCACTCCCTTCTCACTTTTCACACATAGTTCAGAACCCCTTCGCAGTATTACATTACAACCCCTCTACTCCAACTATAATCATATATTTCACCTTCTTTCAGCTAGATTACCATTGTATCTCACTCTCCCCTCCACGGTTTCCCCATCCACCACCCTCAGTTACAACTCACCTATTACACATCCCAAGTCTCCATTTAAATACTGTCTACACTCCACCTGAGCATTTCTGACACATAGCGTCGAACAAGCCACAGCTTCTTACAAGTTACAGCTATGTGCTCTATTCATTTTATTCGATTTTTTTAAACTAAATTAATTTTTTTAACATAGCATTCACATGAATTTATATTTAATCTCCTTTGCTCTGTTCCATATGTGACCACTGTGTAATTTTTTTATTTGGATGAATGAGAATTAAAATGACAATAATGAGGAGACGCTTCAGGTGGTGGACTTGACTAAGTTAGTCTCAGATTATCATCATAGAAAAAGAGAATATCAAGACAAAATTCCATGTGAGATATTTTACATGATGATCATGGTGCATAATTCACTTAATTTTGTTACTTTTCTAATCTGCATACATATTTAGTCTACTTTGTACTGATGAACTCTAGTGATATTTTAGTGAGGTGTGTCAGTGGTAAAGATATCCTATACATTGATATACTGCATATATGTATATATATATATATATATATATATATATATATATATATATATATTTTTTTTTTTTTTTTCAATAAAGGAAGAGTATTGTAATGACACCAATAAATAAAAATCAACTAGTGAACTTGGCTCAACAAATTTTAGATGAGAGAAACCTGACCTACTGATTATATTATCAAGCAGTTATCATATTTATTTCAACCAGTACATGACAAGTTCAGTCATATTTATTGATAATTTGTAACAACTAAAAGTCTGTTATCTTATCATATGATAACCTAATACTAATGTAAGTGATTGGCATCTGAACAAAATATGGACACTTTGACCCACAAGAAGAAGATAAACTTGTTCATGTTTGGTTTTAAAATGCTGCATCATGAACAACTGGATATAAATAAATGCTCAGATAACCCTCATATTTAATTTAATGCAAATGAAAAAAAGATTGATTTGATATATTATTTGTTAATGGTATCAACAAATCACTTGTCAGTGTTGACTCTTGCTGTTAACACCAAATTTTAACCCTTAGGTTAGCTCCAGTTTTCACATACAAGAATGCCATCACAGACGACAGAGGACAAGTGTAAGATGACATCTCTGTTGAAATGTCCTATGTGTTCAACAAGGTAATTTTTTTTTTCCTTGTAGTGTAGAGGTAACTCTCACGCGTCTAAATCTTGCAGTCTGGCACTTCGTTTATTTGCAGTATTCATTAATAATTATTTAATACCTATAAGTTTATCATATCCTAGTATTGGAAGTCACTTTTTCTTTGCACCACAATCATGACATCTGACAGAGTTGAATTAAAATTCTAGAACACGACTCCATATTTTAACATTTAGGCAGACTGATCACTGATGTCCCAAATGCAGTGAAGCTGGAGTCTGAATTTTGAACTTTGAACTAAGTATATATAAAAAATACAGTATATAGATGAACTTAAATGCTTAATTTATTATTAGAATTTGTTTGTCTTTACTACTATCCAGAAAATGTCCTTCAGAAAGCATTTAACTGTATCCAACTAGTGAGCCATGAAGAGGCATCCAGAAAAAAAAAAAACCTGTAACCTCATCCAACAGAGCCAGATTAGTACTTCCATTTCACCCACAAAAATTCTTTATCACCATCTGCCACTAATCCAATTCAATCCCGATACTCGCGACATTTTCTCTGATCTACCCCTATTAGCATACAAACAGGAACCAAATCTTAAGGACGTCTTCGTCCATAGCTGCCTGAAGCGGAACCTTGCATATGTTGGCACCAAAAAATGTAACTGCCCCCGCTGTGTTACCTGGCCTGTAGTCTGGGAGCTGAAAACGATCACCCTTCCCAAAACTATCCTCACTCTCTGTGAGGGATTCACATACAAGTCTCATAAAGTGATATATGCCATTGTATGCAAAAAATGGGGTATAACTTATGCTGGTGAAAATGTTCTCAGATTAGGTGACCGCATGCGGAAAAATCTATATGATATCACCCAGCATGCTTCGAAAGCAGCCCCTAATCATTTCAGTGGCCTCAACCACAGAGGCAAATCTGACTTTCTGGTAACAGCCATCAAACAATGTCATGCTGATAAAAGAACCTGCCTAGCGCTTGAGAACCGCTAAATTCAGTAATATGGGATGCTGAAACCACATGGTTTGAACTCGTTATTCAGCTACACCTAACATTCTCCTCTTCCACAATCATAATCCCTCCCTATTAAGTTCCACTCCCTTCTCACTTTTCACACATAGTTCAGAACCCCTTCGCAGTATTACATTACAACCCCTCTACTCCAACTATAATCATATATTTCACCTTCTTTCAGCTAGATTACCATTGTATCTCACTCTCCCCTCCACGGTTTCCCCATCCACCACCCTCAGTTACAACTCACCTATTACACATCCCAAGTCTCCATTTAAATACTGTCTACACTCCACCTGAGCATTTCTGACACATAGCGTCGAACAAGCCACAGCTTCTTACAAGTTACAGCTATGTGCTCTATTCATTTTATTCGATTTTTTTAAACTAAATTAATTTTTTTAACATAGCATTCACATGAATTTATATTTAATCTCCTCTCTCTATTTCTTCATCCTGTATGTTTTTATATGATTAAGGCTCATACCAAAAGCTACAACTGTATACTCGTTAAGTAATAGAGCTGTTCCTGCTTATTTTCCTAGTTTATATATTTTGGTATCACAACTTTACTGCAGTGGCTCCGTGTATAGTTATATATTCATACACTAATTATTGTGTGTTATGGCAAAAATGCTGTACATGCAGGCATATGACATCTTGTTGGTGTTTGGCCCACAATTTTGTAATAACCAATGTGCCAGGTGGGTGGTATTGGCCACCTTCCATTTCATCCTGCTCGTCGTGTATGAACTTCTTGATATTCTTATTGAAGCATACATTAGACGTGTTGTTAGCACTTCTAGAAAAAGAGAAATACACCACTCAAAAGAAGAACAGGAATGCTAACTGTAGCGGCTCATTTGGTTTCCAAGCAATGCTTTCAGAAAGTTAGAGAAGATTCTGGACTTCTACAATGTGCAGCCCTGGCTAATGAGTGGCCACGTCTGCTCCCCTAAAAAGTAATAGTACTAACAGTAATAAAAACATAAACCTAAGAGGAACAAAATCTCAAATATCTGCTATATCAGTGGAAGTAGATGCATTCTTTTTTTAACAGGTACTAGAATCAGTTTGTAACTTTCATGCTGGTTTCTTAGTGTCAGGATTTTGAGATTTGTTACTGCCCTTTACAGAAAATTTTTCAAATGAGAAACAATAAAGCTTTCACGCTGTAAAACAATTTAGCACAGTTTTGTATGGTTAGCCTTTGAAAAGTACAAAACAAAGGACTTACTCATGAGAGAAATGAAAACCACAGGAGAAAGATTTAGCACAGTGTTCTCTTGTCATTCATCTTCCTCTCATGTCTAAAGTATTGTGCCTACTATTCTTCAAAGGCCGATCATACAACACTGCTAAATATGTACAGAAAATTGAAAACTAGCAAGCAATACTTTAGCAATGCTTTACATGAAAATTGCAATAGAACTGGCTGCTTTTTTTATAACAAGATTGATAATACAAAGAAAGCTGTTTCATGCCACTGCCAGTCTTGTTAAAACACTTTCAAGCATTGTGATTTAAAAAACAACAACAACAAAAAATTATTATTGATGTTTCCATTTTCAGTCATCTTCCACTGAACAGTAACCTCAAAGATGGAGTTTATGCTTGTACATGTGAAAACTGTGGTCACTTTTTCAAGTTCCGAGCCGTGGAAAATTTAAAAGCAACCATTACATTCACAGTCAATGGAAAAAGTTACAATGGTAAATTAATTCACTGTATACTGGAAATTCAAGCAAAGGTGCAGTTTTTTTTTTAAACTGTAGCTGCTCATAATAAATCATCTGTGTGATTAATCGTACTTCATTTTATTAGAAATTAAATATGTTACTTCAGAAGTGGAGAAAAAAAACTACAGAAAATATACTTCATTAGTGTCCAAATATACCCTTACCTGGTGATTTAATCTGGATCAGAAGTATAAACTGAGGGCTTGCCACTAGAAACTGGAGAGAGGTGAATATATATGTGGTGATTGCTATAAAGCTAATACTAGTGGACTAGAGAAAGATGAAAATACTCGGCATCAAGTGGAACAAATTCAAGAACAATGCAGAGATAAGACAGATAACTGAACAACAACCAGTCTCATGAGTGATCAGGAAAAGGAGATGGACATATGTTGGTCACTTGATGACATCACTCTCAATAAAACATGTACTGTGACTGCTCACCATACACATCACTCTCAATAAAACACATACAGTGACTGCACACCATACACCATATGACATTTACTGCAACAGATAAAAAAAAACTATCCAATACCAGTTTCCAGACTGCAGTGCACTGAAAGATTTTCAGAAACACCTACAACCACCAAACACTTCTACAGTAACATCCTGGAGATATGTAGCAACTGAAAAAATACCTGCACATTCCACCACCTGGCACAAGGGAAGAGTGATAATTCATTCACCTAGGTATCAGAAAAGTCAAGTCATCAAAATTCTTACATTTATCACTTGTCACATCTAAATCAGCTATCACATTTACATCATCTGTCACATTTAGATTAATTATCACACAAAGATTAATAATGATAGTTAGAAAATATATTTTAATTTATGTACCATCAGTTGGCAATGAGCATGACCCAGCTACTTCGCTCCTTGAGTACATGCGCAAGGTGGGCGTCTCGAGGGGCACTAAAGGATGTTGTTTTGAGGGCGGTTGTGGTGTCTGCCTGGTTACAGTCAAATTCCTGGACCCTCTCTCTGGCAAACTCAGATCATATACCATCAATTCTGTAAGTGAAGTAATGAAAGGAAAGTAATAACTCTGTTCCTTATAGAACAATATGAAATACATTTTTTTTTTTTAAATCACATTTGATGTGAGCCTAATTTGGGTGTGGCTAGCCTTTCTTATTTGCAAAAACTATCTAAATTAAAAAAAAAAAAAAAACTTCCCTTGTGTACCACTACTTGCTTTTCGCTTTGAAGTGTGGAATTTTTTAGTCCCCAAAAAATATTCCTTCACGCCAGTTTTAGCACTAGTACTATAGATTTGCCAGTTTTAGCACTAGTGTTATAGATTTGCCAATTTTAGCACTAGTATTATAGATTTGCCAGTTTTAGCACTAGTACTATAGATTTGCCACCCCAGCTTAGTTTTCATGATTTAACTCGTACAACCCATAATTTTCACTGAGCGACTCAACAAACATGCGAAAGAAACTTCAGGCTGGCTCTTTAAGGCAACAGTAGCTTGAATCCCTGCAGATGTCACAGATCCACTGACTGATATTCATTTGTGTACCAGGCCATGCAGGTTTCAGGGGGAATTAAAAACTAGATCAGCTGACACAGAGGAAGCAAAGGCAATGGATCAAGCAGACACTATCAGTGCTATAAGAGAAGCAAAGGACTTCAATGACAATTCTGAATTGTCTTCATTGTCAAGAAGGAAGGATCTGGGTTGATTAAAAATAAGTGATTCATCAAGAGCTCCAGCTAAATGGTCAGCAACAAAGAACAGGATAATCACTGACTGTATACTAAAGCAGATGTTGATGATAGTCCTTGCTACATAACTAATTAGAATATCATGGGTCAAAACGTGTACTTGAGAAAGATATAGATTCTGTTATCTGGGAAAGTGCATGATTGATTCTACATTGTCAATTCAAATCTGTCAGAGGCACCCCAGTCACCCCAGCTACCTAAGTCACCTCAGTCACCCACCCACCCCAGCCACCACAGTCACCACAGTCACCACAGTCACCACAGTCACCCCAGCCAATACAGTCACCACGGCCACCTCAGTCACCCCAGCCAATACAGTCACCACGGCCACCTCGGTCACCCCAGCCAATACAGTCACCACAGTCACCTCAGTCACCACAGTCACCTCAGTCACCACAGTCACCACAGTCACCACAGTCACCACAGTCACCTCAGTCACCACAGTCACCCCAGCCAATACAGTCACCACAGTCACCACAGTCACCACAGTCACCACAGTCACCCCAGCCAATACAGTCACCACAGTCACCCCAGCCAATACAGTCACCACAGTCACCTCAGTCACTACAGTCACCACAGTCACCCCAGCCAATACAGTCACCACAGTCACCTCAGTCACCACAGTCACCCCAGCCAATACAGTCACCACAGTCACCTCAGTCACCACAGTCACCCCAGTCACCACAGTCACCACAGTCACCTCAGTCACCACAGTCACCACAGTCACCTCAGTCACCACAGTCACCCCAGCCAATACAGTCACCACAGTCACCCCAGTCACCACAGTCACCTCAGTCACCACAGTCACCACAGTCACCACAGTCACCACAGTCACCACAGTCACCTCAGTCACCACAGTCACCCCAGCCAATACAGTCACCACAGTCACCCCAGTCACCACAGTCACCACAGCCACCCCAGTCACCCCCAGCCACCCAGGCTGTAAAATAGGTACCCGACTTCTTCTGCAGCTGGGGAAGGAAAGGTGGCTGAGCGTGTCACCCTCTAGTGTGCTGACAGGTCAAGGAAAACATAGGCACTAATAGCATGTGCCCCATGTGGCTTTAAGACTTAACAGAGTTGTCATTACCCTTTTTATAACCTTACATTGGTCAGCTTGTCTAAAACAAGTTTGATGGATCTATGAACACTTCATTATGTAATGAAATTCATGTTAAGGATTCAAATGACAGGAAAGACTAAAGAAGAGATTGAAAATGGCAAATAAAATGAGGGCTTTTTAGAAAAAAAAAATTATATTGCAAATTGCAGTATTTTAGACAAAGAAAATTCTATGGGAAATCACTTCATTGCTGAGATATAAGTGCTAAAATAAGTTTTAAAACCATAATAAAAATGGGAAATGTTGAGTTAATACAGCATTGTTTTTCTGATGTATTTCATGCTCATCACATCTTCTCACAGTTCTTGTGAGCTATAAAGACGTTAATATAATCAGCTTTCATACATCTTTTTAGAGCAATTAGATTAGTTTCATTGATGTTAACATTTGTGTAGATGCATGCAACTATGAAATATTTGAAAATAAAAGAGTGAATAAGCTAGCCAGAAGAAGAAATAGAAACCAATTTGGGGCAGGTCAGGATAATAACAACAATTAAAAGTAATTTTTGACAGAACTGCAGAGAACAAACCGGAAGTAATAGGATCATGGTACTCCTTGCCAAAATGCAATAAAATCAAATATTCAAATTGAGAATTGGCCACTGTAAATTTAAATACCATCTTAAAAGTACAGTAAAAACTGCACATACGTGGTGTAGACATGTAGGCAAAACATGTAGATAGCCACTTGACTTAATCCAAACTCTCTGAAAGAGAAATTGGTCATTGAAGATAAGAAGATTTTTTTCATGAAAGAATATCATGGCAAAAGTAACACAACAATCTTTTACTGAAGCACCATGGACAGATAGAACAAGATCTCGATCCTGATATTTCCCTAAGCCCAGCCATAGTTACTTTGTTTTCTTTTTATAAACACTGAAATGATTACTCTGTTATGGTTCTAAGGACTGTCATTGCCGAAGGTGGGGTGGAGAATATGCTCTCCACTTCAGTTAAATATCTCCAAGGTGTGCGTCTCAAATAGCCTCTGACAGTCAAGTCCAGCTCATGGCCTTCTTGTGGTGGAACTGTTCAAACTGACAGGAGAAGGGGCAAAAGGTGAATATCTGGCGCCTGAAAACCAGACGTTTCAGGTAGATGAGAGTCTTGTTTGGTAGCTCATCTGAGAGAAGGAAAATTCTGATCTAAAACCCGCTGCTGGCGAGATTCTTCACCTGTCGTGCGTGGAGTGGGGCTCCTCCTGGCCAATGAAGAAAGGTGCGAATGGGGTTGCCACGCGGCGCCATTGTGGAAAAGGTGAAAGAAAGGATTAAGTGAAGTAATCAGTAGTCTCGAGGTCAGGACTGCTCAAATCACGGCTCCTCTGCTCTGTAGGTCAGACACGTCATATGTGCACCCATACTAGGCAAACTGCCTGAACCGGCTTAACCCAGGGGTTAAACTATAACACTGCTGGCGAGATTTTTCGGATGCCGCGCGTGAAGTGAAACTCCTCCTGACCAATGAAGAAAAAGCGAAAAGGGCTGCCTAGCGGCGCCACTGTGAAAAGGTGATGGAAAGAATAAAGTGAAGATTAATCGGCATGTCCAGTAATCTCGTGACGAGAGCTACTCATACCACAGCACCACTGCTCTAGAGACCGACCACGTCCGGTATACACCTATACTGGTGAAACATGCCTAAACCGGCTCAACCCAGGGGTGAAACTTGATGACTACTCATGTCATGGTACCTCCGCTCTAGGGTTCGAACACGTCCTAAACGCGCCCATACTGGGATAATACGCCTAAACCGGCTTAACCCAGAGGTGAAACCTCCTGGTGGCAAGGATTCATCCTCCTGGACAAAAGCTCCGTCCTGGTCACAACTAGGAAGGGGAGCGGCCACGACCACAAAACGCTGAAGTAGGAGACACTGGACAGTGCAGTCTAGATAGGCAACCACCTCTCACCTGACGGGGATATATGCGTATCCTAATCACGCAGAGGTTTTCTGGTGAGAAAGTCCAACGCTGGACTAGATAGGCAACCACCTCTCACCTGATGGGGATATATGAGTATCCTAATCACGCTGAGGTTTTCTGGTGAGAAAGTCCAACTCTTGGCTAGATGGGCTGGCACCTCTCACCCAGTGGGGATATACTGATATCCAAAACACGTCGAGGTTTTCCGGTGAGAAAGTTCAACTCTAGATTAAACTGGTGCAACGAAAATCACAGTGTCACACAATCCCGTTCTGCGACCCACCGAGAATACAAGCCCAAGCCCCACGATACTCTGAACCTCATGTGGTCCTCTCGGGGATCTCTTGTTACCCTCATGGGGACCACAGGACCAATCAAGAACTACAGGAGTAAATTCAGTAGGATCACGGGGCTATCTTGGTGGTAGAAGCGAACAAAGAAGAAGTACTCTGTTATCATACATTTACTTTCAACTTCTCTCCCTCGTCCACCTCCCAACACCATGCAGTGTTGCCTTCAGCTGTATACATGTGATGGTCTGGAAATAACTACTATTGAAGGACTTGGCAGCACAAGAACTAGTCTACACCCTGTACAGGAGAGACTGGCCAAGTTTGATGGAGCCCAGTGTGGTTTTTGCTCACCTGGACAGGTGATGAATATGTATGGGTGAGTAATGAGGTATAGTTTTATGACCACTTGATTGTCTATATGTACAACTCCATCATCATCCTGAGCTATTTTGACTGTAAAAGTTAAATCTACCTAGTATACGAAATTTGCCCCAAAGGTAAAACATAATGCTTGTGATAACATCACTTTAAAAAATTCTGTCTCTGAAATTGTGCTCTAGCCTGAAGTAAATAATATAGGCTAGAATCAGTCTCTAATTAAAATTAAAGTTGACAGTGTAAAAGTCATATTGAAGTGTAAATGTCATTATAATTATGTTTTACTTCTTGACAGTCTTTTACAGAACAATGCACAGCCAACAATGCAGGAAGTAGAAGACTCATTTGATACAACCATTTGCCGATGTACCGGTAAGTATTTGTAAATTTTTCAGTAGTTTTTAATAAGTTTTTTTTTTTTTAAATTTCTGGAGCGAAAAATTAGTGTAGAATTATTTCTCTTATCTAGGACAGAACATGATTTGTTTCATCATTTGTGAATTATCTCTTTCACTCTAAACAACACTAGCAGCATTGGTAAATCTTGTACACTTATGTGAACCAATGTTCAGAATGATATTAAGGCAAAGTCTAAATAAAATGAAATGTAGCACATTTCTAACCCAATCTATATTTGTAAATTATATATTACCGTCTTTCCATTTTCCTTCTATCACAATTTATTCTGGCAGAGCATGGAAATTGGAGGTATAAATGCTTCTATACTTTCAGGATACAGATCAATCTTGGATGCCATGAAATCTTTTGCTTCTGATGCCCCACACTCTTTGAAAAAACATGGTGGACTCATTGACATAGAGGTAGTGTCTGCCTAAAAACATTGCTGTAGTTTCTTATTTATAGCTCATTTCCAGACTTGAATTAATTCCAATACTCAGACTTGTTTTCCTTTTGAATATTTTACATTGAGAGTGAATCCATAATAAATTATCTAATAAAAATAGTAAAAAAACATTAAATCATCACTCATGTTTGGATTTGAAACAAGGACTAATTCTCTTCATCTGTGATATTCATCTTGTTGATTTTTTTTTTAATTTGTACTTTTTCATCTGAAAAAATCTTCAAAAAGGAATAGAACTACTGCTGGCTAATTTTGCAATCTATTAATGTTTTTAATACTAAATGTTGGAGATGTAGCACTGGTTAATGTTACTGTCTTTCAAATTAGGAGCTGGATGGAAAGTTGTGCAAAAAGACAGGCAAAGCTTGTGTTGGCCATTGTGCTGATCAAAGTCAAAATGGTGAAAAGAAAAGTTGTGAGAACAGTGCGCTCAGACCTCTGCATATTGTGACTGACCGGGCCCAGTGGTTTAAACCTCTGACCCTTGCCCAGTTATACCCCCTCCTGAAGCAGTATGCTGGCCAGAACTACAGACTGGTCTATGGAAACACAGGATTTGGTTAGTCTTTCTTTTTTTCTAAAAATATCTTATTACTGTTTTTGCTTGTATAACATAGTTTTACTAGAGGTATTTAGAAATGTGGTGTTAGTGCCCATAATTGCCTTGACCCAACAGCACACTTGATGATAATGTGATGAGTTTATGATTGGTTGCCTTTCCTTCTCCAGCTTTAGAGGGTGCAATGTACCAATTTCTACAGCTAGGTTACTAGGGCACATCCAGCAGACTTGAAGTACCAGTCTCCATATTAGAGACGAAGCATAACCGCTGTGCCACTCAGGCACACTTCCCATGTAACAGCAATCATTGTTTCTGTTCCATGATTATTGTTACACCTGCTGGCCATTGACTTCTTATTAAGCTTTTTTTTTATCAGCAGAGTGAATAATAACTTCTCTTTTACTTTTCAGTTATTGCACATTATCACACACAAAAAGATGTTATTAGTGATAAAATAATAATAAAACTGCATTCCACATCACAGCTATGAGGAAAAATGTACATTAAGCTTTTCTTGTCCATATTTAAGAAGTAAACATTGCTGTAGAATCTGATATATCTATGAACAATTAGTGTATAAGTATATACAACTAAGTTTATAACTACACACAAAGCCAGTGAAGTAAAGCTGTGATAACAAAACTTAGAGAAAAAGTAGAAACAGCTTTATTACTTAACAAGCACACACATATCCACATCTTCACTTGCTTATGTAGTTTTCTTTTACTTGTAGATTTTATTTCTTAAATTTGCCTTGTATTCTAAACTCGTTTTCTGAAATTTGCAACAGATAATTTAATATGTGCACTGATAACAGCTCCCAAAATTAACTACATTTCCTGTCTAGAATTTTTAATAAAATGTGTTTTCAAAATTACCATTTCGTTAAGAAATCTTTCACATAGCATAGGAAAAAATGAATTCTACTATTATTAAAGGAAAATTAAAGTTCTTTGGACATGTCATAAGAAATAGAAACTTTATTTTAATATTGAGTAAAATTTTTTAGTTAATTTCTTAACATGCAATCTGTTTTAGCATTTTTTTTTCACAGATGGTCACTGATATATGAATTTACTTTGCAGGAGTTTATGGTGAAGTTGGACCATGGAACTTTGGAATCCTCATAGACATTAGAGGAATTCAGGAGCTTTATGTTGTTGATGTAATTATTTAAACATTGAAATTTTTTCTAGCAATGTGCTTAAAGAAATCACTGTTAAACTTACTTGTTACTTTATTTTGTTTTAAAAATTAAATTTGTATTAAAATTATTGTTATAAGTAATAATCTACAGAACAAAACTTTGGTGCAAGAATTTTAGCAATTTGGTATCCATTTATTTAGCCATTTTGTACACATTTAGAGAAATATAAAGATATCTTGTAAATTTTATATCCATCCCATGCCGTTAAACGTCACATAGGGCTCACACAGTTGTTTGCCAAGTTTTCCTGTTTTTGGCAAGTTTTCAACTTCATCAAGGGATGTTATGCCCACTAAACTGGGTTCTCTTAACATTGTCTTCTTTAGAGTTTCACGTGGTCGACCTCTTTTTCTTCGGCCTGTTGTGGTCCACTTGATAGCTGTTTTGGTATTTTCTGATTGTATCTTCTCATCACATGGCCTACATATGTCCATCTTCTTTTTTCTTATCACCCATGAGACAGGTTGTTGTTTGTTCATCTGTCTTATCTCTGTATTGTTCTTAAATTCATTCCACTTTATACCAAGTATTTTCCTGAGGTATTTTTTTTTCAAAAGAGTCTAATTTTTTGTCTATTTCTTTAGTTGATTTCCAGCTTTCGCATGCATAAATGAGGATGGATATCACATTTGAATTGAATAATCTTAACTTGGATTTTGTTCTTATAACTTTTGAATTCCATATGTTCTCAAAATTTTTGAAGGACAATGCTACTTTTGCAATTCTGACTTCTTCCTGTTGTCACCATCCTGGTCTATGTAGCTGCCAAAGTATGCAAACTGGTTTACTTCATCAAGAGCTGTTCCTTCTACGTATAATTTTCCTTCTTGATTAATGAGAAATTTCATAATTTTTGTTTGTCTTTGTTAATTTCAAGATCTATTTTGTCTGAAAATTGCTAACATGATTTTGAAACAAGCAGCTGATGTAAGGGGAACAAATTAAGTGAACAGAAGAGATGTCAAGAAGACAGAAGAGATGTCAAGAAGACAGAAGAGATGTCAAGAAGGCAGAAGAGATGTCAAGAAGGCAGAAGAGATATCAAGAAGGCAGAAGTATCAAGCAAAGAAAAACTTGAAATACTTACTCGACCCAGAAGGTACCATGATCATCACAGTGGTCCTTCCGTCCAGGCTAAGATTTTAATTAAAAACTCTCACCACCTCACTGTGGTACAATTATCTAGCAGCACCATGTGGCGCATTAAAAAAAAAACCTGAAAAACTTGTTATTTCTAGTGAAATCGCTGCTTGCGCTCATACAGTAGCCTTTTGGCTCAGATCAAAGTGGCTGAGATCAAAGTGTCCTCTTGGCAGGTACCCTGATCAACGTGCTATTTGGTTAAGACAAAAGCGTAGTTTTTTTAACTACAAGATGCCTGAGACCTGCCCTGCACATTTGATGCTGGGAGTAAGGTCCACATCTCATTACAGGTATGCCTAGTTTGCAGTACCACAGGGTCCATGGCCTGTTGTTTTTGTTGCCTTAAAAAAAAAAACTGGATAAATTGGCCAAAGCGATAAAGACAAAAAAAAGATAAATTACATCAGTCTCTGATATGAAACACCAATGATTTCATGAAAATAAAAAAATAATCACTCATGTTAATCACTGTGACACATTATAATAACATTTTGAATTCCTTCATGAATTCAAAGTTGAATTAAGAAAAAAATAAGGTATATTTACTTTGCTTGTACATCAGATGATTTCCTTCTGTTACATGAGTATTTATTTTATTTATCTCCCTACGATTTGCACAGATTATTTTAATGTTTTCTTCTGTAGCTTACCCCATCTGACCATATCACATTTGGGGCTAATGTAAACCTGACTGCACTAAAAGAAGCTTTTGAGAAGACCACTGACCCTGGCTTGCCTTATGCTAAAGCTTTTGTCACACATCTGGGACTGGTTGCATCTTCCAGCATTAGAAGTGTAAGTTCTTGGTTAAAATAAATTGAAGTAGTTAAGAAGTAGTTAGTGAAGATATCACTTTGTAATGGGGCAGGTAATACAGGCGTCCAATTTGAAGTCAGTTTGATGAACCATAGCAGACCAAGACATTATCTCATTTTCTTAAAATTCTGTCTGGAAAACAGGCTGCATAATAGCACTTGGTAAAAGAAAATGGAGATCAGCATAGTTTCTGTCATGATGGGTCTTACTGTTATGCTTGGCATTGCAATTTGCTGGGAGACTATTGACCTGTCTTCTTGTGAACACTCATGGAATTAGAGAGACTATGTCAGCCTGTATCTTCTGTCATTGTATTTCCCATCATCATCATTGTTCCTATGACATTCAGAAAAAAAAACCAAGGAATCTAAGGACAGGGAATAGTTTAGAATTATAGAGTAAATTACTTTCAGTTTTTTTCTATCAAAATTTCTCAAACAAAATTTATTCTGCAGAGCAAGGAGATTAATTTGAGCATGAAAGAATTAATGTAGACAGTTGCTTTGAACAACTGGACACTGATTATTACTTTCAGTGCTTTGAGTAAACAGACATTGATGAATGCTTTGAAGAAAAAGATTAAACAATAGATTTTTTTTTTTTTTTGCTTCCAATGGATACATCTTATCTCTACATACTCAGTGAAATGGCTCCATAGTGAGAATTAACACAACTAAGAGAAACATATGTTTCATATAAATATGTTATGATTTTAAGATATCATATAAGGGTGAAAGATCTATTATTTTTGAAGTTATAGTAATAATAACTGTTTTTCAACTATCATTTTATTTTCTTCTAAAAATTATCTTTCAGTAAGAAGACGTAAAATTTGAATGAACAATAATTTTTTTTTTACTTTTTTAATCAGCTGAGCTCTTGGGCAGGCAATCTGGCCCTGAAGAACCTTCACAACGAGTTTCCCTCTGATGTTTACACCATTCTTGAAACAGTGGGGACACAACTCACAATTGGTAAGCTGGCATAAATTATCCTCAAAAGCAGAGTTCATTCAGTACATTTGTTTTACTGAGAGTTTTAGAGAGCAGAATTTTCTCATAATTATTCTCCTAATAATTTTGTGTGCTGTTTTATGGTTATATTAATTATTTAATGTAATAAATATATTTTAATGAACATTTAATGGAATCACTCTCTCTAACAAATTAAACCAAATCTATCCAATTTTAGAAGATAAAGATCTGCAAAAGACTGCAATTTGTTTAAAGATTCAAGATGAGATTTTTTTCCATTTAGATGTTAATTAAAAAACATTTTTTGTTTACCTTTCTTATATCTAACCATTGTGCAAAATTTAGAAGTTATTGTTTTTCAGCGGATGGTGATGGAGTGAGCAAGCAGTACTCACTGACAGACTTTCTCTCACTGGACTTGAAGGGGAAGGTGATAGTGTCCATGACCTTGCCTAAATACAACATTTCCGATCTCATCATTCGAACCTACAGGACCAGCCACAGGCTGCAGGTAACAAATTCAGAAATAACTGATATTCTGCCTGTATACTTAAAGATATAACCATGGCTAGCACTTGAATTGTTCTGAAATTCCGTAAGTTTAGACTGTCTTTTGAAGAGATCTGTTTAATAAATTTTTAGGAAATAAATGAAATAGAGGTTACTTTCATTACTTTCTGTTAATATAGGTCAACAGAGGTGTATGATTAAGTTTTACAGAAAGACAAAGTAGGAATGGAATGGTGTGATATAAAAGAAATGACAACTCTCTGTTACAGTACATTGATTTATAGAAATTATACTAGATATAGTGGTAAAGAAAAGTGAAAGAAAAGGGCTCAGTTTTTATAAGATGTCAAGTCCCTAAAAAACACTGAAGGAAATCCTGATATCAAAGACTGAACATGTATGGGCATGCCACGAATGTAATGAAGCCACTCCCCAGAACCAGCAACAGAAATAGGCCCTTTTTTTACAGTTACAAGAAGAAAACTGAACTTACTGTCACCTTCAAGAAAAGAGAGATCCCTAATTGCAAAATAATAGTAAATGGCACAATATTAATAGCAGGCAGACAAGTTCAGGTATCTAAGAACAATCTTGACATCAGATGAAGATGCCTAATGGAGATAAAAAACAGAATAACTCAAACTAAGATAATGTTCCAAAGGGTGAAAAGTATTTTGTTCAACAGATCACTGTCACTGAGTGTAAGAAAAAGGGTGCCCCAATGCTAATAGAGCCAGTTCTGATCAACACTCGTGAAGCCTGGACAGTTATGAAAGAGATACAGTGACGTGGCTTCTTAGAAGAATATTTAGGACGCCATGGAAGGAAAGAAAATCAAATGAAGAAATTTTGATAGAGAGCTATTTGACAAGACACATAATTACAAAAGGCAGGAAAAGACAGTCTAAACTTATAGGACATGTCATGAGAAAAGGCAAACTAGAACACATTTGTGACAACAGGAAAGTTAGAAGAGGAAAGAATGAATAATCTTTATTTTTCAAGGGAGGCCAAGGTAGATGAAGAGAGAAAATCCTAGATGGAATGGCATGATGACATGGAAAGAGGATACCAGAACAACTTATATAAGCACCACAAAACAGAATTGTGGAGAATTATGACCACCAGTAGCCACAGCACTTGATAGATAGACAGACATAGCTTGAAGTCTTTTTAGTGTTCTGAATCCACTTTTAAGTTTGCATGCTTGGTACAAACTTGAATCAATATAACAGATGACACTGTCAGTTTAGTGTTATTTTGACATGTTATTTCTCTTATTTATTATACTATATTGTATATTAAACATTTTCAAATTCAGCTGTGTCTTGCACATGTCACTTCTGGTTTTAACTTTCAAGTGGATGTGAATAACAATTACCTGGTCAAGACAAAGCCTACTATTGTCATACAGGGCATAAATGGCCAACTGGTTAGTGTTGTTATGTCAGATAGAATATTGTTTTAAGTTCTTTGATCATTTCTTAGGGGATATTTTATTGTTATGATTCTTTGTTACTGTTCCAATGTGTTCTTATTCTGTTTCACCCAGAATTCTGCTTATTTTTTCCTTCCATTTGCATATTGTTGTGAACTACTGTATTATTTATGTTTTTAATCTATCAATTGAGTTTATGTTTATGTGTAGAGACTTGTAGCTCAATTGATATCCTACTGCTGTATTGTTCTTTTCCTAGCTTCTTGCATTCATCTTTAATTCTTTGCTATCTTGTGTCAAAGATTTCTTACTGATATTTTTCATTTCATTAAAATAATTTTATTATTTACTATGTACGTGGTTGACCACATGAAACTCTAAAGAGGACATTGTTAAGAGAGGCCAGTTCAATGGGCATAACATCCCTTGATGAGATTGAAAAACTTGCCGAAGACAGGAAATCTTGGCGAACTACCATGCTCACCCTATGTGATGTTTAGTGGCACGGGAAGGATGTAAGATGTACAGAAAATAATCCAATAATAGCTCATGTCTTAAATTGTCCTTTTTTAAATTCTTTTGAAACTATGCAGCAAAGAAAATTTTTAAAAAGCATTTACATAAAAAAAATCTGACTAGATAATCTCTGAATAAACTGGATTATACAGCAAATTTTCATATTTTCATTACATTGTCAAGATGGACCAGAATGGATTAGATTCAATATTTATTGCTTTTTTTCCTTACATGGCTCCTTATCATTCAGTCATTTGCATGTCTTTTGTGGAACTTTGCTCCCTAACAGTTCTCCTGTAGGTCTCTCAGTTGTAAGCAAGATGCCCTGCTTCTGATATGTCCATTTGCAGATCATCAATGATGTCTTGCAGCCATTTTCACTTTGATCGCCTCCCTTTTTTTTCCATTATGTACCCTTCCAAGACTGTGATGGGAAAGACGCATGTCCTTTAAAATCTTATTTTTGTAGTTCTGTCTGTTTCTCTCCATGACTTCTTTAGTTGTTTCACTTTTTGAAGAGCGATAGATGTCCTCCTTTTTATTTCCCTCATTGTATCTCCATTATTAGTTAGTAATGATCCAAGATATTCAAAACTCTCCACCTCTTCTAATTTTTTTCTCATTGATATATATTTCAGCTGCCTTATTTGTTTTGTCAGTTGTCGTCAATTTAGTTTTCTTCACATTAAGATAGAGTGGTTCCTTGTACAGTTCAAAATAATTTCTTATATATTGTGTTTTTAAAGTAAATAAAAAAGTGCTTTACATTCCAGTCATTCATTCATTCATTACATGTCATTTTGGATAGGTAAGGTAAAGGTAAAATTTCTTTTTTCATGCCATTAAGGCATAATTAGGATACAGTGTTGGGCCCATATTTTCCATGTCTTCAGCACATGAAAGTGTGATGTGGTCAGTATCACACCTGGCTTTGTTTACCTTCCCAGATTTTTCTGGTACCCATTTTTAGAGGTTGGGTGGACCCCTGAGCCCTTTTGGTGTGGATCATCTTTGATAGCAGTGATGATAATGCTTCTCCATCTTGTGCAGTCTTTGCTGTTTCTGATCATTTCAAATGTTTCTTTTTTTTCCATATCTCTTAGCAGTCTACCTTCAGTCCAAGGAGCCATTTCTCTTCTTGTTCAGTTACTCTGACAGTTTTGGTCTACACTTTATATATTTGGCAATAGTCATGGAGATATTGAAACAATAAAATTGTGATTTAATGTTCACACAGCATTTTCTCAGACCCCTTGACACATTTTTTTCCACATCCTCCTGTCATGACCAGGTACATGCAGTTCAGACTGAAGCTTTCCTCACAAACAAGAATTTGGGGGACACAAATGTTCTTCAAGGTGAGGGAAGTTGAAACTAGCAAGTCTTCTTTCTTTATCCAACCCTTTTATGTGTCTTTGCTATTTGTCAGCAGTATCATGTGTCACTGATAATTCTTTATTTAAGTCTTTTTGAATGAGTGAAAGAGAAACCTCACAAATGGGAAATGGGCAAAGGAAGAGTAGAAAAATGAAAGTAGAAGATGAGAGATATATCTTAGCCAGTTAATGAAAGGAAACATAAAATAACCAAAATAATCAGCCAGAATCTGATCATCAAAAATCATGTAAAGCAGATAAAATTTAAATTTTGACCACACATATAAACTTTTATCATCATCATTCTGTGCCATCTCCCTAGAGAAGACTGGATGTAGTGGATCTGCAAACTGTTGTGTCCTTTTTTTCACAGTGCACCCAACCAGGCAGGATACTGTCAATCTCTTGGTGCTGTCTATTCATCTGAAATTACCAGCTTCTTGTATTATAGGGGACAGCCCTGTATTTTAAGGATTTGCCTCAGGAATGATATTAAGTTAGCCAGATACCTAAACGTCCCCTATTTCAAAATATAATTCCATTCTGTCATGTATTCTTATCCTTGATTGCTGCAGTTCAAACACATCCAGAATTGTTTAATTATCTTAATGAAAAAGGTGCTATTTTGAAGAAAATTCATTCTGCATTGCAGTACAAAAAGTAGGCCTGATTTGCACATTATGTAAATAAAGTTATACACCTTCCCTACAGATTAAAATAATACCCCTCCCCCTCCGACTCAGTTTGTTGCATCTTTGTCTGAAGCCACATCTCTCTTGCTTTTAATTTCTTTACCATTTGTTTGATAATTGTCCAAGTTTCACAGCTACTTAGTAATACTTCTATATAGTACTGTAATAATCTTTTTTCCCATTTTTAGAGACATTTTCTTATTTGTTAATATCTTCTTCATGCCATTAGAAGCTACCTTTGCCTTTCCCTTTCATTATTTGATTCCATCTGTGCACTTGTCATCAGCTGTTATTGTTGCTCCAAGGTAAATGAGTTTATTTACTTGTGTCATTGCCTTCTCTTTTTAGAAGAAACTTTCCGCTGTTAGAACAGTGTCATCTGCATGTCTCAGGTTATAGATATTATAGCCTCCTATTTTTAATTCCTTTCTGTATTTTATACCTGTTGTGTTTTCAGTGTATAATAAGAATATTTTAGGTAACAGTAAATAGTTTATGCCCAGATGTTTGTTTTACTAGGGATGGACATTCCCTTAGTGGGATTTCTCTTAATTCTCTCTGGTGGTTTAACTGCCCAGCCAATACTTGTGAAAGTTGTGACCATTGCCTTATAATTGTGGCATTCATGGAGATATGAGTTTGAGATGGGATGAAAAATGGAACCCTGCCTATTTCTAAGAATAAGCTCTTCATTGTTTGATATTACTTTTGTAAAACTTATCTGAATGGAAATTATTTGTTGTTGTTGTTTTGTTTTGCTTTGTTTTTGTATTTTAATTATAGTTTCTTATAGTATCATTCATTCATCAATAGTTTGTGAGTTTTATTTCTATGTTAATTACTGAAATCTGCTCGCTGTCACTTATTATACTCTTATGTTGCATTTTACTACCTTTTATTTATTTTCTTAATCATTAGTACAATGTAATCTATAAAGAACATAATTAGTTCCCAGGGGATTTTATGATTTATTCTAAATCTTTTAGGCGCCCTAAATGTTCTGTCAGGAGAGGTTATTCCAAGCAGTGGACCTCTCTTGGCCAGTCCAACATATCGCAAATCACTAGCTATTGGACACTTGTACAAGGTAGGTAAAGTGTTAATACTGTCCTGTAGTTTCTGCTGTAAAAGAGTGGGCTGCAAGATAAAATAAAACATATTCATTTACTGTTTGAAAGAGCTCAAATAAGAATCATTCATTTTATTTGTTATACTTGCTATTATTTTATGTATTGGCACGTTTTGCATTCCTCTTAGATTTATGTGTCTGGTTGATAAATAAAAATACTCGGTGGCTCAAATTCCTGCAGATGCCACAGAGGCACTTCATTTTTATACTAGGTCACAAGGTGTCAGGGAAAATAAAAGAGCAGATCAGTTGGCAAGCTTGGCAGTTGTAGAGGATGGATGGGCAGTGGACTGAGCTTATGTCATAAATGCTATAAAAGAACTGGCCAGATAAGAGACTTCACTGACAACTTTAAATCAACATCCTCATCTAGAATGAAGGTGCAATTATGACACTTGGCTTGGCAAAACATGAATGGCTAAAAAATAAAACACTGGAAGGATGATCAGTCAACACAAGGTGGTATCAGTCACTGTACCCTAAAGGAGATACTGAAGAGAAGACTACAGCACCAGTGGACCTGTCTGTAGCACAAAGATGTTTCCTTCTATCTAAGATTTAATTTTGCACTGTTTAGTCTTGTTTACAATTCCTTGTTGCTACACACTTTATCATGATGAAAGTTCTGTAAAGATCTTGAAATGGAGGTGTCATGTTGAATGAGAATGAGGATGAGAATGTTTCCTCTATTTTAAAAGTTATTGTAAAAGCAAGATTCTCAGCAGGCATTGTTCTTCTCTGAGGATCTCTTTGTTTTTCTGTCTGTCCAGGGTATTTGTTGTGTATTTTGTCAAAACCACATCTCTGTTGTTTCTAGTTTCTTTGTTATACTTGACCATCCAAGTTTCATGACCACATAGCAATACTGGCTCTACTTAGCACTGTAATACTGTTTTTCTCACTTTCAAAGACATCATCTTATTTGTTAGTATCCCCTTCATATCATAAAAAAAGCTGCCTTTGTTTTACTTATTTGTGATTTTATTTCATTTGTACACTTGTCATCAGCTGTTATTGTTGTTCCAAGATTAATGAATTTATTTATTTTTTGTGCCAGAGTTTTCCTATGTGAAAAGTTGTTGCACTTTGATATGTCTATTCTTTTCAGTATTACCATTTTTTCTGTCTTGTTTCTTTTATTGCTCTCTTCAGTAATCTTGTTCACAAGTTTCTGCAAATTGTTTTCACTTTCTGCCATCAGAATGATGTCTTCTGCATATCTCAGGTTATTGGTATTATTTAATTACTTACACATTTTTAATGCCTCTCATGATGTTCTCACCGTATAACGAGAGTAGATCAAATCACAAAATACACTTTTGTCTCACACCTTGTTTTATATCCTGATGCTCACCTGTGTCATTGTTCACTCTTATTCTTGCTTTTTGATTTCAGTACATATTCTTAATATAATTCTTTACCATTTTAATTTCTTATTTACTCATTTAAATAATTTCATCTGAAGCTTAACATGAAATGTTGATTTTATAATACTGCATATAGACAAAAATTATGAGACAAAAGCAGGACAGTACAGGTGTGTCATTTTTTTTTTTTTGGGTAAGAATTTGGCAGTGTTCATTTTCAAGAATTTAAGTCTAATTGTCCCTCTTTGTGATGCAGTTTATCTTGAGCATATGCCAGAACAAATGCACCACACGTTTTGCAAGTGGTGGCCTTGACTTTGTTAGGCCAGTGATGACTGGTACACAAGATTATGGTGCTGGTGATCCATCTGTCTACCCAGTCACCAAACCCATGATGAAATTTACAGCATACAACCTGGTAAGGACATAAGGATTATATATGAATAGTCTCATTTCACACAAGTTGATCTCTTCAAAAACAATTTTTTTTTTCAATAAGGGAAAAGTTCCTTCTACATTTTAAAATTTGAAAAATGCACTTAAGAAAGAAAGTGAAACAGATTGAGCCAAATTTTATCATCAGCATGAGAAATTTTATTAAGTTTTTATATTTACTCTTTTATATTCTTTATACTTCTCATATGTACACTTGTGTAATAATTTTCAGACATCAGGAGAAGTGAAATTTGTGGCTGACCTGGCTCCCAGAGAAGGACAACTTTATGCTGCTCCTGTGGTCAGCACTCAGGGAAATGCCAAGATACAGAGTATTGATCCATCTCTTGCATTGGTTAGTCCTGGGATTTAGATAATTGATCCATCTCTTGCATTGGTTAGTCCTGGGATTTAGATAATTGATCCATCTCTTGCATTGGTTAGTCCTGGGATTTAGATAATTGATCCATCTCTTGCACTGGTTAGTCCTGGGATTTAGATACAGAGTACTGATCCATCTCTTGCATTGATTAGTCCTGGGATTTAGATAATTGATCCATCTCTTGCATTGGTTAGTCCTGGGATTTAGATAATTGATCCATCTCTTGCATTGGTTAGTCCTGGGATTTAGATACAGAGTATTGATCCATCTTTTGCATTGGTTAGTCCTTGGAATTAGATTGTATAAGCTTTATCATTTTTATGCTTTGCTGTTTAAATAACAAAATTCTTTAGTAATAAATGCACACTATTTTTACAAAGTAAAGTTTGTAGCAGCCTTGGTGTAGTTTGTACAAAATATGCATTATATCCATAAAAATGTCTGCAGTTATGATTTATTGATTGCAGGAATACTAAAATCATTTGTAGACTGTGTTATTATTCATAAGATGATAAATCATATCTGCTGCCGGCACAGGCTATTCAACCTTGGTAAGCAAATAAATGTCTGCTCATCAGCGTTGGAACAAAAGTGTCTCTGACAATGGAGATCACTTGCACGCTGGGTAAAGCATACTAGATAACACTGTACACATGATTGTCAGTGTATGAAATAAAATTTGAATATCACACGAAAGTCAGTCCTGCAGTGTTAAGTCATATCCACAGAAGGTTATTAGAAAATTCATTCCCTCTATTTCATGACTGATCATTCTCTCCATCTTTTGCTGTCATTGGTGTTTTCAGTCAGTTCAAAATCAAAACAAGAATTTACTAGGAAATGGAAGCATGGCAGCTTTACCTTCTGATTAGTTTTGTGTACTGTTTTCTCCATTAGTATTTGTTTTGGGGAGGGTACTCTCAAGACAATCAGGTACCCTGTTTTGATCTATTGCTATTTATTCAGTTATTCATATCTAGAGTTAATATCTGTTCCACCATATGCTAGATTACACCCATCATTGAAGATCAGACTCCTACCAACAGAGAGAAATATTTTCTTTAAAGTTAAGAGTTAATCTTCTGTGTTAATCTTCAAAGTTGATCTTACTTCTTACATCTTATATCCTTTCCATGCTGTTGAATGTCACATAGGTGTCACATGGTAGTTCACCAAGTTTTCCTGTTTTCAGCAAGCTTTTCAACCTCATCAAGGGATTTTATGCCTACTAATTTGGCCCCTCTTAACAGTTTCAAATGGTCAACCATGTTTTTCTTCAGCCTGTTGTGTACCACTTGATAGCTTATTTTGAGATTCTCTGATTGTTTCTTTTCATCATGTAACCGACATATGTCCGTTTCCTTTTTCTGATCACTCATGAGACTGGTAGTTGTTCACTCATCTGCCTTATCTCTGTGCTGTTCTTGAATTCATTCCACTTTATACTAAGTATTTTCCTTAGGCATTTGTTTTCAAAAGAGTCTAATTTCTTGACTATCATTATTACCTCATAAGATCTTAACTTGGTTTTTGTGCTTATAACTTTTTAATGCCATATGTTCTCAAGATTCTTGGAGATCAGTGCTGCTTTTGCAATTCTAATTCTAACTTCCTTTCTGGTGTTACCATCCTGGTCTATGTAGCTGTCAAGATATTCAAATTGGTTTACAGCTGTTCCTTCCATGTATATTTTTCCTTCTTGATTAATGGGAAGTTTCATTATTTTTGTTTTTTCCTTGTGAATTTCAAGTCCTGTTTTGCTAGCCACTGAAGACAGGGTATCTGTTTTTTCTTGCATCAAATTCACATTGTCACTGACAAGAGTTATGTCATCAGCAAAATCAAGATCTTCTAGTTGGGTCCCATGTACCCAGTCATTGCCCATTTTACCTGTAGAACATTTTTTCATTATGAAATCTATGGCAATTCCAAGAAAGCAAGGGAGACAGTTTACTATCTTGTTTCATGCCTGTTTCAACCTGGAACCATTCGTTCATTCCTTCTTGTGTGTTGACTGCGCAAACATATCTGTTGTAGAAATCCTTAATGATGTTGACAATTTTAGATGGTATTCCATATAGTCTTATAATTCTCCACTGTGAATTTCTGTATATGCTATCAAATACCTTTTTAAAGTATGTTAAGTTCAGGATTAATGGTTTTTTGCTTTTCAATATGTTCTTCAAGTATTATTCTGAGAGTAAAGATCTGGTCAAGACAGCTTCTCCTTTTTCAAAATCCTACTTGTTCATCTCTCATTGCAGTATCCACTATATCTTTAAGTCTATTCAAAATGACTTTGCAAAATACTTTTGACGCATGTGACAATAAGGTTACTCATCTCCAATCATTGCTGTCACTAAGGTTACCCTTTTTTGGTGTTTTAACAATGATTCTTTTTTTTCCATTCAGAAGGGACCTTGTCTTCTTTCTAAACTTTATTAAACATTCTCTGCAGTTGGCTCATGTTGTCACTGTTAATAACTTTTAACATTTTGGCTGTTATTCCATCTTCACCTGCAGCTTTGTTGTTAGCCATTAGAATCACTGCTGTTTTGGTTTCGTTCAATGTAGTTTCATCTAGGTTGACATTTAGCTGTGGACTGGTAAGTCAGTTTCAAGGTTTATCAATTCTTTTGGGTGTGGTCAGTTAAGAGTTATATACATTGATGGTTAAATCAGATGGTTTATTTTATCTTCATATTTGAGAGAGAGGATGAAAGATAACTGCTAGAAAAACAGCACAATTTTCAGGGACAGTGAACCATTGCTAGTTTAAACCCTTTCAAGCTCCCACCGGGGCTTCTGGAAAGTATCATGCATCACTCTAGCCTGGTTAGAGATCATTGTGTTCTCCCCTTATGCTGGACATTGAGAACAAGCTAACTTTTTAGATTCACTTTAGGAATTAGAGAAAAGTGTGACAGCCCATTTCTCATTAGATTTGATGCCTGTATTTCTCAATTCTCACATTATCACCTGCAGGTATTCACATTTACCACAACCAACACATCTGGAAAAAGCTTCAACTACCATAGTTAGTCTAAAGACTCAGCATATCTTATTGCTAACTTTATCAGTTCATTGTTAATCTGACCAAATGTGGAAGTCTAATAGAAGCATAAATATCATAGTCAGAATTTTGACCACTTTACAAACTGTCACCTACTATCTAATCTTCAGCAAATCCCAGGAGTGGTAAAGTTCATTCAGGCATCAGATATCCCAGGTTTCAATAACTGGGGTCCCATGTTCCAAAATCAGGAAGTAAGTAACATATATGTTCTTCAGAAAAAAAATATTTGAAATTAGTATATTATTTTTTCTTGCAAACAGCCCAGACACACTTTATATCTAAATTAGTGAATTAACATCATCACACTCTATGACACACCCTATGACACACTTTGCTTAGGATGAGAGATATATGAGTGAAATGTGGTGCTGTTGAATGTGCATATCATGTACAAGAGGAGCACAAGAAAAATAGTAAATTAGTACTGAGGAAGACATCGTGAGTTGCACTGTACAGAGGGATATATTAAGAATAAGATCAGTGCATCTGTAGATTTATCCAGACTGGCAGCTCAACATTGTAAAAATGAACAGTAACTGAGTTATTATTTTATTAAACATTAATGATTTTTTTCTAAGCCCAAATTCACTTTGATTAAATTTATATAGGATGCACTGTATATCATCTTTTTGGTTTGATTATGCGTTACCCCACGAGATATAAAAAAAAGAAGTGAACAACTTATATGAAAGGTATATAACCACAAAACAAAGGACTGACATAGGAGACAGCCAAGAAAGCAGTGAAGGACCAACAATAGGGGAAATATTTTGCTACTAGTAGCCCAGCGTGTCTTGCACACTGATTGGACAAGTGAGAGAGAGAGGGGGAGATAACTAGACTGGATGAACCAGTTATGGAGTACGAACACTAGAACAAATGCTCTGATAATGGCCGTCATTTATAGACCTTCCCAACCACATCAGGCTGCAGGGTCTGAGTCTGGAGCGGACTCTATGAGGCTACCAGTGAGACTGAAAGTGAAAAGCTCGGTGGTCTAGTACCTAAATGCTGAAGAAGAATCACATCCAGATATTGGATATACAGTGTTGGAATCTGAAATAAGTTTTATTTAAATGCATTTATTTAATAATTTGTAATTGTTGTATACTATGTCAGTAGAGATTACATAGGATATTTAATAAGTAACTTTTTGTTTGTAGCTTCTGTGCTCAAGTCAGACTCTGTACTATGGACAGCCCATTGGTATTCTTGTTGCAGGTATGAAATTCTCTGTGATTGTCATGTGTCATTGTAATTATCATTACATTTAAGAAGATGGAAATCATAAAAGTTATTAACAATTGGGCATGAAGAAAATTTATTAGTGCATTTTCAGAATTTAGAGTTAAGATAATGGAAAATTTGGGGTCAAGTTGCTAAGGCACTGCAGGAAGAACTATACAATAAGGAATTTTGATTCCATGACTCTGTTGCACTTACCTACCTACTGAAGGTGTCAGCAACATGGTTTTCACCAAATAATTATTTTACAAGTACACAAACACCCATCCCTGCTGTTTTGGTATGGCACTGAAAGAACAGATTCTGTGAAATACCTGAGCATACAGTTGTAGTCTAGGCTTAAAAGCCCAAACAGGCTACATAATTTTGAGAGCTAGAAAACAAATTATCTGTGATTAAGTTTCTTGCATGTGCTAGGACATGCAGGTGATCCTGGGAAAAAAGCCAGACCATGGAGGGAGGCAAAGAGACAAGCTAAATTTGTGATTATAGCTAGACATTCACATTTAACAAACACTGTTAACACAATCATAGAGGCTGGAATGACACAAGGTCTTGGTACACTCTATAACACACCTTGCTTTAGGATGAGAAGATATATAAGTGAAATGTGGTACTGTTGAATGTGCATATCATGTACAAGAGGAGCACAAGAAAAATAGTAAATTAGTACTGAGGAAGACATCATGAGTTGCACTGTACAGAGGGATATATTAAGATTAAGATCAGTGCATCTGTAGATTTATCCAGAAATCCTAATTTAACATGGAGATATTGTGAGTTCAGGCTGGTATCAGGATCAGGTCCACCAATTCAGTGTGTCACAGGTAAGTTTCATATGCATACTTCCAATTCAGTGTGTCACAGGTAAGTTTCATATGCATACTTTTTTAATATTATTCTCAGAACTAATTGGAAATTCAACGATTGAGATCTGTGGAATTACATGACTGGCAATAATTAAACACTTGATGATTGTCAGTAATCATCAGAGAGATCAGAGTAGCACAACCTTGAAATGAAAAAAGCAGAGTTAAGAACACTAGATTAACCAATACACACACAGCTGTCAACTTAGGTTAGAAACTCTAGATTAGCCAATACACAGCTGTCAAATGAGGTTAGAAACATTAGATTAGCCAATACACACACAGCTGTCACTGAATGAAAGCATAATAAGTTAGCACTTCTAGGTATACAGTAAATGAAAAAAAGATATTAAGTTAGCACTTCTTGGTCAGCCTCATGAGTGAGGGACTCAGTGAATGAAAAAGTACACTATGAATGAACAAACACACACTTGATAAACAAGCATACAGCAAATGAATAAGTGCACACAGATGAACTAGTACACAGCAGATGAGCAAAAAGAATGAAGGTAAAGATGACACATAAATAGTCCTCTTGGATTAAAGCATGTATGAAATTAATTATACAAACACACACAAAGCCACTGCAGTTGAGCTGAGATAACAGAATATCAAGACTATTTGAAACAAAAGTAGGAACAACTTTATTAATTAACAACCACACACTTGTAATGTTCCTGTTTACACTTTAATCATACAAAAATATACAGAACAAGATCTAGAAAAATAAGAAAAAACATATTTTTGTCCTAGTTCTTTGAATGTTTTTGTATAATTAAAGTGTAATCCAAAATGTTACAACTGTGTGCTCATTAGTTACTGTAACTGTTCCCACTTTTGTTTTAAAAAGTCTTAACATAAGGTAAAGATAGCTCAAAAACAAAATTACAAAATCAAAAGATAAAAGAAGAACAGTGGATTATGGCAGTCAGTTAGTCATTTGCATGTTCCTTGCAGAACTTTGCCACCCTAACAGCTCTCCTGTAGGCCTCTTGGTTGTAAGCAAGATGCTCTGCTGCAGATGTGTCCATTCGCAGATCATCAACGATGTCTTGCTGCCATCTTCGCCTTGGTCTTCCTCTCTTTCTTTTTCCCATTATGTACCCTTCCAAGACTGTCTTCTCTAAATTATCATGACGTTTAATAGGATTATGGCAACTAGGCTAAAATCTAACTGAAGATGTGAAATTTTCTTTATTCTTTTTGTGATGGATTAAGTGATGTAATCTGACCTCCTGTGCTGTGAAAGCCTAGCCTCAGAGTATCCTATAAATATGGTACTTGGTGTATTAAGGAAAAACAAATTTGGATTAAAATTTTTTTTTAATTTTGTTTGTTTTAAATCAGCCCCATGTATATAAAACAATGTCTTGGAAAGTAGAGGTAAGTGAGATTTTAAAATGAGCTATCAAAAGAGTAAGTATAGATATCCGAAATCTTAAAAAAGCTGACAAAAGATTAAGTATAGCTGATATCTTAAAATAAGCTTTGAAGAGCTAACAATATGCTTGCAAAATTCTGGATTAAAAAAAAAAAGAACAAAAAAAAAAAAAAACCAGAATAATATCAAAGCTGTACTGACCATCAGAAGGCAAGCCATTACTACTTGTGATTTAGTTGTGGCATAGGAGGTAGCTGAATGTAGCTAAAATATTTGCTATGGAGAACATTGTAAATGTGTTCTTTCTGTTAAATTAAAATAAAGTATGGATAGCTTTCTTAATGAATTGTCTAATGCAGACACGTTTTCACTTTTAGAGGATGAAGTTACAGCCCAAAGTTCAAGGTATGGGGTCCAGATTACGTACACAGACATTCAGCCAGCACTTACTGATATTGAAGAGGCCATTCAGAAAAAGTCTTTCTACCCACAGGTTCCCACTGTTGTAAAAGGGAATCCCACAGGTGAGTTTGTCTTCGTTCTGTTAATCCTGAGAAATGGTTGTTTACATAAATAATTGTCTGACTATAGGACCTTCTGAATTGAAATTAATGTTCAACTCATTTTTCTTAATTTAAGAATAATGTTATGTTCTCATCATTATATCTTCTAGGTCTAAAGTTACAGAGTGTTATAGCCAAATTTATTATAAAAATTTGGGTGATATATCAAATAAATAATATTTCAGAGTCACACAGATGAATCTTCAACATGGCACAAAGTAAAAATGTTTGTAGCTACCAAATCCTGTCCGATATCATGGGCATATATTCATAAGTCAAACACTGGTTGTCAGCGCTATAGTATCCAGAATATATGGGATTTTACTGAGTCGTATGATTTGGTGTCTACTTCTGTCAATTCAACCAGCGAGACAAAATAAGGCATGGTATATGCAGCAGAAAGAATAAATGGTAAAACAAAAACTTGGTTTAACATAAAACAAGGGGTCTGTCAGGGGTGCGTATTATTGCCTTACTTATTTAACTTGTTACTGTGCTAGAGAAGATGTAGACAAAGAATATTACAATTCCATAACAATTGGAGGTTATGAAATACCAGAGATTAGATATGCTGACGACACAGTATTACTGTCCACAACACAAAAAGGAATGGAAAAACTAATTATGTTATAGTCTGTTTATTGTAGACAGAGTAATGGCAAGAAAGGAGCACATATATGCAAGAAAGGAACACATATATAAAAAGAAGGATTTTTCTTACTAGTCATTACATGTCAATACCATGCCCATATTATCACACATATCTTGTAGGAACGACACTGGATTTGTGTAACAACTTTTAAAGAATAAGGAGGGTTATACACATGTTTTTATCCTTAGAAGAAAATGAAACCAATAACAAGGAAATTAAAAAACTAAAAATGAGTCCAATGGGCTCTAATGGCACACGGTAAATTAATATTGTATTCTTATTAGATTTTATTACAGTTTAACATAAAAATTTGTAACATACTGCTGATATGAGTGATCAAGTGAAGAATAAAGTACATACAATGTCACTTTTATTTACTCTTCTTTCACCAAAAATTTATATGGTGTTACTTTTATTTACTTTTCTTTCACCAAAAATTTTGTATGGTGTTACTTTTGTTTACTTTTCTTTCACAAAAAATTTACGTGGTATTACTTTTATTTGCTTTCCTTTCCCAGTTTATTACCCCTTGTTTTAGCTATAGTAAACTGCTGATATAATGAACGGACAATCACTTTTAACTTATAAACATAAGACTTGACTTGGGACTTGACTTCAAGCTACTAGCAAGGACTTCAGACTTGATTTGAATCTTGAAGACTGTGACTTGAGACTTGATCTGAGACATGCTATGAAGGACTAGAATGCATCTCTAGCAGTGTGATTCAAAAGTTGAACATAAGGATAAATCTCAAAGAAGAGGCTACACCAAATAGAAGAACTGGCAAAAGTCCAAGTCATTTGGAGAGAAATTCTGTGTAGGACACTGTGTCATTAGAAGAGAAAACAAGAATGAAAACTAAAGACAAGATATTCAAGCATGTATAGAATGAGATTTGAAAGGTGCTCAGTGTAGATAGATTAATTTCAACAGAATGTGCTGCATTAAGCTTGTGGTATATGTGAACTTGCAGAACTGTGGCAGTTACTAATACGGAGCTAAGTCTATTCAACTAATATATTAGCAAGTGAATTTCTTTGGACAAAACAGATACACTCATACATCTCAGTCAAGGTTTCTTCACAAGCACAGTAGAACATAAATGTCAACAAAAGTTCCAACAGTTTGTGTCCGTATCTATTTTCTTCTAAGTGCCATGCCACATGCCATAGGCAATCATTTCTCTCCATAATCCCCTGTCTTTTGTATTGGTTATTAGATCTGCCGGTGACTTTATTGCTAGCCACACTGACAGCCCATGCAGTAACTTCTCTCTCCATCTTCCTCTGTCTCTTCTTCCCTCAGTTTTTTCAGTTGCCATGGTGTGTTCCAGTTTTTCTCTTCTCAGGAAATGTCCTATAAATATTGCTTGTCTGCCTCTGATCTTTGCTATAATTTGCTTTTTAACTCCGGCCTTTCTTAAGACTTCTTCATTGGTTTTCTTGGCTGTCCATGGTACCTTCTTATAAACCACATTTCCATAGCCTCCATTTCTCACTGTTCTCTCTAATTCATAGACCATGCTTCACATCCATAAAACAGAATTGGCATCTATTTTACCAGTATTATAATAAGCCTTTGTGTCTGAGAAACGTAATGATTAATGTGCTTGTCTTTCACTATGGGCTTAGTGCTTCCAACCTGACCAGAGGTTACCCGGTTGTAAAAATAATATCCTGCTCCTTCCGAAGATGGGTAAAAGTATGCAGTGAGAGGCTGACTATAATACCTTGTTGTGTACTGTGAGATCCCTAGATGTCCCTAGATGCTCTTATGGCATGATATTGCTGCATTTTACTGCAAGCCTAATACAGCATATTCTGTTGAAATTAATCTGTTTACACTGAGCACCTTTCAAATCTCATTCTATATGTGCTTGAATATCTTGTCCTTAGTTTTCATTCTTGTCTTCTCTTCTAATGACACAGTGTCCTAAAGAGAATTTCTCTAAATGGCTTGGACTTTTGCCAGTTCCTCTAGGTGATGCAATCTCTCATGCATGTCTTAGAAATATTTGTACACATAAATAACTGTCTGAATACAGGACTTTCAGAAATGAAATTAATGTTTATCTTTTTTTTTTTTAATTTCAACATGTACAGTATACATATTTTTTTAAAAATTATTATTAACATATTGACAAACGTCCTTGTGTCTGAGTTTTCTTTTTCTGATCTGTCCATCTTTTGTTATAACTGGAGTTATCAGGTTCAGGACACACAGTGCTTATGTTCTAGATGACCGGTAAGGTACAGGTAAAATCCTCTTTTCCATGCCATTATGATATATTGCAGATATAGTGTTAGACTTGTATTTCCAAGACCATTAACACACGAAAGTGTAATGTGGTCAGTATCATGCTTGGCCACATTTACCTTCCAAGATTTCTCTGGTACCCATTTTTAGAGGCTGGGTGAACCCCAGGACCTGTTTTGTGTGTACCAGAAAAAATCCCACTGCTAGGACTTGAACTCAGAACACTGGATTAGTAAACCGAGCAGCTAACCACTCATCTAACCAGGCTACCTCTATGTGGCCAGTGCAGTGAGAAATTGTTTTTTTCTTCTGTTCAAACAAATTCACTTCTATTTTTAAACATTTTTATGTTTATTCATACTTAAAAGTAGGCTTATCTGGCACGTTAGAACCTGACTGTCTTAGCATTGCCCAATATGAGGTTAGCGATAGCTGATCAGTGAAATAAAAATAACTGTTCCACTGTATTTGAAATCAACTTATGGTGCCATTTTTTATCATTTGAGATGACCATAGCTACTATTTTCTGTTTTATGTCAAAACTACAAGCGTGGATAAAATTTGACCTACTCATGAAGTGGGCACAATTCCTAAGCAAGTACAAACAAAAAAAAACTTTCTTCATTAAGAAGATCTGAACAGATAAAAGACACTTTTCAGTCAAAAAAACATGGCAGTCTGGTGTATCTGACAGGTAATAATATTATTTATCCACAAAAAATATCATTAAAAAGTATTTCATTACAGCGGCAATGGCAGCTGCTCCACACAGAGTCAATGGCACCGTCCGCTGCAGTGACCAGTACAGCTTCCACCTGGAGAACCAGGCAGCCTTGGCTGTGCCCACAGATACAGGTGGTATGCACGTTATGGCAACAACTCAGTGGCTGGATCCTTGCATACAGGCAGTTTCACAAGTGCTGGGAATTCCTGAATCCAGGTAGTGATGATTGATAATGTGGACATATATGAAAGTGAGAACAAGTGAACGAATTTTGTTTTGAAAAAGTTTAAAATTTAGCATGTGGGCTTATCTGATATTTGCCTTCTTGTCTCACATATTAAATATTAATTTAGTACATTTATATGGTATATACAATGAGTATGAATCAGTGTACAGTAGCAATATCTTTTATCTTTATCCTCTTATGAATACATTCAGGGGCAAAGACACAATCTGATCTGACAGTCAGCAACCCATAGCTGGCATGCTAGCATCAGAGCTGATGAACCACAGCTGACCAAGACCCTGTCCTACCTCTTCATTGGTACTCCCAGTAACATACTTAGCCTGACTAATGAGGCAGGGATCACAATAGTCCCCATGGTGATGGAATCCGCTAAAGAAGTATTGCACACCCTCCACTTTTTAACTTTACTCGGGAACTTAAAAAATAGCTCCTGTAACCCTCTCCCAATCCATATTCATGCTATGCTTCAACACCGTCATCACAGTGGCTGCAAAGAACATCAGAGAAGAAGGAGGAGGAGGAGAAGAAGGAGGAGGAGGAGAAAAAAGGAGGAGGAGGAGAAGAAGAAGGAGGAGGAGGAGAAAAAGAAGAAGAGGAAAGAGGAGGAGAAGGAGAAGAAGGAGGAGGAGGAGAAGAAGAAAGAGGAGGAGAAAAGAAGGAGGAGGAGGAGAAGAAGAAGAAGGAGGAGGAGGAGGAAGAGGAGAAGGAGAAGAAGAAGAAGAAGAAGGAGGAAGAGGAGGAGGAGAAGAAGAAGGAGGAAGAGGAGGAGGAAGAGAAGAAGAAGGAGGAGGAGAAGGAGGAGCAGAAGAAGAAGAAGGAGGAGGAGAAGAAGAAGAATAAGAATAAGAAGAAGGAGGAGGAGGAGGAGAAGAAGAAGAAGAAGAAAAAGAAGAAGAAGGAGGAGGAGGAGGAGAAGAAGAAGAAAAAGAAGAAGAAGAAGAAGAAGAAGAAGAAGGAGGAGGAGGAGGAGAAGAAGAAAAAGAAGAAGAAGAAGGATCTATACATTAAGAAATATGTTACTGAACAGAGACATTCATAAGTATTAAGCACCTACAAATGAAAAAAATTCAGTACAAATTTCAGAAGTAAATCTTTTACTGTGATTACAGTAGAGCAAAATTGTACACCTTCATGTTTTAAAATATGTTTATTGCTTTCTGTTCTTGAATTTTACTGGGATAAAACAGCGTCACCGTGGAAACTGAAAGACTTGGAGGAGGTTTTGGTGGTAAAGGTATTTACAATATTCCTGTAAGTGCTATGTCTGCTCTGGCTGCTTGGGTTACCAAGAGGTAAGTATAAAATTCTAATAAGTGTACAAACTGAAGTGCCTGGATCTATCTATGAATCTGATCTTAGCTTCTGATTTCAAAACATTTTCACTTACTGACTGAATAAGTCTGAATGAGTTACAATGACCTAAAGCTGAAGTTTAGAAAGGAAAGTTTTTAAACTCTTTCGCTCCTGAATAAGTTTTGATGACACTTTTTGGTAAAAATTAACTGGAAAAGAAGTTATTCTGTAATTTTAAAATGTGAGTTTAGTTATAAATGTGCTAGTTTTCTTTTTATTTAGACTTTGCCTAAATACTGCTCTGAGCACTGATTTGATATGCAGGGTCTACTAACACTGCCAGTGTTGTTTTGGAGTGGAAAGAATTCAATAATTTCTCTAAGCCTTTTGTAATTACATTAAGATTTTTAAAGATTAGAAGAATGTTTCATCATCATCATCATCAGGTGCCGTGCGGACTGGCGTTGGCTATTTTGCTTCTCCAGAGTACACGATCCTTCATGCAGGCCATCAGCTCAGTTGGTGATCTCCTCTCACACCATCCCGTCAGATTGTCCAGTATCATTTCTCTTGGTCTTCCTCTTGATCTTCTTCCTTCTATTTTTCCTGTTGTTATAATATTTTCAATGCCCTCTCTTCTCATTGCATGTCCTATGAAAGTACATTGTCTCTCTCTTATCTTTCTGACAAGGTTTTTTGTCTCTCCAGCTCTTCTCATACATTCTTCATTAGTTATTTTTGCTGTCCAGTGGATTCGCAACATTCTTCTAATAAACCACATTTCTGCTGCTTCCAACGATTTTTGTGCAGACTTGCCTATTGTCCATGATTCACTTCCATATAACAAGATAGGTTCAATATAGCATTTTGGGACTCGTTTTCTAACATTCATTGATAAGGATGTGTTGGTTAATATGTTTCTCATTCTCTGAAATGCAGTCTTTGCTTGGCCTATTCTGTTCCTAATTTCTGTACATTTCTCATCTAAAGTTATTACTGCTCCAAAGTATTTGAATTTCTGCACCTACTTTAGAATAGTTCAGTTTAATTTTATACTGCATGCTGTGGATTCTGTTTCTTAGATATAACCATAGTCTCTGTCTTTTTGATGTTCAAAGTAAGGCCTTTCTGTTCACTTTCTTTGGCGGCTTTATCCAAGAGATTTTGCAGGTCTTGTTGGCTCTCAGCTATCAGCACTGTGTCGTCAGCATATCGAAGGTTGTTAATATTGTATCCTCCAATTTTTATGCCTGGTTCTGTGATGATTGTTCTTAGAATATTCTCACTGTACAGACAAAAAAGGTCTGAAGACAGTACACATCCTTGTCGCACCCCTTGTTTTATAGGTTGATATTTTCCAATTCTATTTTCAACTCGAATTGCTGCTTCTTGCTGCCAGTATAGATGTTTTACAATCCTCAGGTCTTTGCCGTCTATATTGATGTCTTCAAGCATTTTAATAATTTCATTATGTTTCACCTTGTCAAATGCCTTGGTGTAATCAATGAAGCATAAGTAGAGATCTTTCTGTACTTCTGAAGTTCTTTCTGTTAGTGTTTGTAAAGCATAAATGGCATTGTGTGTTCCCTTTCCTTCAACAAATCCAAACTGTTCATCTGCTATTTCCATTTTTATCTTTTTCCTTGTTCTTCTCATAATTATTCTCAGAAGTAGCTTTGTTATGTGACATGAGAGGCTGATAGTCCGGTGGTCATCACATTCCTTTGCACCTGGTTTCTTTGGTAGTGTTATAAACATGGATTTAATCAGCTCACTGGAATATAACCACTGTTGTAAATGTCATTCAGTAACTTGGTTATTATTTTTATTCCTTTCTCCTCTAGTGCCTCTATTTCTTCTATTGTTATATTATCAGGCCCAGTCGCTTTTCCTTTCTTCATGTGTTTGATGGCATCTATGATTTCATCTTCAAGTATTGGTGGTCCATCACAGTTTTCAGTATCTGGTGTTAATTCTGGTCTTTCTCCTCCATATAGCTCACCGATATACTCTGTCCACCTGTCCACAATGTCTTCCTTTCCCATTAACATTTTACCTTCTTTCGATTTCAGGCATCCTGTGGTATATTTTGTTTTCCTGCCTGTGAGTTCACTAATTCGTTTGTGCATGTTTTTGCTGTCTTTATTATGAGAGTCCTCTATCTGTCTGCATTGTTCATTTAACCACATGTCTTTTGCTTCTCTGCATTTGCGTCTTATTTCTTTATTTATCTTGCTATATTTTTCCTCGTTATTTTTACTCCTCCTCCTCTTGTCCATCAGTCCTAAGATGTCGTCTGTCATCCATTTATTTTTAGAGGCTTCTTTTTTCGGTGGTATTATCTCCTTAACAGTTTGGTAGATAGAATCTCTTAACATTGCCCATTGTTCATCTATACTATTTATCTTTGCTATTGCATTGTATCTATTTGTTATAATAACTTTGTATTGTTCTCGCAGTTCTTGGTCATTTTTAAAGAGTTCTGTAATCAGTTTGATGTTTTTCACGTTTCTACCTGCTTTCTTTAGCTTTATTCTAATTTTTCCACAGAGTGGGTCATGGTCACTATTGCAGTCAGCTCCTGGCATGGTTTTTGTTGTCAGTAATGCATTGCAGAATCGTTTGTTGATTAATATGTAGTCTGTCTGGTTAAAAGTCTTTTTGTCTGGGCTGCACCACGTCACCAGTCTTCGAGGATGTTGTTTAAACCAGGTGTTTCCTACAACCATGCTGTGTATTCTTGCCCATTCAATTAATTTACAACCTCTGTCATTCCTCTCCCCCAGTCCATAGTCACCATCAATGTCTGAAGTTCTTCCTTTACCAACTTTGGCATTAAAATCTCCCATGACTGTGGTAACTTCATGTGACTTTGTGTTTTAGTGCTGTCTCTATGTCATTATAAAATAGCTGTACATCTTCTTCAGAACTTTCAGATGTTGGAGCGTACACTTGTATAATATTTATGTTTACTGGTTGTCCTTTCAGTTGGGCTAGCAGGACTTGATCCGAGATGTTCAAATATCCTACAGTTGTCCTTGCCATTTGTTTGTCAAATATTATTTCTACTCCTCATTCATGTTTCTCACTTCCTGAATATATTACTGTATATTTATCAGAGTTTATCTTCCCTGCATCTGTCCATCTAACTTCACTCATTCCTAATATGTTGATCTTCATCCTTTCCATTTCCATCTTTACATTTTCTAATTTTCCAGCCTGGAATAAAGTTCTAACATTCCATGTTGCTATTTTGAACTTGTTAATTTTGCCACCAGTAGCTTGATGATGATCTGGCCTCACTTGTGGCTCGTGAGCTGCCCTACCGGACTAGGCTGTTCCAGAGGAACATCCATTAACGTCATTCATGATGAATCAATTATTCTGTTCAAGCATAACTATTCTTGGGAACTACAACAGTGGTTTCCAGTTGCCTTCTGTCGGTTTGTGTACGAACTCTCCACTAGCCTTTGGACTCCCTGTCCTACCCGCAAGGCAGCGGGAGCGAGAGGTTTTAAGGCGTCTCTTACCTGCCTGGTATTCCCTTCACTGAGCACCTGAGGCACTTTTTAGGAGTAGTAGAGCCACCTACTACCCCACCTCGCTCTCTGAGTCCGCCACCTGTGACGTGCTGGGTTGGGGATGGTCGCCCCAGCTTTACCCCAGGAAGAATGTTTAAAACAAAAAAAATGTTTTTAAACATTTTTTGGAAGAATGTTTAAAAACAAACAAAAAAATTTTTAGGTCATGTTGAATCTGTTATAAGCGTTTGAGATAAAGCTAAAAACAGATTTTGTTGTGTTTTGTTCTCAGAAGGTCAATTTTTTGTTTTTTGTGCTCTCTGTTCACAGCCCAGTTTTGATGAACCTTGATCTGCACACTAACATGCAGTCCCAGGGAAAGAGAACTCTTTATGTCTTTGAATATGAAGTTAGTAATATCAGAGAAATTGCTCCCCTTTTGACTTTCATTTATATTTTCATATACATTTGTGTTTGATTATTTATTTTCTATTCATTGATGAACAGCCTTGACTGCCATAAACTCTTTAAGGAACAGAATGAGAGTTTTGTGTATTTTGAGAATGTCTTCACAAAAACAGTAAGGCACCAAGCTGTGAACCACAGTGAAAAAAAATGGGTGACATGTTTCCAAAACATGGTTTGGGAATAAAATTTTACTTGTTATATGTCTAATACAAACACAAGGCTGTACCTTTTTAATAGCTGATTTCTGAAATATTATAGTTTTTTTAAAACAAAATATTTCAATGTCAATTAATGTAGAATAACATATAAAAATGATAGAAAAGAAGTTAATAAAATTTAGTGCCAGTTATAATAAAGGGATTATCAGTTAGCCTTTCTTTTTTAACTGATTACTGTTTTACTTGTGATCTACAGTTTATAAATATAGAGAAATGTATGTCTCAGCCTATCCTTAAGGAATTTACTTTACACATGGGCAGTCATAAAACAGCTAACATTGTTCTTAACACTAGACAATATTAATTTAGTATGACTGATAATTTGGAGTTAGAATGTGTGATCATGTACTTCCTCATATATATAAATCACTGAAATAAACTTGGGAAAGACTGAATCAATAATGTAGCTGTCTCTTTATGCAAAGGTAGTGAGTTGAAGACCTACTTTTATCATGCTGTAGTTAACCCAGCTGTAAAAACAGGTACCTAGCAAATGGTATTAAGGAAAACTGCTTCTGATATCAAAGAATGTTTTTAGCCAATAAAAAATATGTACAAAATATCAGTCTTAGGGAAATAAGATTTATCCTAAGTTAATATAACATCAAAAATAAATTGTCTTGTTTTGTCTTGTCTCCTTCCTCATATACCTCTCAGTGCTGAGGGGACAAATAGATGTCTTGATAGGGCTCAACAATTTGTTTCATATAATGGGATATTTAATTCTTCTGTAATCTCCTCTCTCCATCTCCTGAGTGGGCAGCCTCTTCATTTGTTGCCTACAAATCTTAGTGTGAATGTTGCCTGCAATACACTGTCTGGTGGTAACTATGTAACATGACCAAACCATTTGACTTGCTGTTTCTGTATATAATGTCATACTGGTGTTACTCCAACCTTTGCCCTGATGGTGTCATTTCTTATTTGGTCTCTTCTTGTCACATTTAGTATTCTTCTTAAACATCTAATTTCTGTCATGATGATTGTTCTTTTGTTCTTGGCTGTTAGTGTCCATGTTTGACATTGATAGCATAGAGCTGGGAGGAAAATTATCTTGTACAGTAACTTTTTTGTTTCAGTTGTGATGTATTTGTTTTTCAGTAAAGGAGTCATTTGTTCAATGACCTGATTTGCTTTATTGCATCTGTTCTCAATCTCAGCGTCAGTTTTCCCTGAGGATGATACTGTGCTACATAGGTATTTGAAATGTTTCAAGGGCTGGTTGTCTAGAAAGATCTTTGTTTGGATTTCTTCTCTCGCTATGGTCATAACTTCTGTTTTTTTTTTCAGCACTGATCTTCTTGTTGTGGCTTTTACACACCCTTGCTAAATTATCCATGTTCTGCTGTAGATCTTTTTCTGATGTGGCTATAAGTGGTTCATTGTCAGCAAAAAAGGAGCTTGTTTATGGTCCTCCTATTAAGTATGTCTTCTGGAAGGTGGTTTGGGTTTATTGGCATTCTCTTATTTTTATTTCAAAAGCAAAATTAAATGATATTTTGCATGTTAAAGTTTTTCTGGCATGTTCATCTAGGTACTTTAACATAAGTTACACATTTTTTCAGGTTGGGTTTGATGATGATGGAAAGCTTCTGGCTATTATTGCTACCTGCTATGGAGATTCTGGAGCACTTCCTAATAATACGAATGAGTTAACAGTGACACATATTGACAATGGTATTAAGGATCTTATATTCTTTCTATTAATCTCTCCTTATGTGACTTACCACAGTCTTGCTTTCTTTCTTTATCTGTTTTCACTCATTCTTTCATTATTTCATTCATTATTTTGTTTCTTTTCCCACAGTTTTGTATATGTGAATGTTATATTTTAAATTTCCAGTCACATGCCTTCATAGTTTTCCTCATAAGTCCTGTTTTTGAACACGAAAATAGTAAAGGTAAAAAGGTAAAATCCCAGCTTCCATGTCACTAAGGCATATTAGGGATACAGTGTTAGGCCCATATTTCCAAGACCATCAACACATGAAAGTGTAATGTGATCAGTATCATGGTTGGCCATATGTATCTTCTCAGATTTCTCTGGTTCCCATTTTTAGAAGCTGAGTGAACCCTGGGACCTTTTTCAGTGTGGTGATACCAGAGTAGTACAGGTAATAATAAAATGACTTCACAGGAGATGGATAGTGTATGTGCTGCAGATTGACTTAACTGTGAAGAGTAAGCTTATCTCTATAAAAGGACAGTTAAAACTGGAGTTGACGAAGCTATTTATGAAAAAATCTATCTATGCTATCTACAGGGTAAGATACACTAGGTAGAGCAGTAGACATGGCTATTAGTAAACTGAAGAAAATCAGGATGTTCACATAAACACCAGTCCTGTAATGTAAGATCCCTACTCAAGATGGAAGCCGGTAAACAAAAATGTATCACAATTTTGGCATCATCACTATACATTTTTCCATAACTGTGGCTTCAGGTGGAAATCTGTGTTGCTCTACTTTATATTTTTTTTTGTTTCTTGCTGCATATAATTTATGTTGGAAATACAAGTATTTGTAGTTTTCATAAATTTTGTTTACAGTTTACAACTGTCAAAACTGGTCCTACACCGTCCAGCCTGTAAAAACAAACAAACCAGTCAACTCACCTGTACGAGCTCCAGGTGAATTATGTGTACAGTTGCTTTCTGCTGTGCAGAGTTTTGTTTTATCTTTGTGTGTGGGTATGTGCATCCATGTGTGCAGGCAGGCTGGTGAATGCATGTGTGTTTTTGGGCATGCATGAGAGAAAGGAGAAACAGTAAGTGGGTGAGAGAGAGAAAGAGAGTATCTTACATCCTACATCCTTCCCATGCCACTGAATGCTGCAGAGGGCTTACTTTGAATAAAATACAGGTTCTATCTTCAACTGTTGTTTATTTTATTTTTTTATGGAATTAGTCTCTTTACTTAATTGTCGGACCTTGTACATCCTTGTTTCACACCTGTTTCAGTCTGGAACCATTCACTCATTCCTTCTTCTGTCTTGACTGCACGTGCATATCTGTTGTAGAGATCCTTAATGATGTTGATAGTTTTAAATAGTATTCCATATAGTCTTAAAATTCTCCATAATGAGTCTCTGAGAGAGAGTATACAGGATACACAATTATAAATACGTAAGTTTTATTTTTATTTTGTCTTTTTCTGTTTTCATATTTGCTATCAATAAAATATTTATTTTTTAGCTCTTCTAATGTTTTAACAAAAAGTTTTTTATGCCAGATTCTTTTTGTATACAAATTTTTAGCATTAATTATAGGCAGGGGTTTTCCTTGGTAACAACGCCAAGATTCTGTCCATCATCACAATTACTAGTACTGACCTCTGTCTCACACTCTTCCCCAGTGTTAAAATTAGATCTGTCTGGCCTGGGGGACTCGCCACCAGATCTTTTTTCTATCTGACCTTCCATAATGCTGCCACAGTGAGGGAAATAAAAAGGAGGACATCCATCACTCTTCAAAAAATAAAACAATTAAATAAACTATGGAGATGAACAGACAGAACTACAAAAATAAGATTTTTAAGGGCATGCATCTTTCCCATCACAACATATGCCTGTGAGACCTGGACATTTAACAAAACAGCTGAGAAACACATAAATAGTTTTGAATGTAAATGCTACAGAAGAGTTCTTCAAATATCAAGGACACAAAAAGAAAAAAATATATCCATACTACAAGAATTTAATATTGAAGAAGGCTGGCTAGTAAGGAAGATTAAACAGAGAAAACTTAAATATTTTGGACATATTAAATGTCATGATAATTTAGAGAACACAGTCTTGGAAGAGTACATAATGGGAAAAAGAAAGAGAGGAAGATCAAGGCAAAGATGGCTGCAAGACATATTGATGATCTGCGAATAGACACATCAGCAGCAGGGCATCTTGCTTACAATGGAGAAGCCTACAGGAGAGCTTTTAGGGAGGCAAAGTTCTGCAAGAGACATGCAAATGACTGACTGACTGAATTATAGGCATTAAAAAATAAAAACTGAATTGGTCACTTATCAGTTCATGACTAGGCTTATCTTTTATAATTTGTATGTAGCAACCAAAGTATAAGGAAAGTGAAGAGACAAAATTGGCAAATAAAGCTGTAAGAAGGCACTCTGCATAAGTTCTTTTCTTTAATAAAAGGATATGAAAAGGTTAAAAACATTTAAAACTTTTTTTATGCTGATCATTATTTATTGCTAAATATCTGTTGGCACGATTTCAGATCAGTTACATCCAATAAGACAAGAAACTAAATAAGACTACGTTTCAAACTTTATCAGAAGACGTCGCTGGAACTACATTGACCACGTACTTAAAATGGATGAAAAATGACTCCCACACCAAGCATTTACGTGGTCACCAGGGGGTAAAGAAAGCGAGAAAGACCCAAAGACACACTAAGAAGAGTTATCACCAAGGAGTGTTCAACAGTGCTCATCAGAAACACTGAAGATCTAAAGCAAGTAGCAAGGAATCGCCAGACATGGAGAGTCTTGTCCTACGCCCTATGCAATGCAATTTGCCCAAGAGGATCAACTAACTAATTATTTTGCCCTATTTTGTAATAATAAGTAGTGTTCTCTGATAAAAAAAAGTTTATTTTTATGTATCACATTGATAATCAAATATTAGTATATTCATTGCCTTTATAGATTCTGGTAACAAATAAAATGTTTTGCTTGAAAGGTACTGCTCCTGCCATTTTTGGTATGGAATTAATGATAGATCATGTGGCCACCTATCTCCAGAAAGATCACCTGACTGTTCGTAAGATCAACTTCACTAAAGTTGGAGATGTGAGAATATTTAACTTTTATCTCTAAAAGTGATTTTTTAAACAATGAAATATAAATTAATTTTTACTAAAACATGAAGAACAGAAAACAAGTCCTTGGAAATAATAACAGTTTGTAGTGTTACTGTATCATATGTGGCTCAAAATACTTTTCTTTTAGTTTTGTATGATGTTAAGTCATGAAAACTTGTTTAAAAAATATTTAACAAACTGAAGTTTACATTTACATTTGCAAGCAAACATAGCAATAGCTGAAATGCTTTTCTTGAAATCACGCTTAAGCTCAAGGAAGGTAAGCTACTGTCTATGAGCAGCAACATAGTTAACAGACCAAAGATACAGAAACAGGTTATTGTGCTATTTTAAATATGTTCAACACTGCAACAAATATCAGTATTTTTCAAATTCTAGTGAATCTTGCTGATAAGTTGGATCCTATGTTGAAAATCCACCATTACCCACCCTAAATTTAATTTGATATCTGTCTTAAGGATGTTCACAAAAGCAGCATCTACAAAGAACACAGATTTACATTTTATCTAGAGATCCTACATCATTAATAAATCCTAATGAGTCTATAAACAGACAAAGTATGTTTTTATCTGCTACAGAGAATCTATAGACAGCTGAGATACAAGCAAAAACTGATGATGGAGAGAAGGATTAAATTTAGAATCCTTTATCATACCTGAAATTAAAAAGGAGCAGATATATAAAACAGTAGAAACAAATTTTAAAAACCTACATAGAATGTTTTAGCCAGCCTTATGCTGTAGAGTACATAACAGAAAATTTCAGATAAATTGCTGCAATAAAGAAAAAAAATATTATTTTGACAAATGAGAAAGGCAAAAACTGAAGATCTCCTAAATCAGAGCTATATTGATGGAAGAAATTTACAAGATTCATATAATATATAAAAATGCAATTGCTTGTGAATTTATATCAACTTAACAGGATCAATTTAAAAATAACACTTTTTGAATCACCAAAATGTGATTATCCTATTGGTTCAACTTTTTAAATTTAGCAAACAAATTCAGATAAATCTGAAATATACGAGGTAAAATAAAATATAAAACCATTACAAGGTATTTCATAAACAAATCTTATCCATATCTTTAGACTACCTTGTCTGATGTGGTTCTGGAACAATGTCTGGTCAGTCAAATTGTTGCCCAGCTGGATACTGACATTAATATTGCTGCCAGGTTGCAGGCAGTCAGTGACTTCAACAAGGTGAAAAATTTTTGTTGGTCTTTTCTGTTTGCTTATATTCATTCCTTATCTTCATCTTCATCACAGAATTTGTTAATAATACTGTTTTAATGCTTTGAAAATTAATGGATTGATTAGTAAACAAATCAAATATGTACGTGTAGATGTATCACTTTCAACACAACCATTTAAGTTTGTAAATTGTTCATCGTGATGTGGTCTTTTCTATTCTGGCCAGATTGAAGTATTTGAGACATTTTTATTTGTTGCTTTTAAAATTATTTATTTTTTTTATCACTGATAGGTAATATTTTAATAGATTTGCAGTGTTTTCTTAATATTCTAATAATCAATGATATAAGTTAAATATATGAGATTATTTTTTTTTAAATGAACTCTATTTTATGATTAAAACATGAGGATATAGTGTTAGTGTAAATAATTTCCTTGACCTGTCAGCACATTAGAGCAGTGATTGTCAAGCTTTTTCAGATTCTGGCATACTTGGCATTGCAAATATCTGTCATGGCACACATTTGTTCTTAATTAACATAAAAACATTTATCATATATTAAAGTGCACACTGATCATTTTTAAATCCTATTACAATATACATTTTTTGCAAGACATGATAAAAATTACAATTTTAAGAGAGATTTAAAATGTTATTATGCAAGTGCCATGTTTTCAACATGAAATTTAAGCCTGTTAGGGGACATATATCTTCTTTATTCATGGAGGAATATGGCGGAACTTTAGTACTTGCAAAAAAAAAAAAATACCAGTATTACATAAAAAAAACAGGTTGTAAAAGTTAGCATACAAGTATCATTGTATAAATGGGCAAAAGTGCATGATAATTATATATATATATGTATATAAATTTTATATACATATATATATATATATCTTGTATCTTATATCCTTCCCGTGCCGTTAAACGTCACATAGGGCTCGCAAAGTAGTTCGCCAATTTTTCCTTCGGCAAGTCTTTCAACCTCATCAAAGGATTTTATGCTTGTTAATTTGGCCTCTCTTAATAATGTCCTCTTCAGAGTTTCACGTGGTCTGCCTCTTTTTCTTCGACTTGTTGTGTTCCACTTGATAGCTTGTTTTGGGATTCTCTGATCATTTCTTCTCATCAAGTGACCAACATATGTCCATCTCCTTTTCCTGATCACCCATGAGACTGGTTGTTGTTCAGTCATCTGTCTTATCTCTGCATTGTTCTTGAATTCGTTCCACTTGATGCAGAGTATTTTCCTTAGGCATTTGTTTCAAAAGAATCTAATTTCTTTTCTATTTCTTTAGTTGTTTTCCAGCTTTCACATGCATAAATGAGGGTGGATATTACATTTGAATTGAATAGTCTTAACTTGGTTTTTGTGCTTATAACTTTTGAATTCCATTATGTTCTCAAGATTCTTGAAGATTGATGCTGCTTTTGCAATTTTGATCCTAACTTCCTTTCTAGTGTCACCATCCTGGTCTATGTAGCTGCCAAGGTATGCAAATTGATTGACTTCTTCAATATCTGTCCCTTCTGTGTGTATTTTTCCATTTTGATTGAGAGAAATTTTCATTATTTTTGTTTTATCCTTGTTAATTTCAAGTCCTATTTTGCTAGCCAGTGAAGACAGGCTATCTGTTTTTTCTTGCATGGAATTCACATTATTACTGATAAGAGTTATGTGATCAGCAAAATCAAGGTCTTCTAGTTGGGTCCCATGTGCCCAGTCAATACCTGTGTTACCTGTGCAGCATTTTTTCATTATGAAGTCTACTGTAATTCCAAAAAGTAAAGGAGACAGTATACATCCTTGTTTCACACCTGTTTCAATCTGGAACCATTCACTCATCCCTTCTTCTGTCTTGACTGCACAAACATATCCATTGTATATATACATATATGTGTATGTATGTGTGTGTGAGTGTATGTGTGTGTGTGCATGTGCGTGTGTACACATGTGCATACACACACAAGAAAATCATGCATGTAACATGAATAAAATGAGAAATCAGACATTGTGTACAAGATTATGAGAAAAAAAATTTAGCAGTCCCAAGATCAGTGACATAGATAAAACCAGAATGTGAAGAGAAAAAAGATCACGTTTCAAAATATGAACATAATAACAAGTGAATTTTTATATGCTCTATAACAATTTGCAATAAATAAGCTGTATTATGAAGTTAAAAACAATTTATGAAGCTGGAAAAAAATTGTTTTGATAAAATAAGCGAAGACAGCTGTAGTATGATCTCGATTTTAAAAGAAAATTTTTAACACAGTAAAGTGTAGGCATGTAAACAAATGTGTATAAATAGAGTCATTTCTATAAAGATTAGAAAGTAACTTGATGGAAAAATAAACTTTATAGAACAATCTTTGATGATTTGAGTACCAAGGCACCAATTAAATATTTCTTTTGATTTGTTTGGACCTTGATTTAGGAAAACGCTTTTTTTTTAGGAACAAATTTAAGAACAACACAGAGATAAGATAGATGAGCAAACAACAACCTGTCTCATGGGTGATCAGAAAAAGATGATGGACATATATAGGGCATGTGATGAGAAGAAACAATCAGAGAATACCAAAACAAGCTATCAAATGGAGCACAACAGGCCGAAAAAAAAAAAAGGTCAACCACGTGAAACTCTAAAGAGGACATTGTTAAGAGAAGCCAGTTTAGTGGACATAACGTGAAACTCTAAAGAGGACATTGTTAAGAGAAGCCAGTTTAGTGGGCATAACGTGAAACTCTAAAGAGGACATTGTTAAGAGAAGCCAGTTTAGTGGGCATAACATCCCTTGATGAAGTTAAGAAACTAGCTGAAAACAGGAAAACTTGGCAAACAACTATGTAAGCCCTATGTAACATTTAATAGCACAGGAAGGATGTAGGATTTAGTCCAGTTTTGAAAGATTTTTGTTAAATTTTTTATAGCAAAATGTTGTCAGCAAATTTTAAGTATTATGCTAATTTTAATAATTAATGTAATCATACATATACAGCCAATGTTTACTTGTAGGTTCATAATGATATAATCTTTGTTGCAGTAGTTTTATGAGGAATATTAATTGGTCGACTTTAAAAGAGATACAAATTTTCTTATAGGCCAACCGCTGGAAGAAACGTGGGTTCCATGTTCTGCCTAGCAAGTATCAAATGGACTGGCACAGGAAATTTTACACCACGTCACTGTATGTTAATCATGGAGATGCAAGTGTGCATATCTGTCATGGTGGCATTGATATGGGGCAAGGTATTAACACAAAGGTAACTCTATTATAATAATATTTGTTTCATTCAGTTTTTGTGTGAAGTTTTAATGTTTCCCAGAATAAAGGCAAATGATGTTATTCAGTTATGCTGTAATGAAGAGCTGTTTTCTTTTTTCTGATTGTATATTCTGTAAAGTTATTGTCAAGTCACCTGTGATACTACCAACTGCTTAAAATTGGTTAGTGGTGTAAAGCAAAGGAAAGTCAGTTTAAGGTTAAAAATAAAAGGAACAGGCTTTTTTTTATTAATGAGACAGATGTGTTACATTTGTGCAAAGAAGCCTTTATTCAACAACAGTGGTAACAGTGGTGGTAGACAAAGAGAGAAGTTACAGCATATAGCAAAAGTATGAATAGCATATTTAAAATATATAAAAATTAATTAATAAAAATCTAGCTCTTAATATTACAATTATTTTGCATGGATGTAATATTTACAAAACATTGTTCAAATATAGAATCATACAGCACAAAGAGTGGTTTACTGCATGATATGGCACATCAGTATACAAAAAAAGTGTTAAATGTTTTTAACCTTTCCATATCCTTTTATTAAAGCAAAGAATATATGTAAAGTGCCTTCTTACAGCTTCTAATCATTACTAACTAATAATGGAGATACAATGAGGAAATTAAATGGAGGACATCTATCGCTCTTCAAAAAAAATAAAACAACTAAAAAAGCTGTGGAGAGGAACAGACAGAACTACAAAAATAAGATTTTTAAGGGCATGCATCTTTCCTATCACAACATATGCCTGTGAGACCTGGACACTTAACAAAACAGCTCAGAAACACATAAATACATTTGAATGTAAGTGGTACAGAAGAGTCCTTCAAATATCATGGACACAAAAAAGAACAAATATATCCATACTCACTCAATCAAATGCCATGCCATGTGGCAGAGGCATCATTTCTCTCCACAATTCCCTGTCATTAGACTTGATTATGAGATCCGCTGGTGATTTTCTTCCTAGCCACACTGACAGCCCATCCAGTAACTTCTCTCTCTGTCTTCCTCTGTCTCTTCTTCCCTCACTTTTTTTCCAGTTGCCACAATGTGTTCCAATTTTTCTCTTCTCAGAAAATGTCCTACAAATCTCTCTTGTCTGCCTCTGATCTTGCCTGTAATACAAACTACAAGAACTTAATATTGAAGAAGGTTGGCTAGTAAGAAAGATTAAACATAGAAAACTTAAATATTTTGGACATATTAAGTCAGTCAATCATTTACATGTCCCTTGTGGAACTTTGCCTCCCTAAAAGCTCTCCTGTAGGCCTCATTTGTAAGCAAGATGCCCTGCTGCTGATGCATCCATTTGCAGATTATCAACGTCTTGCACTCATTTTTGCCTTGGTCTTCCTCTCTTTCTTTTTCCCATTATGTACCCTTCCAAGATGGTCTTCTCTAGATTAATATAACGTTTAATGTCTCCAAAATATTTAAGTTTTCTCTGTATAATCCTCTTTACTAGCCAACCTTCTTCAATATTAAGTTCTTGTAATATAGATATATTTGTTCATTTTTGTGTCCATGATATTTGAAGAACTCTTCTGTAGCATTTACACTCAAAGGTATTTATGTGTTTCTAAGCTGTTTTGTTAAGTGTACAGGTCTCACAGGCATATGTTGCAATGGGAAAGATCCATGCCCTTAAAAATCTTATTTTTTTGTAGTTCTGTGTGTTCCTCTCCACAGATTCTTTAGTTGTTTTACTTTTTGAAGAGCGATAGATGTCCTCCTTTTTATTTCCCTCATTGTATCTCCATTATTAGTTAGCAGTGATCCAAGATATTCAAAACTCTCCACTTCTTCCCATTTTTCCTCATTAATATATATTTCAGCTGCCTTGTTTGTTTTGTCATTTGTCATCACTTTAGTTTTCTTTGCATTAAGACAGAGGTTTTGCTCTTCATTATTCTTATGGACTGACATAATTAGTTTTTCAATTCCTTTTTGTGTTGTGTATAGTAATACTGTGTCATCAGCATATCTAATGTCTGGTATTTCATAACCTCCAGTTTTCATGGCAGTGTAATATTCTTTCTCTACATTTTCTCTAACATTCCTCATTATATTTTCATGTTCTGTTTTATGAACAGTATATTTTTTTTTCTATAAGGATGTGCAGAATGATTTTCTATATAAACCAAAAAGTCCTTTAAATACAGGCCATCCAGTGCTGTGCTTACAAGCTGGGAATCCCTATAGACCAGATTAGAGTGAAGCCAACTAGCACCATAGTAAACACCAACTCAATGTATTCTGCTGGGTCTACAACAACAGACCTCATCTGTCTGGTAAATTTCAGTGTTTTAAATGTCACTATGTCACTCATGCATCCCTATCTCATTTTTCAGGCAGAAAAATTGCAATAGCTAGTTTCAGAAGCACCAAGAAGCATGTTACGGTCTTGTCCATCACTAGTTCACTCTCATTATTAGGTGCACCATGTGTTTCCTTCATGAATAAACAAAAGGCATTCAATTTAGAGTTATTACTTTTTCATGGCTGTTTTTCTAGGAAATAAAGTGAAAGTTCTTTTAATTAATCTTGGAAACAATGTTGACTAAGCTGCTAAATTCTTCGATCATTTAAATTTCACAAGAACTTTTCTTTGCAACACACAAATAATTAGTGTATAAGTATACACAAGTAAGTATAATTGTACAGGAATGGATGAACAGTGTAGCTGTGAGGAGACTGCTGAAGCTAGGACAAATTAAAGGTTCATTCATTTCATTCATTTGCATGTCCCTTGCGGAACTTTGCCTCCCTAACAGCACTCCTGTAGGCCTCTCGGTTGTGAGCAAGATGGCCTGCTGCTGCTGCGTCCATTTGCAGATCGTCAACGATTTCTTGCAGCCATCTTCGTTTTGGTCTTCCTCTTTTTCTTTTTCCCATTATGTATCCCTTTTTTTATCAAATTAAAGGTGCTGGCAGGAAATCTGAACTGTGTGGCAGAAAACGCATTGTAAACAATCAACATTTGACAGGAACTATTAGCAAACATACTCTTGGATGGATGCTGTGGCATGCAGCGGAGCATATCCCGAATGCCATGAAGTCAGAGTCTAAATTGTGAACTTTGAACTAAGTGTATATATGAAGTATATAAGAAATAAAGTAAAGGTAAAGGTAATCCTGTCATGCCTTAGAAGCACATGGTGTTAGTGCCCATATTTTCCTTGACCTGTCAGCACACTAGAGGGTGATATGGTCAGTATCACACCTGGCCGCCTTTCCTTCCCCAACTCCAAAAGAAATCAGGTACCCATTTCTACAGCTGGGTGACTTGGGTGCCTCTGGCTGGATCAAAACCCCCGACCTTCGCCATGAGAGACCAGTGCAATAACCACTTTGCCACTCAGACACCCTTACATGAAGTTAAATGCTTAATTTATTTTTAGCATATTTTTGTCATCGCCACTATCCAGAAAATGTCCTTCGGAAAGCATTTAACCATATCCAACTAGTTAGCCATGAAGAGGCATTCAGAAAAAAACATGTAACCTCATCCAACAGAGTCAGATTAGCACTTCCATTTCATTCACATGATCAGATGGTTAAGAAAATCATTCTTTATCGCCATCTGCCACTAATCAAACTTGACACTGATATTTGCAACATCTTCTCTGATCTACCCCTATTAGCATACAAATGGGAACCAAATCGTAAGGACATCTTTGTCTACAGCCACCTGAAACAGAATCTTGCATATGCTGGGACCAAAAAATGTAATCACCCTCACTGTGTTACCTGGCCTGTAGTCTGGGAAATGAAAATGACCTCCTTCCCCAAAACTGTCCTCACCCTCCATGAGGGATTCACATGAGAGTCCCATAATATGATATATGCAGTCATATGTAAAACATGCAGGATAACTTATATTTTGGTGAAACTGGTCTCAGATTAGGTGACCGCATGCAGAAACATCTGTATGATATCATCCAGCATGCTTTGAAACCAGTCCCGAACCATTTCAATGGCCCCAACCACAGAGGCAAATCTGATTTTCTGGTAACAGCCATCAAACAACATCACACCAATGACAGAAGTTGCCTAGCACTTGAGAACCACTACATTCAGGAATACAGGATGCTAGAACCAATGATTTGAACTCACAATTCAGTTATACCTAACATTCCCCTCTCCCACAAGCATATTCCCTTGACACTAAGTTCCACTCCTTTCTCATTTGCTACACATATTTCAAAACCTCCTCATGGCATCAGATTACAACCCTTCTATCCCAACTCCAATCACCCATTCCACCTTCTCCTGGCTAGATTACCATTATACCATTCTTTCCCCTTTCTGGGGTTCCCCCCACCCCATGACCCACCTAACACACATTACAAGTCTCCATTTAAACAGTCTCAACACTCCACCATGCACATTTCTGGACACAACCTCTTACAACCCACAATAAAGTGCTCAATTTATTTATTCTATTTTTTCCATTCCTACTTTTTACATAGCATTCGTGTGAATATGAATTTTATCATCTATTTCCTCATCCTGTGTGTTTTTGTATTTCTTGCACACGTTCAGACTGAAATGTCACAAATGTGTGCTCTTTAATAAAGCTGTTTCTTCTTTTTTCCTAGTTTATACATTTTTGTTTGCAACATTTATTGATATTTCCAGGAGCTGATGACTTACAAATGTTTTCTGAAATGATGGATGAGGATAAACTTCAAAATTCATAAGTAGATTCTTGTGAAAATTGTGCAAATGTTTTTTAATGTGTAGGAAACAATGAGGCTTGCACACATTTGAGGTTGTAAAGCATAGAATGTGTAGTTAGCCTAAAAAAAACACTATTAACTCTTTCCACTCCAAAATTAATCCCCATGCTCTCTCAGAATAAATTTTGATGAGAAATTTTGGTAGAAAGAAACTGAAAGGAAGTTACTCCATGATTTAAAAGTATGGGCTGAGCTAGAAAAGTGCTAATTTTTATTACTGAGACTTTGCCTAAATATCCTTCTGAGCACTGACTAACATAGGTGTGCAAGATTGACTCCAGCAGAATGAGCAACCACCTAGCTACATGAGGGCAATGCAGTATCTACTTAGATCTCTTTAGAGATGTAAGATAGCCAAGTGGATAATGTCCTGTCATAGCCAGGTTGCTGTTAGCCCTACCAGTGTCTGTGGTTCAGGTTATAGTAATATGCAAAAGTCCATGGTTCTGATCACAGTCATCCTCCAATTATTTTTCTTCCTCTCAGTGTCTATAATACTTTACCTTTTAACATAGCATTTCTGAATGTATCTCTGTCTTAATGTTCAGCAGACTATCACTACTTTGTGTTGGTGTCCTGTACTCAGTGATCATCATTATTATTTGCTCATCTTTAGTCATTTAAATAAATTCTTATTATTTCAGAGTTAGAGTAATATAAAAATAATCAAGAAAAATTCATAAACATAACAGCTCCTGCTCTCTTCTTACATTTTTCTTGAACTATTCAGACACAAAAATGTGATTTTCAATGAGCGGACATATTAAACTGTCCACAATGGCTTCCGTTTTTGGTCAGTTTAGTTCATCAAATCGGTTTACAAACATGCTTAAATAATGTTTCAGTCCATCTTAAAGTGCTGTGAAGATCTTCTTGCGCGTCTGGCTCCCTCCAAGGCAAAACTGATCAATCCAACTTGGAAAGATATAATCAGGCAAGCTTACAGTGACATGGTGGATTTAAGAGCACATTACATGTAAGTTGTTTCTTTAATTATGTACAGATAATATATACCACCTACATTGTTTTACACTTTCTTGATTACTTTGCCATTTTCATGATTTAGCTAATTTCTGTCAGTGCAGAAAAAATTTTAAATGGTCTGAAGCCATTTCTGACGTGTTTGCTTCTTGTTGAATCTTAATAGAACTCAGACCTCTTAACAAATAAATGGTTTTTTTATTGCTATATTTGTTAACTGTAAGAAGCTTGCCAAAACATCTTATATCCTTCCCATGCTGTTAAACGTCACATAGGGCTTGCATGGTAGTTTGCCAAGTTTTCCTGTTTTCAGCAAGCTTTTCAACCTCATCGAGGGATTTTATGCCCACTAAACTCACCTCTCTTAACAATTTCCTCTTTAGAGTTTCATATGGTCGACCTCTTTTTCTTTGGCCTGTTGTATTTCACCATCATATTACATCATATTACAATGTAAATATACATTCTGGTTAAGCTGATATGCATACTAACATGAAGTGAAACATGAGTGAGTACTTTATCCAGACAATCCTAGATCTAAAACATGGGTTGTTTTTAATCCTTGTTATTGCATTTCCTCACATTTTCTTATTCTGATCTTTCTAGTTTTTGTTAAAATGCTCATACACCTACATCAAGCTTACCTCTTACTGCCATGTTTACTTCATCCATCTTTTCTCACATGAATCAAGAAATGTCATATGAATTATTTGACTGTATCTTTGATCACCAATAATTTAATTTGACATATTTTTCCTCTAGGCCACAGATAGTAGACAGATATCCTGCTGCCCATTACATAACTTGGGCTGCTTGTGCAGCAGAGGTGGAGCTTGATGTTCTCACTGGGCAGTACCAGATTATTCAAGTGGACTACATCAATGACACTGGTACCAGGTCAGTATTTTTACAAGTGCAATCACAATTATGGTCTTTAATTTTAGTGCTTTTTTTAATTCTTAAAAAAAAAGATTAATTTTGTCACTTAATGCCAGATATTAATAAAAATAAGAAACTATAACTGAAAACAAATTTGCACAGAATGTTATAAATAAACTTTTTTCTTTTGTTTTTGTTCAGTCATTACATCCATTCATTATATGTGGTGTAGATTGACTTTGGTGATCATTTTATTCAGTCCTTTGTGTGTCCAGTCAATTTGATTGCTGTTCTTTCTTGCCCTGTTTGATGAGTCAAATCTGAGATTTTCATTTCATTCTGTGTTTTCTTTTAAAATTAATTCTTTCATTTACTGTAAGATTCTTTGTCTTCTCTGGACATGCCCAAAACATTTGAACTCCTTTTTTTCTGGTGGTTATAGCTAGCTTTCTACTACTATTCTGAGAACTTCCTCACTTGTTATTATGGTTGCCTAGACTATTACAAGTATGTTGCATCTTATTTCTAAACCACATCTCTGTAGTTACCTACATTTTGCTTCATCTCTTTATTTATTTCCAAGATTAACAAGCATAGAGTAACATCTGCTCTGTATACAACCGATAAACTATTTTTTCTCATGTTTTTTCTGTAAATGTTCAGTTATGTTTAAGTTGTGAAATTGCTTACTTTTGCCATCTGAAATTATGTACCAGTATATTTGATAGCATACACAGAGATTCATTATGGAGAATTTTATGTCTATATGGAATACCATCTAAAATTGTCAACATCATTAAGGACTTATACAATGGATATGGTTGTGCAGTCAAGACAGAAGAAGGGATGAGTGAATGGTTCCAGACTGAAACAGGCGTGAAACAAGGATGTATACTGTCTCTTTTACTTTTTGGGATTACAATAGACTTCATAATGAAAAAATGCTGCACCGGTAACACAGGTATTGACTGGGTACATGGGACCCAACTAGACGATCTTGATTTTGCTGATCCCATAACTCTTATCAGTAATAATGTGAATTCCATGCAAGAAAAAACAGATAGCCTGTCTTCACTGGCTAGCAAAATAGGACTTGAAATTAACAAGGACAAAACAAAAATAATGAAAATTCCCATCAATCAAAATGGAAAAATACACATAGAAGGGACAGATATTGAAGAAGTCAATCAATTTGCATACCTTGGCAGCTACATAGACCAGGATGGTGACACTAGAAAGGAAGTTAGGATCAGAATTGCAAAAGCAGCATCAATCTTCAAGAATCTTGAGAACATATGGAATTCAAAAGTTATAAGCACAAAAACCAAGTTAAGACTATTCAATTCAAATGTAATATCCACCCTCATTTATGCATGCGAAAGCTGGAAAACAACTAAAGAAATAGAAAAGAAATTAGACTCTTTTGAAAACAAATGCCTAAGGAAAATACTCGGCATCAAGTGGAATGAATTCAAGAACAATGCAGAGATAAGACAGATGACTGAACAACAACCAGTCTCATGAGTGATCAGAAAAAGGAGATGGACATATGTTGGTCACTTGATGAGAAGAAATGATCAGAGAATCCCAAAACAAGCTATCAAGTGGAACACAACAGGCCGAAGAAAAAGAGGCAGACTGCGTGAAACTCTGAAGAGGACATTATTAAGAGAGGCCAAGTTAACAGGCATAAAATCCTTTGATGAGGTTGAAAGACTCGCCGAAGACAGGAAAAATTGGCGATCTACTTTATGAGCCCTATGTGACGTTTAACGGCACGGGAAGGATATAAGATATAAGATAAGATATTACTGGTACAAGGGAAATAATAAGGTTTATTAATTAAATTGGAGAGTTAGAATACTTCGAGAACTTTCAGTAAACATTCATGAGGCTTTTTTGTTGTCAAAAGTGAGAACTTAGGGTGAATAAGTACTGTACTGAAATTCTGAAAATTATGAGAAAGGTAGGAAGAAAGTTCGAGAACCTAACACTGTGCATTGTAATAGGCACGAGATGAAAATAAAGCATGAGGAAAAATCACAGGATTTCACAGCAGAGGCTGGAAATAAAAAAACTGGAAGAATGATCAGCAAAAAAAAAAAGGAAGACACAGAGAAAGAGAGACTCAGACAGGCAGTCAGAGTTAGAGATTCAGTCAAAGTCAGTCATGATAGGTAGGTAGAACCAATCTGAGACATAGTTAGTTGTAGGAGTAGAAGAAACCACTGCTCCAGTCATGTAAAATATTGTTTGCTTGTCCCATATGGGCAGTTTGTTTAGGAATATTTTGGATCTGGATACTCTTCAGTTTTTGGGGTTTTGGGGTAGTAGGAGAGGTTCAGGACCTAGATGTACAAGGGTTACAATGTTTTCTGAAGACTGATTCAGTTATTTTGGAAAAAGTGTTGTATGATGCTTTGTATGTCTTGAGTCATAATTTGTTCCAATGGTGGGGTAATTCTTGCTGGAACTATTGTCATTATGTATCTTGCTATTGTCTGGTTTCTTTGAGTCATTCTATCCCTCATCTTGTTATCCACATCTAATTCTCACATTAAAGTTTTGGAGGTTCTTAGGAAACTATAAATTGGAGATAACATGTACATTTCTTGTATTGTGTCATGGGATGGCAGACTGGTTTTCATTAGTCGTGTGTTCAAGGACATCTATAATTGATGTGTGGACTTTTTGAGAACCTGTGGTGTATAGTTACTTTAAATATAGTTCAGTAACATCATAGTTGATTCTAATTCTTGGAATACTTAACTTAAGAAGTAGAGAGAGAGAATCATACACATTCACATTTCTTCAGTAAATACACAGCTGGCCCAAACTATTTCAGATAATACTGTTTCATTTGCTGCCATGTACAATTTATGTTGGTGCCTTATTTTATAAGGTACTTCTACAATTGTTTAATTCTACACCATGTCATTCATAACAAATGTCAGAGAAAATGTAAGTGGTTGATAAGTCATAAGCACAAGATTACTTTAACTTTTTAAGCATAATATTCTAAATTACAAAATAAATGATTAAATTTTCCTTATCTTCATTGTAGCACAAAAGAAACTTTTATCTGCATTGGTCTATACACAATGATCTCTGTGTGTTTCACTTGTCATTAAGAAAGCTTGTTCTTCTTTGTCACTGGATAATGGGTGGACATAAACTAATGGAAGTTGCGTGGGCAAAAATATTTGTTTATATAGTCATCATATTTCAATCCCTATGAACTTTTTGATGAATGTTGAGTTCTATCATCCACAAAGACCAGCAAAAATGGCAAAGTTGCATGTATGGCATGCCATAATTAGATGAATGACTTCATACATAACCTAAATGTCATCTAGGAAAGACAAATGGTGAAAAGAACTTGTCAAGATCCTACCTACACAAAAAACTTAGTTCTTAAAGAAAGCTTATCTTAACTGCATCACTGTCTTCAGAATTTGAAGACTGTTTTCTTAATATCATTATATATTACATAATTCTGTTATTTTGAAGACTGTTTTCTTAATATCATTATATATTACATAATTCTGTTATTAAATAGTCAGATTTATTAAATTTTGTGTATATTATGGAACAGAAGTTCTGAATTATTACCCTAATAATCATGATGTATAATAGTTAAATATTAATATGCATTTTTTTGTCATAAATGGAGTAACTACTGATGATACATGTTTATGGGAAAAGTTGTTGTTTATCAATAGAAGTCAGGACCGCATATAATATATGAGAAAAGTCATGAACAAAGATGTTTTAAAAATCAGAATTTATAAATAGAGAAAATATAAATGTATTACCTTAATTTGCATCCTTTGCACTTCATGTAAAGGTCACATGATGTCATCATCTGTGTCACGTGACCACATGAAGCAGAAACAAAATGGCAGGTGCTGAAGTTTCCTTTTCATCAACATGCTGGTATTGATTTCCTCATTACAGAGGAAATCCCCGCTCCTGAAATTCACCAAAGACTTCATCTTGCTTATGGAGATGTGTGTATGGGTGCTAGCAGTGTTAGGAGGTGAGTGAAACATTTCAAAGATGGAAACATGAGCATTCAAGACATGCCTCACAGCAGTCGCCCTCGAACCGGCTACACTAAACACAACGTGGAAAAGGTTGATAACATCATTAAAGAAGACAGACGTGTCACAGTATCTGAAATCACTGTAAATCTTGGGATATGACACAATGCAGTACAGGAAATGATTGAAACCCTAGATTATAGAAAATTTGTGCCTGCTAGGCCCCAAAGGAGAGAACATCCAGAAAGCAGTCCATCTGTGGCGTTGGTTAGCTGGAACAGAATTCTACTGGGAGGGTATTTTCAAACTTGCAGAGCAATGGGGAAAATGTGTGCAGAGAAATGGAGATTATGTTGAAAAGAAAAAGAAAAGGATGTAGATTAAGGTGATACATGTATATTTTCTCTATCTATAAATTCTGATTTTTTAAAAAATGTTTGCTCACGACTTTCAGTATGACCCTCTTATATTGAACAGTTTGAATCCAGAGCTGGACATGGGGCAATTGGAAGGTGGTTTTCTAATGGGATGTGGACTTTTCCTGCTGGAGGGCCTGAAGTTTGAACCAGTTACTGGCCATCCTCTTAATGATGGAACTTTTGTAAGTCTACTTGCTAATGTCTTAATTTTTCTTCTAAATTTGACATTTTCATCCTGTCTGTCTGTCTGTGTGTGTGCATGTGTGTGTGTGTGTTTTTTTGTGGTGTGTTGTGTTGTGTTTTGTACTTCTGTCCCCTTGTTTTTTCATTGCTTCTCTTTGTCTCATTATGCAATTTTTAAATCCACTTTTTGTGATATCTTAACAATATTCAAGATTAATTTCACTTAAATTGTGCTTGCTGTGTCACTTGCCACAATTTTTTTTATTAAGCTAACAACATCAAGACGTATGCACAACACAAGTCACCTACTTTGCACTTGCACTTTTCTTGCATCTTATCTTTCAGTAAAAAATTAAACACTGATTATTTTAAATTGTTATCTTTGACATAATTCTCTATAACAGGAATACAAACTTCCCCTTGGAAAAGACCTGCCAATCAAGTTCAATGCTAAGTTTCTAAGAAATGTCCCCAATCCTTCAGGAGTTCTTGGCTCAAAAAGTATGCATTTGTTATATTTTACATTGCTTGTTACATACCTCTAGCTGCTATCTCCAAGAAAATCAGGTATTTGTTGAAAAAGATATTTTAGAATCCTTTTTTAACACAGATCTGATTACAGTGATAAGTAATTTAGAATAACATTTACATTGAAGATACCATTGTTGTACTAGTCATTAATTTTCCTGTAATCTCAGAAAATATGTGACCTACTTTTCAGTTGTTGGAGAAGCTCCAGTGAGCAGTGGTTCCTGTATTTTATTTGCCCTCAAACGTGCAGTGGAGTCAGCCAGAGCTGAACTCGGTCATACTGAGTGGTTCCCTTTCCGTAAGTTGTTTATTTATATATTATTAATAGCCTGATATTGCTAGACCTTTCTTTTTTACTCATTGATTTCAGCATGTGAAATGTGTGAACTTTTTATTCTCTGTTAGTTCAGTCCTAGGATACTTGAATGTTTTTCTTTTTTCTTAGTGTTGATGATGTTCTTGGCAATACTATTGGTGATAGGAAGCTATTATGGCTTTTTTTTATTTCCTAAGAAGATGAGTTGATACCTTTTCAAAGTTTTCAGTGACTGATTTCTTAGTTATTCCCTCTAAAACAGGAATCATAATGACTTCTGTTGTTGGGCCATTGTGTTTCTAGAGCACAAGAGATGTAATGTCTGAGGTGTCAAATTTAGCACATCTAGCAATGATGTAGATATCTCTTCTCATCACTGAGACAATTAAAAATATCTGCAAAATATATAAACATGCTACCAGATTCTTTCTTATTTTCATAGGCACAAATTTAGTAATCTATTTTTATACTGGTTCTTTTAGTCTTTGAGGATATCTTAAAGCAAGTGAATGTTGAATATTAATAAAAGCTGCTCTGCAATTTTTCTCATATCAGTATTTAGACAAATTCCTCAGTTTACCAAATGAGGCATGCCAAACCCATGATAACAACACATCTACTTCCATAGAGCTGGAACCAGACATACTACTAGCTCAAATCAGATAGAGCTGGAACCAGATATACTAAAATCAGATAGAGCTGGAACCAGATATACTACTAGCTCAAATCAGATAGAGCTGGAACCAGACATACTACTAGCTCAAATCAGATAGAGCTGGAACCAGACATACTACTAGCTCAAATCAGATAGAGCTGGAACCAGACATACTACTAGCTCAAATCAGATAAGCCATGAGAAAGGCCCCAATGAACAAAGCCCCAGGATGTGATTAAATGAGTTAATTAGCCTAATGAGTTAATCAAATGTGCGAAAGAAGTTGGAATAGCTTGGCTTCACAGACTCTGTAACTTGATATAGGAAAAACAAGAAACATCACAGAACTGGTGAAATTCTGTAATTATTCCAGTATGGAAGAAAAAAGGCAGTAAAAGAGACTGCACCAATATAGAGGCATCTCACTACTAAGCCATAGTGGAAAAATGTTCTGCAAAATTCTATAGAACAGACTGCATCCAATAATTTAATAATATTAAATATAATAATTAAATTAAACACAAATGGGATTTAGAAAAAATAGAAGCTTTACAGGTGCCATCTTTTCCCTAAGACAGCTAATAGAATAATCAGTTGAATACAATCAGATACTGCACATAGCTTACATAGATCAAGGAAAAGCACTTGATAGAGCAGATAGATATAAATTGTGGGAAATCTTACAGCATTATGGAATTAGCACGCAACTGATCAAACTATGCAGAACCTATATGAAAACAATCAGTGCACAGTTAGAACAAATGCAAGGCACTCTGAACCATTCATTAAAAAATCTGGAGTGAGGAAGGACTTCGTACTATCTCCCTTACTATTCATAACATTCATTGACAACATCTGCAAAGATGCTAACATGCATAGTAAAATTCCACCACAAAAGTGTTCAACAGCCCAACCCCAGAAACTGCTGATATACCAACAACATCATCCAGGAAACTACCCAACAGAGGGATCATAAACAAACTCCTTTTTGCTGATGATCAACTACTTATGGCCACATCAGAAAAATACCTACAGCATAACATGGATAATTTACCACAGGCATGTAAAAGCCACAACATGAAGATCAGTGCTGAAGAAACAGAACTCATGACTATAGTGAGAGAAGAAATCCAAACAAAAATCTTCCTAGACAATCAGCTCATGAAACAGGTGAAACATTTCAAATACCTCATTCATTCATTCATTTGCATGTCCATTGCGGAACTTTGCCTCCCTAACAGCACTCCTGTAGGCCTCTCAGTTGTGAGCAAGATGGCCCACTGCTGATGCATCCATTTCCTATCTGACCTTCCATGTTGCTGTTTGGGTTTCTTGGTACATTTCCAGAAGATAGTTTACCATTGCTTTCCTTCCGGGCATTGACTGTAATAGTCAATGATCGTAGCCATTGTCCCTACATTGAGATCATCTTCCTACCATCATAGAATGGTGACCATAACCAACATTATCTGTCGGCTGCTCTCCCATTCCATCCACCACCTGCTAGGGGGCTACACGAGTACTCCACCTTGCCCAAGAATGTCCCATAGACTGGCGGAGGTAAGGAGGCATCTTACTTCTTTCAAATACCTAGGTAACATAATATCATCCTCAGGGAAAATTGATTTTGAGACTGAGAACAGATGCAGTAAAACAAATCAGGTCATTGTACAAATGACTCCTTTACTGAAAAACAAATGCATCACAACTGAAACAAAAAAAAAGAGCACTGTACAGCACAATTTTCCTCCAAACTCTATGCTATCAGTGTCAGACATGTACACTAACAGCCAAAAACAAAAGAAAAATAATCATGACAGAAATGTGATGTTTAAGGAGAATACTAAATGTGGCATGAAGAGAGCACATAAGGAATGACACCATCAAGGCAAAGGTCAGAGTATCACTTGTTACATCTTACATCCTTACTGTGCCATTAAACATCACAAAGGGGTCACATAGTAGTTCGCCAAGTTTACCTGTTTTCAGTGAGCTTTTCGACCTCATCAAGGGATTTTATGCCTACTAATTTGGCCTCTCTTAACAATGTCCTCTTTAGAGTTTCACGTGGTCGACCTTTTTTTTTTTCAGCCTGTTGTTTTGGGATTCTCTGATTGTTTCTTCTCATCACGTGACTGATACATGTCTGTCTCCTTTTTCTGATACCCATGAGACAGGTTGTGTTGTTTACTCATCTGCCTTATCTCTGTGCTGTTCTTGAATTTGTTCCACTTTATACCAAGTATTTTCCTTAGGCATTTGTTTTCAAAAGAGTCTAATTTCTTGTCTATTTCTTTAGTTGATTTCCAGTTTTCACATGCATAAATGAGGGTGGATATCACATTTGAATTGAATAATCTTAACTTGGTTTTTGTGCTTGTAACTTTTGAATTCCATATGTTCTCAAGATTCTTGAAGATTGATGCTGCTTTTGCAATTCTAATTCTAACTTCCTTCCTGGTATCACTATCCCGGTCTATGTAGCTGCCAAGTTATGCAAATTGGTTTACTTCTTCAACAGCTGTTCATTCTATGCATATTTTTCCTTCATGATTAATGGGAAGTTTCATTATTTTTGTTTTTTCTTTGTTAATTTCAAGTCCTATTTTGCTAGCCAGTGAAGACAAGGTATCTGTTTTTTGTTGCATCAAATTTACATTGTCACTAATAAGAGTTATGTGATATGCAAAATCAAGATCTCCTAGTTGGGTCCCTTGTGCCCAGTCAGTGCCCCTTTTACCTGTGCAACATTTTTTCATTATGAAGTCCATGACTATTCCAAAAAGCAAGTTTCATGCCTCTTTCAATCTGGGAGCATTCGCTCATTCCTTCTTCGGTGTTAACTGAACAAACAAATCTGTTGTAAAGATCCTTAATGATTTTGACACTTTTAGATGGTATTCCATATAGACTTAAAATTCTCCACAATGAATCTCTGTGTATGCTGTCAAATGCCTTTTTAAAGTCTATGAAGTTCAGGATTAATGGTCTTTGCTCTCTGCTATGTTATTCAAGTATTATTCTTAGAGTAAAGATCTGGTTGAGACGTTTTTTCCCCTTTTCGAAATCCTGCTTGTTCTTCTCTCATTACAATATCCACTATATCTTTAATTCTGTTCAGAATCACTTTGCAAAATACTTTTGACACAACTAATAATATGACACTATATCCAGAAACAGCAAATCAAACAGTTTGGCCATGTTACATGGTTACCACCAGACAGTATACCACAGAAAATTCTCACACTAAGATTTTTGTAGTTAACATAGAAAGAGGTCGCCCACACAGGAGATAGAGAGAGGAAATTACAGAAGCATTAAATATCCCACTATATGAAGCAAATCACCAAACCCTAACAAGACGTCTATTTGTCCTCTCAACACTGAAAGATATATGAGAAAGGAGATGAGATAATATTTGTTTGGTATAATTGGCCACCATAACAACAAAATATGTTTTCGTTGCAAGGTCCTGTCTGTTTGCAATATGTGTTTTCTGTCTTTTGGCTCGGTCTTTGTTTCCTCCACAAAAGATGAAGTGACCCAACATGGAGTCTTTCCATTTTGCACAGTCTCTCACTACTTCTATCCAGTGTGTTTTTTTTTTTTTTTGGGCTGTTAGAAAATCTCCCATGGATGATTTGTTTATATTTGGTTTGATAATTATATGTAAATAAAACACACAAATAAGGCCTTATCATGCAATTTTTTTACTGCTTCTGATATTTTCCATTACTTAATTTTAAAAAAACACATTAATTTCTTTAATTGAGTGTTAGACCTTCAAACATTTTCATAAATCAAAATTTGCAGATGCCCCTGCAACAGTTGAGAATATCCAGACAGCCTGTTTGAATGATACTAGCCTGTACACCTTTGGAAACTAGAAGAGAAAACTCAAGATCTCTCACAAAGGCATTGAAACTCATGGTAGACCAAGCTGGTCATGTTTCTGAAAATCAATTTTAAGATTACAGAGTGTCTACAGTGTTGTCTATTCTGTGATCAGTGTTATTAATTAAAGTGACAAATTATTGATCTATATTTTATAATATGAATTTTATTTTCCAAAATGTTCATTTTATTGCATTTTTGCTGGTTTGTTATCATATTTATGAGTCTTACTGCTAGTTACTCTTACTATTATTGTATCTTCTGTTGTCATTTTGTAATGATTATCATAGAAATATGCTTTGAATATGTGGAGGGAAGAAGAAGTGTCAGAAATTAACATTTGTAAAAACTAGATATTTAAAGATACCAAGGCATAGGGTTGCCAGACATCCCAGTTTTTCAGAACAGTCCCAGTTTTTGAAGAACAAATTCAGTCCTGAAAACTGCTTTCAGGACACCTAATTGTCCCATTTTTTTTTCCTTTCGAATGAAAGAATTGTGCATTCAAGTTCTTCTCTCTCCCTACAATTTTAGGTTGGCAGACTGTTATATAGATTTTAAAACAACAAAACAGTGGAAACTTTATTTGTTATTCCTGTCACCGAGTTGGAATTGATGGAATTCATAGGTTTTGTGTCATTTCGTTTTTCACTCTTTTCTTTTCTATAAAATGAGGGAGAAATGACCATGAAGCAGAATGTAAAATGTGTAAGTGTTACATTGCCATTTTGTATGGCGCAAGAGCAGATATAAAAAACCATGCAGCAAGAGAAAAGTACAGTTTAAACATGTGTTTTGCGAATTTTTTGGTTTTGTGACTGATGCTAGTAACCATGATGATGAGAAAATTTCCCTATTGATTGTTCAGTACTTTAGTTCTAAAAATGATGTAAGTGCTTAAACTGGGTTCTTTAAAAAGTGAAACTGGCTCTAAAATAAGCAATTACTGTGTTGATATATTAAAAGGAAACAATATTGATAAATGTAAATGCATTGCGTTCTGTGGTGACAATGCAAATACTAATTTTGTTGGAGTATTATGAACTGGTACGAACAATGTGTCCACAAAATTGAAGAGTGAACTAAATGAAAACCTTCTCAGTGTTGGAGGCCCTGTGCACATACTTCATAATGCGGTAGAGCCAGCAGCTGGTGTTCTAACTGTAGATGTGGAAACTATAATAATTAAATTGTTAAATTATTTCTCAATATACACTATACTCTCAGAGCGCCTGAAAGAATTTTGCAAATGTGTGGATATAGAATATCGGAAGTTGCTGTCACATATAAAAACAAAGTGGTTATCTTTGCTTCCTGCAGCAGAATGAGTATTACAACTTAATGAAGCACTAAAATCATTTTTACCCTCAGAAGAAAAAGCATCAAAAAATCTTGATTGCCCTGTTTGAAAATCCCCATCAGTGAACCCAATCTTTGATTTGTCCAAAGCCAGATGAGTATATTTAATAGACAAGTACTTAAATTGGAGAAGCCAGGCAGTAGCATCTTAGAAGTAGGTGTAAAGTTAGGGGAAACCTTTACACTGATAAATCACCAGAAAGAAGACTTCCCCTAAAAGTGAAATCTGCTGTGAAACAAGCAGAAGATGGAGTAGGTCTATCAGCTGGAGATATAAATAAATTTTATGTTGAGGTGGAAGAGTTTTATAAAACATGTCACTCTTATGTACAGAGGATGACACTTTTGAATGAATTTTTCATCCGTAAGTGGATGCTCGTAGGCTCCGTACCAGTATAGTCTGAAGTGGAAGAGGTGGTAAAGTTTCTGCAAGACATGGGACAGTTAACTGACGATTCACTATTGTTTGATAAATTCACATATATGAAGCACTGTATTCAAGCATTACTCACAAAAGAGAAGAACAACTGAAATAGCATAACAATTCAGGAGAAGTGGACCTATTTCTGTGGACAGTCTGAATCTTTGGAGTAGTACTCAAAGTTACTAAGACTATGTGGATTTATCTTTAGTGTTCCTCGTCATATTGGAAATGTGAAAAGGATATTTTTTTTAATGAATGTCCAATGGGCAGAGGAACAAAATCACCTTCATGTCTCAGCAGCTGAAGCAATACTTATATGTGCTTTTAATTATCGAATGAGCTGCTCAAAATTCTATGATTATGTCGGTCAGTGGCAAGAACTCCTTTCCTGAAGTTTGAAGTCAGATAATTACTAGAAGCAAGATGCAGGGACAGCAGGATAATGCAGGATCTCGGAGGTAAATATCTGACAGTAAAATACATTTGTATTCATATAATGTTCTACATCCTATGAGTTAATTTTGAGCTATTTTCGTTTCAAAATGTAAGCAAAGCATAAAATATTAAACATAGGTATTATAGATAAATGAAGTACTAGTACTTTCTGGTCTTCTGAGCTGAACAATAATATTAGTGTGGCGTAACTTACATTCTTTCCTTGGATATGCTCTTTGAAAACAAAACTGTTAGATTTTAGGACATGTCTGCTATTGTTTATTGGTACTTAGTGATAATACTGGAGCAGCTTTTCTTTTTTTCAATCTAACAAAAATATCTCAGTTTTTCCTTTATAGAATCTGGCTACCCTACCAAGGTACCAACAAGAAAACAAAGTTATGTTTACTAAGAGATATTCCCAGTGGCAACATATGGATGTGAAACATGGACACTTAACAAATCACTAGAAAAGAGAATAACAGCATTTGAAATGAAATGTTACAGAAGGGCACTTAGAGTATTATGGACAGAATGAAAATCAGAGATACTAATGAGATTAGGTGTTACAGAAAACTGGCTCATTAACACCATAAAATTTAGAAAGCTGAGATACTTCAGCCACATCAAGAGACACAATAGCTTGGAGAGGTTGGTAGTAGAAGGTGTAGTGCCCAGAAGAAGATAAAAGGGATGACTTCACTGCAGATGGACTCAGGACATCACGGAAAGTCTGAATCTGTCACTACAAGATTCCGGTCAACTTGTACAAGACCGTATTGCATTTAAGGAGGCTGTGAGAGGGACAACGTTTTGGAAAGAACATGTCACATGAAAGATATTTAAAGATATAGTTATTCAGTTATAAACTGTTTCCAGTTAATGGCCAGCCATATTGTGAACAAAAAGTTTGATTCAGATGTTAAAATATATATTGAAATCATGTGACACACATAATACTCATTTTCAAGCTGTCTCATTCTTCTTTTGTGTAGCTGTTTGCGATATTTTTTTTGTTTTTTTAAACTGCTTGTTTATTTTTAGATTTGCATCTGTATTTTATTTATTTTTAGTTTTGCATACGTTTTCTAACATGTACTTTCTCTTATTTGTGTAGAAATTGTTATTGTGAGAGAAGGCAAAGTGTTTGAGCATCTGTATGTATAATAACTTTGTAGTTCACTGCAATAAACATGAGAGAGAATTCAGTAAGATGATCATTCATATTCTGATAATGAAACTGGTAAGTATTCAGTTTCAATCTGAAGATCATAAATGATTGGTGATATACCATAATGGATCTCTTTGTTTTAAGTGAGATGAGTCTTCATATTATGTAAACATAGAGTTGTCATTATGTGTTTTTTTTTATAGTTTTAATTACGTTTGTATTTTGATTGTTGTGCAAATTTGTAACTTTTCAAACTTACTCTGGCAAAACCCTCACTGAACTATTTTTGTATGTATATTTTTGTAGTAAAACCAGTTCTTTTTTTAAATGACACACTTTTATGACACAGAATTAGAAATCCAAAACTGATTTGTCTAATATTTGTCACAGGATAGCAAAAGGTTAATGTTTCTTCCTAAATTCTTTAACCATTTTGATTTCAATATAAATATATAATGCATATTTGCAAGTCAGTTTCTCTGAAAAATGTTTTCTATAAAAATGATGAGTAATGTTTATATGGCTAGACCTAAATGAAAAATATAATAATATAAGAATATGCAAATTAACATTGTACGTGATGGATTTGCTATGTGTTTTTGATTGGAAATTCAAATGAAAATAAAATTTCTTTGAAAGCTTTTATATTGAACTCTTTTACTTTTGAAAAAAATCTTTTCTAAAGCCAAAAACTGAATTGATAAAAATAAATCTAGTCAATTAGGAAGGAAGGATCATCATTCAAGCACTCTGAACACATCCCTAGGTGCTTGGATCTCTTCTTCAATATCCCTTTCTGCATACCAGTAACTGATGACACCCATTCTTTGTTGGTTGGCCATCTGTCTGGAGCTCTTGATGAGTCATTCATTTTTTTGCCACCCAAGGTTCACCCCTAACTCTTTCATTCTCGACAACAATCTTACATCTCTTACATCTCGACAACAATTTTACATCCTTCCCGTGCCATCAAACATCACATAGGGCCCACACAGTTGTTTGCCAAGTTCTCCCGTTTTCTGCAAGTTTTTCAACCTTATCAAGGGAAGTTATGCCCACTAAACTGGCTTCTCTTAACAATGTCCTTTTTAGAGTTTCATGTGGACAACCTCTTTTTCTTCGGCCTATTGTGCTCCACTTGATAGCTTGTTTTGGTATTCTCTGATTGTCTCTTCTCATCACATGGGATGTCTCCCATGAGACAGGTTGTGTTGTTTGCTCATCTGCCTTATCTCTGTGCTGTTCTTGAATTTGTTATATTTTATATCAACTATTTTCCTTAGGCATATGTTTTCAAAAGAGTCTAATTTCTTGTCTATTTCTTTAGTTGATTTCCAGCTTTCACATGCATAAATGAGGGTGGATATTACATTTGAATTGAATAGTCTTAACTTGGTTTTTGTGCTTGTAACTTTTGAATTCCATATGTTCTCAAGATTTTTTAAGGACAATGCTGCTTTTGCAGTTCTAATTCCAACTTCCTTTCTAGTGTTACCATCCTGGTCTATGTAGTGCCATGGTATGCAAATTGATTTACTTCATCAACAGCTATTCCTACTACGTATATTTTTCCTTCTTGATAATCAGAAATTTCATAATTTTTGTTTTGTCTTTGTTAATTTCAACACCTATTTTGCTAGCCAAGGAAGACAGGGAATCTGTTTATTCCTGCATCGATTTCACGTTGTCACCAATGAGAGTTATGTCATCTACAAAATCAAGATCTTCTATTTTGGTCTCATGTACCCAATCAATGCCCATTTACCAGTGCAGCATCTTTTCATTATAAAGTCTATGGCAATTCCAGAAAGCCAGGGAGATAATATACATCCTTGTTTCACACCTATTTCAATCTGAAACCATTCGCTCATTCCTTCTTCTGTCTTGACTGCACAAACATATCCGTTGTAGAGATCTCTAATGATGTTGACAAGTTTAAATGGTATTCCATAGTCTTAAAATTATCCACAATGAATATCTGTGTATGCTATCAAATGCCTTTTTAAAGTCTATTAAGTTTAGGATTAATGGTTTTTGATTTTCAATATTTTTCAATATTCTTAACAACAATGCTGATTCATAATCGTCAGTGAAATCCTTTGTTTGATCAGCTTCTGTTATAACACTGACGACGTCTGCTCAATCCATTGCCTGCCCCTTCTTCCATGACAGCTGAGACAGTAAAGTGATCTGCTCTTTCGTTTCCTCTGATGCATGGTCTGGTACAAAAATAAATGTCAGCTGTTGAATCTGTGACATCTGCAGGGATTTGAGCCACTGTTGCCTTAAAGAGCTACCCTGAATTTTCTTTAGCATGTTCATTGAATACCTCAAGATACAGGCTTGTGTGTAGTCTTGTGACTTGAGCCAGCTCAGAGCTTTTGTCACAGCCATGGTTTCCATAGACACGGAAAAGAACAAATATATCCATATTACAAGAACTTAATATTGAAGAAGGTTGGCTAGTAAAGAGGATTAAACAGAGAAAACTTAAATATTTTGGACACATTAAACATCATGATAATTTAGAGAAGACAGTCTTGGAAGGGTACATAATGGGAAAAAGAAAGAGAGGAAGACAAAGGCGAAGATGGCTACAAGACATCATTGATAATCTGCAAATGGATGCATCAACAGCAGGGCATCTTGCTTACAATTGAGAGGCCTACAGGAGAGCTGTTAGGGGGCAAAGTTCCGCAAGGGGCATGCAAATGACTGACTGACTGAAACAAACATCTAATAATTTATAAAATAAGCAAACTCCAAGTGTGTAGGTCAAACTCTGAAGATTCTCTCAATATGGAACAATTTGTTCTGCTAGTGCAAAAGTACTCCAAGACTCCAACATCGCCAAGAGACAATATCGTCCTCAGCTAAGCAAAGGGACTTCTTCCTGCAAGCTCAAACATAAAACTAGTAACTACAAAGAAAACAGAAAGAAAAATTCCCCTATCTTCCAAAACAAGCAATTTGCCTTATCTCCAAAAATAAAATGTTCCTATGATCCAAAAATAAAAGAAAATTTCCCTAAGAGTAAAAAAATAAACTGCCTATACTTATTTTAATACTGATTGAAATATCAATTAAAGACTAGTGAGTTATCCATAAAAATAACCCACATATCAGAAATGCAATTAAGGGTCCTAATTTCTATATAACCATATTCAAATTACTGAGATCAATAATACTACAACTACTACTCATAAACAATTATACAATGAATGAAGTAGCTACACTATAATTGCTACAGATAAGAGTGTCATTTCACTCTCTAGTCAATTATACAACTCACAATTAAACTACAAAACTTCATCTTACCAAAGCTGCTACTAAACTAACCTTTTAACTAATATAAATACTAACTAACTACAACAAGGTGATGCACACAGCTGCCGTTCTGAAGGACTCTCCTTCTTGAAGACGAAAACGAAACATCAAGAATTGACCATGAACGTACCCGTCTCGAAGGTAACTAACACTGTCTCCAAAATGTTTCAGACATTTTTTGAACAAAAAGTTTCTGTCGAATGAACTGCTCACACTGTAGTATAAGCACTGCGCTGTCTCTATGTCAAAACAATTCCACCATACCTTTTGTGAAGAAACTCACGATACCAAACCTGGCGTGTCTACGTAGCTGAAGTCATGATGATGTCAGGCGCGTAGCAACCCAATGTCGTCTGGCCTGTAGCTCACATCTGTGGTAAGCGGCAGATTACTAGCTACTGACTGGTAAGGAAGGTGAGGTTAACATCTCAGGCACGGAGGCAATGCTGGCATCTCTGGCAATGCGTCCCTACAATCAATCCCAAGGACTGTATGCCCCTCCCTTCTGAACTTACTCCTACTCTGGCCTCCTTTTCGGGCCAGCACGAATGTTGGTTACCCAGCTGTAGAATTTCCTCCCGACATGACAAAACTAAGCCGACCCAACTGGCAAGAATGCAAAAAAAAAAAAAAACTATGCGTGCAAAATGTAAAAACTAGGGGAAAAAAGTAGGAACAGCTTTATTACTTGACTACAAAGATGTGACGTTTCGGCGTGAGCCTTAATCATACAAACATACATAGTACGAAGAATTAGAGAAAGGAGATAAAGTATAGATTCACATGAATCCTATGTTTTAAAAAAATGTACTGTTCAAAACAAAAAAAAAACAAAAACAAAAAAACGCAACAAACACGATGTTGCGATTTAAACTGAAGTTTGCTCATCAGACAAGAGCAAATTACCTGAAACGTTCACTTGGACATCAACTTCACGTGCTGAGCTGAATTGTACTCAGCAGATGATTCATGAGCACAGAAAAGCGACACAAGTCAAAACAGCATTTTTTGACAGTAACTCATGACAGGTTCACGATAATCCAATGAAATTTACTGAACACAAAACTCACTGACCATGTTATTGATGCCTATAAAAGATTTGACGCTCCTCGAATCAATTCATTTGAAAATTCAATGCGCAAGTATGGCTCATCTCACTACAGAACAACGACCCATCATCATTGGACATTTACAGACTGGACAGTCACAAAATGTAGTTGCCAGACAATTTAATATGGTTAGAAGTACTATTAATCACCTTTGGAGACGATTTAAAGAAACTCTGGCTCAGTTGCAGGCCGGTCTCGCCTGGTTTGGATATCAGTATATACCCGCCAGGTGAGAGGTGGTTGCCCATCCAGTCCACCGTTGGACTTTCTCACCTGAAAACCTCAGCGTGATTAGGATACGCATATATCCCCATCGGATGAGAGATGGTTGCCTGTCTAGACTGCACTGGTCCAGTGTCTCTGACTTCAGCATTCTGTGGTCGTGCCGCCGCTACCCTTCCTAGTAGTGACCAGGATTGAGCTTTATCCAGGAGGACGAATCCCCGCCGCTAGTAAGTTTCACCCCTGAGTTAAGCCGGTTTAGGCGTATTATCCCAGTATGGGCGTGTTTAGGACGTGACCGACCTCTAGAGTGGAGGTACCGTGACATGATTAGTCATCAAGTTTCACTCCTGGGTTAAGCCGGTTTAGGCATATTTCACCAGTGGCCGCCCTCTAGAGCAGAGGTGCCTTGGTATGAGAAGCTCTCGCCGCGAGACTACTGGACATACCGATTAAACTTCACTTTATCTTTTCCATCACCTTTTTCACAGCGGCGCCGCAAGGCAACCCTAATCGCATTTTCTTCATTGGCCGGGACTGTGCCACCACTCTAGACATGTGCTTCTTAACATTTTTTTTTGGGTCTTTTTTATCATAGAGCATCTCTCCAGCCTATGTGGGCCCCAAAGGATCCATGGACCCAGATTGTAAGAACCACTGCTCTAGATGATCATCTTTATACCAAGGATAGATACAGATAAAAGTATTTAGTAAACATTCAGGAAACACAGGATGAGGACGCGCATGCAAGAGGTGGAGGGGGGAAATTACAGATTCGTCCCCTCAACACTGAAAGGTGTTTGAAGAAGGACACAAGAGAAGATAAGGCAAAGACTTCACAACTCAAGTGATTATTTTTGTTGTTGATTTCTTTTGTCAAATAGTAGGTATTTGCTGGTATCAGAGGTCCAAATGTAGTGATTATTCTATTTTCTCTCTCTCTCTCTCTCACTCTCTCTCTCTCTCTCTCTCTCTCTCTCTCTCTCACTCACTCTCTTTTATATTTCAAATGATCAGCAAAAAAAGTGTGAAACAGTGCAAAATTATGACTTTTTTGTCTTTTTGCATTTGGCACTGATAACTTCAGCTTACTCTGATGATTGTATTTGTACTTGTATGAACTCCCTGTAACTGCAAACTGTTGTTCTTTGCTGCCGATGCTGTAGAGATGTTGAGGCACGCATCGTATTGGCGTGGGAGTGGGTTATGACGGCTACTTTTTCAGTCCTGGAGTACAGCTAAAAAGAAGGGGGTGTGCAATGGTTCTTTAGCAGACTCCACCACCATGGGGACTATGGCAATCCCTGCCCTGTTAGCCAGGCTATGCCTGTTACTGGAGGTACAACGGTGAAATGGGACAGGGTCTTGGTCAGCTATGGGTTGCCAACCCTGACATGGCATATCAGCTACGAGTCGCTGATTGCCTCAACAGGCATTTTCACCCCCTTACTCTGATGCATACAGGCAAACAGGAATGATATGTATTATCATCATCATCATCAGAAGGTGCCGTGCCGACTGGCGTTGGCTATTATGCTTCTCCAGAGTGCACGATCCTTCATGCAGGCCATCAGCTCAGTTGGTGATCTCCTCTCACACCATCCCGTCAGACTGTTCAGTATCATTTCTCTTGGTCTTCCTCTTGATATTCTTCCTTCTATTTTTCCTGTTATAATATTTTCAATGTCCCCTCTTCTCACTGCATGACATATGAAAGTACATTGCTCTCTCTTATGTTTTTTTTACAAGATTTTTTGTCTCTCCAGCTCTTCTCATACATTCTTCATTGGTTATTTTTGTTGTCCAGGGGATTCGCGATTCTTGTGCAGACCTGCCTATTGTCCATGATTCACTTCCATATAACAAGATAGGTTCAATATAGCATTTTAGGACTCGTTTTCTAACATTCATTGATAAGGATGTGTTGGATATTTTTCTCATTCTCTGAAATGCTTGAAGCATTGTTTTGATGAAAGATGACTTCTCTCATCAATTTTCCTCCACGCTTTTCCTTCAATTTGACCTGCAGTTGCTTCACAAGGTTAGCATAATAGGCCCCGGTGACCGTTCTGCCCTTTTGAAAATAATCTACCAATAGCACACCTTCTGAATCCCAAAAGATGGAAGCCATCACTTTGCCTGCAGACAGAACTACCTTTGCTTTCTTTGGAGGTGGAGATCCATGATGTTTCCACTGCTTTGACAGTTCTTTGGTTTCTGGTTGAAAATGATGAACCAAAGTCTCATCCATAGTCACAAATTGCTGAAGAAACTTTTCAGGATCTGCAGAAAAATGGCCAAGATTGTCTCTTGACATGTTGAGACGCTGTCGCTTGTGATCAGCTCCAAGAAGTTTGGGACTCATCTAGCAGTGACCTTTGTCATTTGAAGATCACTGTGAATAATGGCATGAACACGTTCCTGGGAGATGCCCAACTCAATAGCAATGTACCGCTCAGTTAGTCGTCGATCCTCTATTATCATGTCATGGATTCTGCCGGTAGTTTCATTGGTGGTTACTGTTCTTGGTCTTTCTAGACAAGGATCATCTTCCAGACTCTCCCTTCCATGTTTGAATTGAGCTGCCTATTTCCTCAGTGTGCTATAAGAAGGGGCACTCTCTCCTAGAGTCTGGTAACACACAATAATTAGTGTATACGTATATAACTATACACGAAGCACTGCAGTAAAGCTGTGATACCAGAATGTATAAAATAGGAAAAAGTAGGAGCAACTTTATTACTTAACGATTACAAAGTTGTGACGTTTCGGCATGAGCCTTAATCATACAAAAACATACAGGACGAAGAAATAGAGAGAGGAGATAAAGTATAGATTCACATGAATACTAACAAAAATGGGGAAGCGGGAAGGGAGAGACAGTTATACACTGTTGACCTAGCTAGGAGAAGTTGAAACAGAAGATTGGGGAAGAGGGGTTGCAAAGTGATGCTGTGAGGAGGTTTGACAAGTAAGAAGGGGTGGACTTAGTACTATAATGATTGAAGAGAATGTTAAGTGTAGCTAAACATGTGGCTGCAGCGTCTCATAATTTTTAATGCAGCGGTTCTCAAGCGCCAGGTGGCTTGTGTCATCTGCGTGACATTGTTTGATGGCTGTTACCAGAAAATCAGATTTGCCTCTGTGGTTGGGGCCATTGAAATGATTTGGTACTGGTTTCGAAGCATGCTGGGCGATATCGTACAGATGTTTTTGCATGCGGTCCCCTAATCTGAGGTCAGTCTCACCAATATGTTATCCTGCATCTTTTGCAAACGATGACATATATCACATTACGGGACTCTCATGTGAATCCCTCATGAAGAGTGAGGATAGTTTTGGGAAAGGTGATTGTTTTCGTTTCCCAGACTACAGGGAAGGTAACGCAGCGGGGGCGGTTACATTTTCTGGTGCCAACATATGTAAGGCTCTGCTTCAAGTGGCTGTGGACGAGGATGTCCTTAAGGTTTGGTTCACGTTTGTAGGCCAATAGGGGTGGATCAGAGAAAATGTCGCGAGTGTCGGAATCGAGTTGGATTATCGGCAGATGACGATAAAGAATTTTCTTAACCATCTGACCGTGCGGGTGGAAAGGCAGTACTAACTTAACTCTGTCAGATGGAGTAACAGGCTTTTTCCTGAATACTTCTTTGAGGCTCACTAGTTGGATATGTTTGAAGGCTTCACCTTTCTGGGTAGTGGCGATGACGGAAAAATTCTAATAACTTGTTGGACTGATCTATAAAGTCCAAATTATCCTGACATATGCGGCGAAGACGGAGGAGTTGGGAGTATGGGATGGAGTTCTTAACAGGCTTCAGGATGGGAGGAGGTGTAAAGCAAATAGGTGTGGCTGTCGGTGGGCTTGTAAAATACAGAGGTGACAAGCCTGTTTGTGCCAATAGAAATTTTAATGTCTAAAAAGTTAACAGACTTGTCAGAAATTCTAGGTCAACATTGTATCACTCTCTCTCCCCTCCCCGGTTCCCCATCCACCACCCCCGGTTACAACCCACCGACCACATATCACAGGTCTCTATTTAAACAGTCTCCACGTTCTACTAAATCTATTCCTGACACACACCGCCGGACAAGTCACACCTTACAATTTACAGCTAAGTACTCTTTTTAAAATTTTTTTGTTATTATTCATGTGAATCTATACTTTGTCTCCTCTCTCTATTTCTTCGTCCTGTATGTTTTTGTATGATTAAGGCTCATGCCAAAACGTCACAACTTTGTAATCGTTAAGTAATAAAGCTGCTCCTATTTTTTCCTATTTTATACATTCTCCTGGAGTCTGTACCATATCCTCATGGATCTCCTTCAATGATAAGCCCTTGATGCAAAGGTAGCAAATGACTGCTTGATGAGAAATGTTATTCATTTTTTCAATTTCTGCTACCCCTTACCACTTCAGTAGCCAATAAAAAAAAAATTGGTTGCAGTTAATTTCTTGAAACTTGATGTTTAATCTTACATTAACCTGTATTACAAATGCACCTAATGTCAACTATGCATTTCAAGCATTTGTATCTTATGCAGAGAACTTATCATCACCCCTCATAAGATACAAAGTTTACACTGGTATACAGCAGGAAATGAAAGACGCTGGCGATAGTTGGGACATGTGCTCTTGATGACTGATGACTCATTACCAAAAACAGCACTAAGATGGACACCACAGGGGAACAGAAGTAAGTTTAGACCAAAGGAGACATGGAGAAGAACAACAGAGAGGATGTTGAGCAACAGAGTGGAAAAAAAGACAAAGGACAGGCATTTGTGGAAAACCCTTGTGGAAGCTCCATGTGCCTTGGGCACTTAAGGTTCAGAGAGAGAGAGAGATCAGGAAATACTGCTGGGAAAAAAATACTAACCAGAGACAAGTGTAGCGATGTGATGTGATGTGTTGTGATGTGACAAGTGATATATCTGAAGAATTACAACAGCATTGGCAATATATAAACTCCTCATTATAGGAAGAATAACTTGGTCATGACTGGTCCTATTTCCAAAGAGAGAAAATGATGGGGGTCTAATAGGATGTGAGTTTAACAGGATGTGAGTCTAACAGGATGTGAATTTAACAGGATGTGAGTTTAACAGGATGTGAGTCTAACAGGATGTGAGTTTAACATCTCAGGAAGCTCTGGTAAACCTTGAGCTAGTCGCACGATTCTTCAGACTGTCAAACAAGCTTATGTCAGCTGCAGCACAGTAAATGCTAGACACACATTCCCTGACAAGACACATGTACACTGACAAGAAAAGACACATGTACGCTGACGAGACAAGACAAGACATATGTACGCTGACAAGACATATGTACGGTGATAAGACTTGGTCATCTGTACTACAGAAAAGACAAATAACTGTCAACATCAAAGTATACATATTCTTTCAGGTGACAGTTGCTTTTGTTAATTTTATTGTTAGCTAGGACAAAACAAATAAGACACAAATGCAATAAAGCTAAAGAGGAGTGGCTAAATAAGAAATGTAATGAAACACAGACACACCATCATGGAAACGCAAGAGATATGTACAAACAAAAGAGTTAACAAACCAAAGGGCATACCACAAGACTGGTTGCCTGAAGTCAAAGGAGGGGCATACAATAATGGACAGAGATGAAATAATGGCACGATGGTGCGAATACATTAGAGAACTCTATGAGGACAATAGAAGCGAAATAGACATACGAAATAATAATGAAGGGCCTCCTATATTAAAAGCAGAAGTGAAAGAAGCCATCAAACATAAGAACAACAAAGCACCAGGACCAGATAAAATTACCAAGGAAGAATTGGGAGCATTAGTAGAGCTTGGCATAGAAATAATTACCAGATTGCTGAATGACATCTATAACAGTAACTATGTCCCATCAGACCTTTTGCAATCAGTTTTAATTGCCCTACCAAAGAAACAATGTGCAGTTGAATGTGAAGACATCGAACCATTAGTCTTATGAGCCATGTTACCAAAATTCTACTTCATACTGTTATGAGAAGAGTCAGGAGCAAAATAAATTGCTGAAGAACAGTGTGGCTTCGTCGAAGGAAAAGGCACAAGTAATGCTATATATATATATATATATTGAGAACACTAATGGAAAGATCAATAGAAGTAAAGATGGACCTACATTTATGCTTCATAGACTACTGTAAAGCATTTGATAAAGTGAGACACAGAAATTATAAGAATGCTGGAAGACATCAACATAGATTGGAAAGATCTGAAACTCATCAAAAACATATACTGACAGCAATCAGCAGCAACAAAGGTTGAGAACCAAATAGGAGCATTCCAAGACATAAAATTGGGAGTGAGATAAGGAAGTGTTCTATCTCCTGACCTCTTCTCCTTGTACAGCGAAAATATAATGAGAAATATAAAGAGCTTGCCAGGAATATCAACTGGCGGGTACAACCTTAACAACTTAAGATATGCAGATGACACAAATGCTAAAAGTGAAGGGGAGTTATAGGCTCTTCTGGACATCGTGGTTCGTGAAAGTAAAAGTAAGGGTCTCAGCCTGAATAAAACAAAGACTGAAGTGATGGTCATCTCAAGAATACCACCAAAATGTAGCATGGCACAAAACTGAAAGAAGTTGATAGATTCAAGTACTTAGGAACAATTATAACAGCTGATGGGAAATGTCACATTGAAATAAAAAGCAGATTTGCCCAGGCCAAGTCAGCATTCCAGAAAATGAGAAACATCTTGTGCAACAGATCCATATCAATGGAAACAAGATTTCGAGTACTTAAATGTTACATCGAGTCAATTTTGTTTTATGGATGTGAAGCATGGTCCATGAATAAGAGAGTACAGCGAGAAATAGAGGCCATGGAAATGTGGTTCATAAGAAGGATGTTGAAGGTACCATGGACAGCCAAGAAAACCAATGAAGAAGTCTTAAGAGATGGTGGAGTTAAAAGGCAAATTACAGCAAAGATCAGAGGTAGACAAGTGAGATATGTAGGATATTTTCTGAGAAGAGGAAAATTGGAACACATTATAGCAAATGGAAAAATTGAGGGAAGAAGAGACAGAGAAAGACAGAGAGAGAAGTTATTGGATGGGCTGTCAGTGTGGCTAGGAAGAAAGTCAGCGGTGGATCTAAAGACAGGGAACTGTGGAGAGGAATGATCGTCTATGCCACATGGCATGGCACTTGATTGATTGAGGAAAAAACAAAAATGTGAAATTAAGAACTGTGAGAAAATTAGATGAACATTTGCAAACAGATAAATCTTAAACAATGTGGGGTAATTATTAACCCTATAAAACTCATCTTATAAGAATTCATTTTTATTATTAACATGATAACTGGAGGCATTCAACACAAAATAATGGAACACAATTCGTGTATAAAAAAAAAAATAATAAAAACTATTACAAGTTATACTTAAGTCAATGACTAAATCTGTCAAACAGAACCTTTACATAAGATATTAAAAGTATAACCATGTAATGTTATCACCAGGTGTAAAACTATAACAGAAACAATAAACACAGACTGGCCATCAACCACTGGCTGACCCATCTCTTGGCCTTGACTCCATATAATTTTAGAATTTTAAGGTTTGAAAATAATAAAATTTAACCCTTTCCTGCCCTTTTTTTTAAAATGAAGATCTACTGGAGAATTAAATTTTTTGTACGTACATCTTCACATATCACTTTTTAGTTTCACTGAGAAAAAAATTTTTTTTTAACTTTCCTTATGTTTTGATTGCTGGATGATATTCATAAAAATTAAATACATAAATGGTTAATAAGCTGTATGAATTAATATATCCTGTATATAATCATTTATACCAAATGTGCTGAAATTAACAAGGAAAAAGAATTCGCCTAAGAAAAGTCTAACACAGGACTGAAAACCAAAATAAGTTTGCCCAATCTTCGACACAAGAAGGACAGGGTTAATGTCTCTGGTAAATATTTTTTATTTTACAAACTGTTGATTTTCATGGCACTTTTTCTTCAAGAATGAACTGAGTGTAAAACATTGGCAACCTGATAAAAACTGATTAAGAATCTGGGCTTAAACTAAATGGCACAAACATGAATAATACTGGAATCTACAAATTTACAAACTTACAGAATAAACTTTCTCAAAATTACATAAGCTGCTGTAAATCAGAAGTATTGTAAAAAAAAAAAACAGCTATATACTGTTGATAGTAATTAAACTGCTAACAGTAGTTTATTTAAATAAGTGTAAACAGTATCATTTGAAAACTATAAAGTGCTAAAAGTTTTCAACAGGTTGATTATACAAAAGCATGACAACAATCAACTTTTCTATGGCATAAATTTTACAACACTATGATAAGTATCACTCCAGTGATCACTGAGGCCCAGATCTAAGTCTGCGGAGAAAAGAATAGGACGACTACCAACTTCCACACAAGGTGACTATGGGGGTTGGGGGACAGACCAACAACCCCTTCACCCAGAAAAAAATCGTAACATTACAGAAACATGGAGAAGAAACCCAGAAAACTTTCTGTCTTGGAAAAGGAAGGCACTCTGATACACACGGAGGGCTTATGTTAAGCAATGTGTTATCAACATGCATACACAAATCTGGTGCATACAGAAATACAAATGCATGTATACATTACAACAAAGTAGACTTTAATAAGTTATAATTAGCTAGAAACAATACATTATAGTAATACTGATTCTTGTCTTTTAGCTGAAAGTTTTATATTTTAAACTGCTGGTGTCCTTATTAGTCCTCACAATTTCTGATCTAGGCTTTTTCTGTTCAGAAGGTCAGATCTCATAAATTTTCACTTCATTAAAAAAAAAAAAAGACATAATGGCTCCTTTCATCATACAAAATGGTTCTGAAGTAGACAAATGTTAACTGTTAGTTGCCTTGCAGCTTTTTTTGCAGATTTTTTCAGTTAATTTTACTAAAATTTGATACATAACTGACCAAAGTAAAAAAAAAATCACATAGCACTGCATTTATATCCTCAGTCATGTAGCACTGCACTTATATCCTCAAGTCCAACCTTTCATTTCCTCCTCAAATGATACAGTAACTCTGTTTTAAGTCAGTCTCTATGTAGCATGGTCATTAACCAGTTCTTCCCATTACTGGTGGCTGATTTTAAAAAAAAAAAACAACCTCTTTACAAAAAATACTTGTATCTTGGTTTTTGATCTACCTTTTAGGTTCCAGAAGTTAATCCACCTCACAGTTATTTAATCTGTATGGCCTAAGATTATTGGAGTTTAACATCTGAGAATAAAAAACATGAAACTTTCTAACTTCCAAATGTGTACTGGCTGACATCATTCAGGCAGGATGTTTGGATGTTCTCAACAGTAGCAGGAGCATCTGTCAATAACAATCATTGACAAAAAAAGAAAATGAGCTCAAAATTTAATGTTTTAACATACAAAAATAAATAATGGAAGATATGAAATAAAAATTCTAGAATATTCTCAATGGGAATCAAACCCTCAGCACCACATAAATCTGGGTTAAAAATTATCAATGTTCTTCTCCTCACTCCTGTATGATGCAGGAGTGTGCATGCTATGATAAGGGAAAAGAATTTCAGCTACAAAAAAATTTAATGGCAAAAAAAGATGCTGAAAACAAGCTTACGGAATGGAAACCACTCAAAACTGTTCACTTCTGCTCTAGCTGCTTCCACGGCACGTTTCAGGGCAAACAGAACACAAGATCCAGTGCTCATAGGAGCTTCTCCGACAGCTGAAAAAAAAAAGTATCAAGATGATTTTTGAACTAATGGCAACTTTAGAGGCAAGAAAATTACAACACAAAAATTTGAACACAAAATGAAGGTTCAGACAACCTCGCAGCTAAGGAAATATAAGGTGTTAAACATTTTGTGAATGTAGGTACAACTGCATTTAGCTCGGTTCTCACATAAAGGGGAGTGTCTTGCTCCTGTCACACACTGGTCAATCAAGTTTAAAAATAGGTCCCTTGTCCTTAGGGAACAAGAGGCAGCAGGCCTGACAGTGGGCACATCACTTCTAAAATCTGAGTCGCTGAAATATGAATGCAGAAACAACACAAGCTATTTTTCAGCACTAAACTGCAACCAGAATGTTTCTTGGTTCCCAATTAACAAAAGTCTGCGGACCTCCTGCTGTTTCAAAATCCAGGTCACAGACACCTCCTTCCTCCCGTACTTTGGAAAAGCTTCACATCTGTATGGTGCCTATGTGTTTTAAATGCAAAATAATTTTTTTTTTCACAAAATATGGATAACCTTTAATGCGTAAAGGCTACATTACACTACAAAAACACAGTACAAACTTGATGAATTTTCAAAGTTAAGAAAAAACAGACAGCAATTAACATTCCTACTTGTTCTGACTGAACAGAATATGAAATGTGTGACAGCTAACCAACCTAAATATGGTGAGAGAAATCATGCCTATTCTTATTCTAAACAATCACTTCAACATCTGGCTCAATACTTCCTATTTTTAAATGTTAAAAAAAAAAACAAAAAAAAGGTCTTTCCTCCACACAGGATTTGCCGTAACATTGGTTGTTAAATATTTCACAGTAACAATTTTAAAAAAACCACCTTGAATTTTTGTCATGGACTCCCACCAATTAGGAACCACTGTGTTAGAATATATGTTCATTATTAAGCATTTCTGATCTTGGAAGATATGCGCTTAGGTATTAGATCTCTGTGATTTGTCCAGCAGAGTTTTGCTTAGTTTCCTGCTGTGCTTGGACATTTATTATGGAAGAAGTTCCTTGTCCACGTTGCACTAACACTCCTCTCAGCTCTGCAGATCAGCCTCACTGGCACTATGAAATCTGTTATGTCCAGAATTTTAGCAAAGTCTAAAGAGAGGGGGATGCCAGAAGATGGATTTTTTTTCTGTTTGGACTTGCTCCTCCATCACTAACCTTTCCAAGCCAATGAGAAAGTGATAGATTTAACACTTACAAGTAGTGGTTTTGAAGCTGATGAGAAACTACAAGTAGTAGTACTGCTCACTCTCATACCATAGCAGGAAAATGATCTGATTTGTTAGGTATATTACACATAAATAATTTTGTGCAAGTACAAGGACAAATGTTACTAATTATGCTCCAGTAACAATACTCTTGTACTGAAATTATGATAAACTGGGCCACAGAGAATGCTAATTAAAGTTACACTAACAGGTACAGTCACTCCTGCAAACTACCTTTAGAGCTTAGAACTCCAGACGGGTTTGGAGAATTTCTCAAGAATTTGGCATTGAATTTGATGGGCAGGTCTTTCCCTAAGGGAGGCTTGTATTCCTGGCACATAGAAATAAAAGGTGTGATAATATTCTGCCTAGGCTGAAGCTAAATGATGTGAGAGAGAGAGAGAGAGAAAGAGAGAGAGACATAACATAAGGACATGTGATGTGTAGAATTTGATCATAAGTAAATTCTAACAGACCAACTATGATTATTGAAGTCTATGTAGTTCTGGAGATTATCTATGTCTGGTCTCTATAGGTGAATTTTTTTTTCTTTTACAGCTCTATTTAGAAATTATGTTTTAACATGTCAGAACTTCACTACTGTAATTATTTCAGCTTACTTCTATAACTAAAAGTATATTTTAAAAATTGCAGCGTTTAAAAATATGGCTGGAACACATTTTATGTATAGTAACAAAAGAACATATGGCATTCAAAAGCTATAAGCACAAAAACCAAGTTAAGATTGTTCAATTTAAATGTAATATCCACCTTCATTTATGATTGCGAAAGCTGAAAAACAACTAAAGAAACAGACAACAAATTATAGACTCTTTTCAAAACACATCCTTAAGGAAAATACTCTGTATAAAGTGGAATGAATTCAAGAACAACACAGAGATAAGGCAGATGAATGAACAACAACCTGTTTCATGGGTGATCATAAAAAGAAAATGGACATATGTTGGTCATGTGGTGAGAAGAAATAGTCAGAGAATCCCAAAACATGGTATCAAGTGGAACACAACAGGCTGAAGAAAAAAGAGGTGATCAAGTGAAACTCTAAAGAGGACATTGTTAAGAGAGAGCAATTTAGTAGGCATAAAATCCCTTGATAAAGTTGAAAAGCTGGCAGAAGACAGGAAAACTTGGCAAACTGCCAGCAAGCCCTATGTGATGTTTAGCAGCACTGGTAAGATGCAAGAACCACAAAAGAAAAATGTGATAGTTCAATTCTCAATTCTTCACAGTGAGAGAAGAAATGAGATCAGATACTGTAGGTGAAGAATGGGGAATTTAAAATGCAGAAGTACAAGAAGAAGAAACAAACAATTAAAACCTATCAAATTATACAGATCACATATTCTTCATTAAAAGAGAACAGTAATATTGTGCTTTTGGAAAGACAGTGCAAAGTTCTTAGAATACAGGAAACAAGCTGAAACAAGCTCATAACTACCATATAAAACATTCAGCACTAGACATACCCAAGTGCCATCGGTCAATGCCTGTCCTGTGATGGGATCAAACTTCATTCCCTCCAACAGGAAGAGCCCACAACCCATGATGAAGCCACCTTCAAGCTGCCCCATGTCCAGTGCTGGGTTTAAGCTGTCCAACACATAAGATGTCTTATAAGATGTGTAATCATTCAAACAAGCAAAACATCTTACTTACATCTTACATCCTTCCCGTGCTGCTAAACGTCACATAGGGCCCGCATGGTAGTTCGCCAAGATTTCCTGTCTTCAGCAAGTTTTTCAATCTCATCAAGGGATGTTATGCCCACTGAACTGCCCTCTCTTAACAATGTCCTCTTTAGAGTTTCACGTGGTCGACCTCATCTTCGGCCTGTTGTGCTCACTTGATAGCTTGTTTGGGGATCCTCTGATTGTTTCTTCTCATCACCTGACCGACATATGTCCATCTTCTTTTTTCTGATCACCCATGAGACAGGTTGTTTGCTCATCTGTCTTATCTCTGCATTGTTCTTGAATTTGTTCCACTTTATACCAAGTATTTTCCTTAGGCATTTGTTTTCAAAAGAGTCTAATTTCTTGTCTACTTCTTTAGTTGTTTTCCAGCTTTCACATGCATAAAGGAGGGTGGATATTACATTTGAATTGAATAGTCTTAACTTGGTTTTTGTGCTTATAACTTCTGAATGCCATATATTCTCAAGATTCTTGAAGGTTTTTTGCAATTAAATTCTAACTTCCTTTCTGGTGTCACCATTCTGGTCTATGTAATTACCGAGATATGCAAAATGGTTTACTTCTTCAACAGCTGTTCATTCTACATATATCTGTCCTTTGTGGTTAATGAGAAATTTCATTATTTTTGTTTTATCCCTGTTAATTTCAAGTTCTATTTTACTAGCCATTGAAGACAGAATATCTTTTTACTTGCACTGATTTCACATTGTCACTGATAGGAGTTATGTCATCTGCAAAATCAAGATCTTCCAGTTGGGTCTCATGTACCCAGTCAATGCCAGTTTTACAAATGCAGCATTTTTTCATTATGAAATCTATGCCAATTCCAAAAAGCAATGGGGATAATACATGCTTGTGTCATGCCTGTTTCAATCTGGAACCATTCACTCATTCCTTGTTCTGTTTTGACTGCACAAACATATCCATTGTAGAGGTCTCTAATGATGTTGACAATCTTAGATGGTATTTCATATATTCTTAAAATTTGACAATCTTAGATGGTATTTCATATATTCTTAAAATTTGACAATCTTAGATGGTATTTCATATATTCTTAAAATCTGACAATCTTAGATGGTATTCCATATAGTCTTAAAATTCTCCACAATGATTTTCTGTGTATGCTATCAAATGCCTTTTTAAAGTCTATGAAGTTCAGGATTAATGGTCTTTGTTTTTCAATATTTTCTTTAAGTATTATTCTCAGAGTAAAGATCTGGTCGAGACAGCTCTCTCCTTTTTTTTAAATCCTGCCTGTTCTTCTCTCATTGCAGCATCCACTATATCTTGAATTCTATTAAGAATAACTTTGCAAAATACTTTTGACACAACTGATAGTAAGGTTACTCCTCTCCAGTTATTGTATTCGCTGAAGTTGTCTTTTTTTGGTATTTTAACAATGACTCCTTTTTTCCATTTAGAAGGGACCTTTTCTTCTCTCCAAACTTTATTAAACATTTTCTGTAGTTGGTTCATGTTGTCAATGTTAATAGCTTTTAACATTTCACCTGTTATTTCATCTTCACCTGCAGCTTTGTTGTTAGCCATTAGACTCACTGCTGTTTCAATTTCATGCAATGTAATTTCATCTAGGTTGACATTTAGTTGTGGGAATGGTAAGTCAGTTTCAAAATCTATCAATTCATATGGATGTGGTTGATTAAGTATTTCTTGGAAGTGTTCAGCCCATCTTTGCTTTTGGTCTTTACTTGATGTTAATAGTGTGCCAGTTTTGCTAAGGACTGGTCTTTTTTTGGATGCAATAGTACCTGTTAGCCTCTTTTGTATATTATATAGAGTTTTGCTGTTTTCTGTTTTTGCTGCTTTCTCTGCTTCTTTTGCCATATTGTCCATGTATTCTCTTTTAACCTTTCTAGCTGAACTTTTTACTTTATTGTCTATTTCTTTGCATGTTGATTTTGGAAAATCTCTTCCAAGATCTGTCTTTACATTCAGCATGGCTAATTTGGCCGCTCGTCTTTCATGTAAGGATTTCCATGTGTTATCTGATATCCACGCTTTTCTACTTATTTGCAGTCTAGCACTTGTTCTGCTGTAATGGCCTAGAAATGTGAAGGCACTAACACTTCACACCCCTATGGCATGCATATACTATGCAACACAGATAGACTTTACAGTAGTCATATTTATACTCATTTCAGAATACTTAATATTTTCCTATTGTCAAAGTGTCATGATTTAGAATTCTGTAAAATTTAACTCATGATTCTTGTGAAAAAAGTTATGATTATTATTACAATACATACATTGTGGAGAAAGGTACATTGGATAGGTGGAAAAAACAAGTGCTGCAATTCTGAATCATGGATATGAAAAACAGAGAGTGCAAGAATCATTCTGTTCAAGCATAACTATTCTTGGGAACTACAACAGTGGTTTCCCGTTGGTTTCTGTCGGTTTGTGTATGGACTCTCCGCTAGCCTTTGGACTCCCTGTCCTACCCGCAAGGCAGCAGGAGCGAGAGGTTTTAAGGCGCCTCTTACCCGCCTGGTATTCCTTTCACTGAGCACCTGAGGCACTTTATAGGAGTAGTAGAGCCACCTACTACCCCACCTCGCTCTCTGAGTCTACCGCCAGTTGGTCCGCGCCTGCTTATTTGGACAACTCCTTATTCACAGGGATCCTCCATATCTGGAGGACTTTCACCATCCGCCACCTGTGACACGCTGGGTTGGGGATGGTCGCCCCAGCTTTACCCAGCGGTGGTTTATTAGAAGAATGTTGCGAATCCCCTGGACAGCAAAAATAACTAATGAAGAATGTATGAGATGAGCTGGAGAGACAAAAAACCTTGTCAAAAAGATAAGAGAGAGACAATGTACTTTCATAGGACATGCAATGAGAAGAGGAGGCATTGAAAATATTATAACAACAGGAAAAATAGAAGGAAGAAGATCAAGAGGAAGACCAAGAGAAATGATATTGGACAGTCTGACGGGATGGTGTGAGAGGAGATCACCAACTGAACTGATGGCCTGCATGAAGGATCGGGTACTCTGGAGAAGCATAATAGCCAACGCCAGTCGGCACGGCACATGATGATGATGATGATGATGATGCAAGAATCATGCAGGAATCTGTGTAACAATTCAAGATCTCAATCTGCGTGTAGAATATTTGAAAGATGTGATGGTTTTTGTATCTAATACCAAGCAGTGAGGAAAGTGGAGAGCCACACAGGGAAAACTGTCATCGGCTTTAAGCGTCCTCAGTCTGAACAAATTTTGGAACCATTGTTCCAGAACACTAAGAACTAATGAAACCTATAAGAAAAAGTGAAAATATTCTGGACATTGTACTGTGCATCAGAGGATATTAACCTAAGTTTGAGAACCTAACAATCACTGAAGACCTTAAGACACAGAGATAGAATGAATATTTTCAAAGAGTGAAGAATCCCATCCTTTATCTCTCATACTTTATTCTACTGCAATCATTCAACATAAATACAGCACCAATATTAAAAACATAATGTGGCAGAGAGAAAAAGAGACAGAGAGTGAGACAAACAAAATATGAGATGGACCAAGGACCACACAAAATAAAGAAGAATGGTCACCAATGTCTACCACCATATCATCCAATTAATAAATGAAGCAAGTAATGTCTACAAAAAATATTTAAGCCTCCAGTCTCTGCTACTGATGAGCTAGCCTGAAGTATTACACTTAGTCTAAACAGCCAGGAACAGCTACATTAACTAAAGGAGCACTATCCTGATGTCAAATTATTACACTTAGTCTAAACAGGCAGGAACAGCTACATTAACTAAAGGAGCACTAACCTGATGTCAAATTATTACACTTAGTCTAAACAGGCAGGAACAGCTACATTAACTAAAGGAGCACTAACCTGATGCCTGTGTCATTGAAGAAATCCACCTGCAGAACTTGGTACTGTCCTGTGAGGACATCAATCTCCACCTCAACTGCACAAGCACTCCAACAGCTGTAGTGGGCGGCCGGGTACTTGTCCACTATTTGTGGCCTAGCAATGATAAATTCACTTCATTTTTACTCACACACATAGCAAACCACACAGTAACTGATTTAAATGTTACCCGTCTGTAAATATGATCATGTTATTAGCTAAATTCATTTCTTAAAACTATGGTAAACCACACATGTACCTTGTGCTGTTAAAACATAAAATATAACTAGAATAATCACCAAGTCACCACTGTAGCACTGAGGAAAGTAACTGGGGTAAAACAATTTTCAAATAAGCTCTGATAAGCAACATGCCTTCATAAAGTCAACAATTAAAGAACAAAAGGTGAAGCCAGACATCATGGTTGATATATATGAATGCTAAATATTATGTTTGTCTGTCCATACACAAAACATCATCTTTCTGATGAAGGCTTGTTGGTAAAATATAAATTTTGTACTATAAAACTTATTCCTGGTATTTTTACCTAACAGACACAAAGAACAATTCAGAGAATAAAATGCAGAAATGGGTACACAATACAACAGCAGTTATATAATTATTAAATTCATAATCATGCAAATTAATATTAGCTTTAATTATGATCAATTTATAAAACTGATGAAGATTTGAAACTCAGGAATCTCATCACATGGAAACTGGGCAAATCTGGCTTTCCTCAGTTCCCAAAGCAAACCTGTGCAACATAATTTTCAGTAAGCTCCAGCACTGTGAGGAATAAACTCTCTCTAGCATGGTGGTCATGTTGTAGTAACTGGAAAGAGGACAAACTCTTGGCTTGCTGTGGTTCACTGACTCTGAAGATGATGTATTTTACAATCACTTTCCTCCCTTAAGATAAAGTCCAGTAATAATGGCTGTGTATTCTCATCAATGACAAGAACCTACATGTAGTTCACTCTTAAATCCACCATATCTTCATGTGCTTGTTTTACAATCTCCTTCCAGGTCGGATTGTCTAGTTTGGCTTTCGAAGAGGCCATCCGATGAAGAAGTTCATCACAGCACTTCATGATTGACTGCAATGTGAATCAGAAACACATATAACGTAATAACACAAAGGAAATCAGTCAACTCTTGGTAACTAAAATAAGTCAAATCAATTCACAAAATCAAACAAACTTATCTTATTTATCTCTTTCAGTGGAAATAAAATAATGAATGGATGACAGCATTCACCAGAAAAAGATTAAAATGGCTGGAGCTGTGGGATAATTTTCATGTTAGTAGATGCATACTGTTTTATATGGGTTGACTGGGGCAGGAGGGTAGAAGATAGACCTGCTGTTTTTTTCATGACAAGGCAGTTCACTACAACTGTGCTGCTTTAGCAATCAATGTACAGTTAACTTTTATAAACTGGTAATTTTTGGGGAGACAAGAAGAGCATTTAATACATGCTCCATTTTCAGGAAGCAACTTTGATGAAAGATGATATACAACAATATACTGACATGATATAAATGTTTGTAACTGAATTCTGTACTCTTACAAGTATTTTAATGACTACATTCAAGACACATTTTTGATACAGTTAATACAGAAAACAGTCAAGTTCAGCTAAGAGAAATGTGAGTGAAAATGAATGAATGATAGTGATGTGATTTATGGAATGGAGGCAATGGATATCGTACTCCCACTGCCAGTGTCATCTAGTCAACCCAACTGCTTAAAAAGGGTACCTGACATGTTATTCTGAGGAAAATCACCTCCAGAAACAGGACAGTGTTTAAATCACCTTCAGAAACAGGACAGTGTCTAAACTGCTTTCCATTGAAAACAAGACATAAATGTATAAGAGAGGGCCCAACTCCTTGTGACAGAGGATATGATGTGAAGAGCCAAGTGAGTAATATAAGCCCATGAGTACTACTCGTGCCATGTCCTAAGTCCAAACCAAGGCTCAGCAAAAAGCTCTCAGATCTGAAGACTGCCATGCATGAGGAGGAACCATAACCTTCAAAAGGAGATCTTGTCAACTGGTGCCTCAAAACCAGGCTTAAGATGGTAGATCTGGAGGGGAAATATCTTGACACAAAAATGGCCATAAATTTTACATAATTTGCAACAATTTGTGGTATTCCTTATGATAAGATATACCATATGCTGAACAAATGACAGGGAATGTTTCCCTAGTCGTAACTCATCATAACCTGGCTGAAGACAAGAACTGATAAAGACAATGACAGAGATTGGTTGGGTTGCAGGATGTGATAAGCCAGTACAGCTTTCAGCATGGGGTACATCTACCACGAGGGGCTGAAAAAGAACTGTTGCAACACGCTCCCAAATCACATCAAGACCACCGTGTATGAAGAGGAAGCAGGATATCACATGCAACTCTGCTTCGTGAACACAGGACTTTAACCAAGTTACACTGGGAAAATGAAAATGTAAAATGATCATGGATTTTAAAAAAAAATAAATAAATAAATGAAACCTACCCGACAAATAAGCTCTGATGTTGTTGATCCAGCAGTCCAGTTTGAGTTTGTGCTTGTAGTAGTTGAGCTTGTCTTTATTTTAATCTGAGCCATGGGGATGCCCAGCTTGTATGCACAACACTGAAGTGCCTGCAGTTTCATAAACCAACATAATTTTATCCTCCTTAGAACACTAATGATGATGGATGGATATCCTTTCATATGCTCTACTACTTTGTTGCAAGAAGAACCAATCACAAAACCAAAATTACATTCATCAGGGCTAAAAAATGGCTGTAATATTATGAAAATATCCAACCAGTCAGGATTATTTATGAACCAGTATTCGATTCTTGTATTCATAAATCTTCTTGTATTGAAACAATCAATACAATGTTTATGAAGCAAATTATAAAACTATTCATACATTAATGAAACATTAATGCAACAATGCAACTTAGATAACAGGTATGGATTTTTTCACATTACTTTTCCATATATGTCCTGTCCTTCTAGCAGACTTATCATCAAAGTTTAACTGGACAAGATTTGCTGTGTCACCATGAAACCACAAACTTACATGCTGCTTACAGCAGTGAATATATGGAAGCATCAATTAAAAAAAAAAAGTTATGATTCTACAAAAGCAGGACTGCAAAAGTAACAATTTCTTTTGATTTTCTAGAATATTTTACAATTTATGCCTATGGAATTCTACTACACAAATATACAGTTTATACTGATAGATCCTAAAGACCCATTCAAGTAGGATTAAAAGTTTGGCAAAATGAAACAGTCACCTTTGTGTTAATGCCTTGTCCCATATCCACACCACCATGACAGATGTGCACACTTCCATCTCCATGATTGATGTACACAGAGACAGTGTGGCAGAATCTGTCCCAGAACATAGGATATCTGTTAGGCATAACATGAAAGCCTCGTTTCTTCCAGCGGTTAGTCTAGAAGAGAAAATATTCTACAAATTAATGTAATTTATTAGTCTATAAGAGAAAATATCCTAAAAACTAATGTTAATTTATCTCACAAAAAATCATATTTAAGTTGAGATTAACTGTCAATTTTTCATAAGTAAACTTTTTCCAACACATCTTTTCACATACACTAGAAGTAAAGCATTCATTCATTTGCATGTCCCTTGCTGAACTTTGCCTCCCTAACAGCACTCCTGTAAGCCTCTCAGTTGTAAGCAAGATGCCCTAATGCTGATGCATCCATTTGCAGATCATCAAAAACATCTTGCAGCCATCTTCGCCTTGATTTTCCTCTCTTTCTTTTCCCCATTATGTACCCTTCCAAGACGGTCTTCTCTAAATTATCATGATGTTTAATGTGTCCAAAATATTTAAGTTTTCTCTGTTTAATCCTCTTTACTAGCCAGCCTTCCTCAATATTAAGTTCTTGTAGTATGGATATATTTGTTCTTTTTTGTTCTCATGATATTTGAAGAACTCTTCTGTAGCATTTACATTCAAAGTAAAGCATTAGAAGAATTTAAAGTTAAAGAAATGCTAGTTTTGAGAATATATATTAAAGGGATATATGTAAAATGTTATTTCATGTAGTGGGTCTTATTATTCTGTGCTCATATTATTCTGTGCTCTTATTTGTGCAGTGATCAGTGTTTGTGCTTCTGAATTCAGTAAAGTGAGTTTTTCAACTTTCAAATTATATTTTCTTCCTCTTTTCTGTGTTTCTAGTTTAGATTTTATTTCTAGTCTCTGTTGCTTATGACTTTTTTTTAGAGCTTTGTTTTTGTAGTTTGCACTGCTTGTATTTCTAGCTTGTGTTGTGTGTTTCTCTAATTTTCAATGCTTGCATTTCTAGTTTCTGTTACTTATGTTTCTAGTTAGTGTTTTTCTTGTTTACAGCTCACGCTATAAGTGTTTCAAATTTCTATTTCTGATGTTTATAGTTTAAACTCCTTTTTCTAATATGGTTTTTTTTTTTGGTCAAATTTGTGTTGCATACTCCAAAAAGGAGGAATGTTAGAGAAGATGTAGACAAAGAATATTATGATGCCATAACAACTGGAGGTTATGAAATACCAGAGATTAGATATGCTGATGACACAGTATTACTGTCCACAACACAAAAATGAATGGAAAAACTAATTATGTTAGTCCATAAGAATAGTGAAGAGCAAAACCTCTATCTTAATGCGAAGAAAACTAAATTGATGACAAACCATCTTAAGGGTGCATAATGGGAAAAAGAAATAGAGGAAGACCAAGGCGATGATGGCTGAAAGACATCGTTGATGATCTGCAAATGGATGCATCAACAGCAGGCCATCTTGCTCACAACCAAGAGGCCTACAGGAGTGCTGTTAGGGAGGCAAAGTTCCACAAGGGACATGCAAATGAATGAATGAACTCCAAAAAGACTTGAACATTATCACTAGAGCAGCCTGGTGATGGACAAGACATAACCTAAAACAGCTAATGAAGAGCGTGAAAGCTAACAGACACTATGCAGCACAGACTGCATATTTAAAAAAGCCGACCGGAATGTAAAGAACGGAGACAGTTTACTGCTGCCCTGCACGATGCCACTAAAAGTATGGGATGTTAACTGTTGTATTAAAAGACATAGACTGATACCTCAGTTTATCTCTTTCAGCTCACTAAACACATCTAGGTTAACCAGTTTCCATAGATTAACAGTGTCAATTACCAGAATAGATTACAGGGATAATTCTGACTGAAGACATAATACATGGCACTTGTAACAAATAAACAAAAACTGCAGGCCTACCTTATTGAACTCACTGACTGCCTGCACTCTCTCAGCTATTTTAATCTCAGTCTCCAGCTGGGCAACAACATCGCTGATGAGACAGTGTTCCAGGACAACACCAGCCAAAGTTATCTGAGAAAATGAAGATACATTTTCTGGTTTTTCTATCTTTAGACATTTTTTCATTCATTTATTTGATGCTATGAAATGAGATGCAATCATGCCTTTTCCTTTTGCTGTCCTTTGTGTTTCTAATCTGATCAGTAGCCTTTTTTACCTGTGCCAATTGGTCAACTCACTGAGATAACTTTATTTTGGTTATCATCTTTCTTTTTTGCCTTGCATTTTCCAGTGATTATCAGGTTCTAAAATCTTTGCTTTCTCATGACATGTCCAAAATAATTTATTTATCCTTTCCTCTTTTTAAAATTTTTTTAACACAAGTCCTTTTTCTACAACAAATGCCTAAGATACACTGTAATAATTACATAGTCAGAAAAATAAAGTTATAGGAAAAGAAAGGCCACCAATCTGATCAGATATGCAAAGAACCGCACAAAACAGAGAAACATGATTGCTGACATCTTTCAGCAAAGTGCAGTAAGAATGAAAGAATTGTCCTAGACTCACTTCATCTAAGCACATTCATTCATTCATTTGCATGTCCCTTGTGGAACTCTGCCTCCCTAACAGCACTCCTGTAGGCCTCTCAGTTGTGAGCAAGATGGCCTGCTGCTGCTGCGTCCATTTGCAGATCGTCAACGATGTCTTGCAGCCATCTTCGTTTTGGTCTTCCTCTTTTTCTTTTTCCCATTATGTATCCTTCCAATATGGTCTTCTCTAAATTATCATGACGTTTAATGTGTCCAAAATATTTCAGTTTTCTCTCTTTAATCCTCTTTACTACCCAGCCTTCTTCAATATTAAGCTCTTGTAGTATAGATATATTTGTTCTTTTTTGTGTCCACGATATTTGGAGAACTCTTCTGTAGCATTTACATTCAAAGGCATTTATGTGTTTCTCAGTTGTTTTGTTAAGTGTCCATGTCTCACAGGCATATGGTGCGATGGGAAAGATGCATGACCTTAAAAATCTTATTTCTGTAGTTCTGTCTGCTCCTCTCCACAGATTCTTTATTTGTTTTACTTTCTGAAGAGCAATAGATGTCCTCCTTTTAATTTCCCTCATTGTATCTCCATTATTAGTTAGCAGTGATCCAAGATATTCAAAACTCTCCACTTCTTCCAATTTTTCCTCACTGATATATATTTCAGCTGCCTTGTTTGTTTTGTCAGTTGTCATCAATTTAGTTTTCTTCGCATTAAGATAGAGGTTCTGCTCTTCGCTGTTCTTACGGACTGACATAATTAGTTTTTCCATTCCTTTTTGTGTTGTGGATAGTAACACTGTGTCATCAGCATATCTAATCTCTGGTATTTCATAACCTCCAATTGTTATGGCATCGTAATATTCTTTGTCTACATCTTCTCTAACATTCCTCATTATATTTTCAGTATACAAGTTAAATAAGTAGGGTGACAATATGCACCCCTGACGGACCCCTTGTTTTATGTCAAACCAACTTGTTGTTTCACCATTTATTCTTACTGCTGTTTGTTGGTCTAGATACAGCAGTGATGTTAATTGTATCAAATGTGTTGGAAATCCCATTTTTTCCATTATTTCCCAAAGTTTCTGGTGTTGTACACAATCAAATGCCTTTGAGTAGTCTATAAAGGATAAATATAGATTCACATTAAACTCTCTGCATTTCTCTATTATTAATCTTATATTGAATATATGATCTCTTGATCCTCTTCCTTGCCTGAAACCAGCTTGGACCATATTGACTTCTTCTTCTATTTTCTTACGAAGTCTACCCATTATGATTTTTAACAGAATTTTACTGGCATGACTAGTTAGGGCAACAGTTCTGTAGTTTGTGCATAATTTCAGGTTACACTTTTTTGGCAGTGGTATGGATACAGTTCTTTTCCATTCTTTTGGCCAAATATCTGAATGCCTTATCTTTTTGCATAGAGCATTATAGATTGTTGCACACTCCTTTCCTCCTGCTTTAATAAATTCAGCTGTTATTTTATCACATCCTGGTGATTTACCATTTTTCAGATTCTTTATTGCCCATAAAACTTCTTCTATTGTCGGTTCAGGTTCTTTCTCTTCCAATAATAATTCACACTGTTGATTTCTGTTTCCACAGTCGGTTGTTTCATACATTCCTTTGCAATATTCCTTCCATCTTTCTAGAATTTCCTCTGTCTCTGTCAAGGTATTCCCCATCTCATCACAAATTACATTTAGCTTAGGTGTGACATTTCTCGTCAATGTCTTCATTTCTTTAAACATTTCACTATCTCTTCCACACTTCTGATGTTCTTCTATTCTTTCACAACAATCTTGTATGTATTGTTTTTTGTCTTTTCTTATGTTTCTTCGTACTTCTTTTGTTAAAGTTTTATATTTCTCGTTGTTGTTGTTTGTCACTTTCCATTGCGTCTTCATTTCTCTACCTTGTTTTATCAGTTCTAGTGTACCTGCTGTAATCCATCCATTCTTTTGTGTTTTCTTTACTGGAACCATGTCTTTAGCTGTTGTTATTAAGATATCTTTGGCCTGCGTAGCCAATTCATCTGGTGTCATCTCCTCCTGTACAGCCATCAGGATTTCGAAACGGTTCTTCACTTCTATACCGTATTGTTCTGGTAAATTTGTAAAATCAAAGCACATATGATAACAAAACACCAAGATGTGCTTATATAGTGTAATCTGACATGAACTTTACACATATCTTCTGATGCAACCACAAAGAACATATATATATTAATATGAGGGTCATACCGAAAGTCATAAGCAAAATATTTTGTTTAAATCAGAATTTATAGATAGAGAAAATATAAATGTATCACCTTAATCTACATCCTTTTCTTCACTTTTCAACATGATCTACATTTCTCTGCACACATTTTTCCCATCGCTCTGAAAGTTTAAAAATACCCTCCCGGCAGAATTCTGTTCCAGATGACTAATAGCACAGACACACTGCTTTCTGGACGTTCTCTCCTGTGGGACGCAGCAGGCACAAACTTTTCTATAGCCTAGGGTTTCAATCATTTCCTGTACTGCATTGTGTCCTATTTCAAGATTTATAGTGATTTCAGACACTGTGACATGTCTGTCTTCTTTAATGACGTCATCAGCCCTTTCCACGTTGTGTTCAGTGGAGGCAGTTCGAGGGCGATCGCTGAGAGGCATATCTTGGATGCTCGTGTTTCCATCTTTGAAATGTTTCACCCGCCTCCTAACACTGCTAGCATCCATACACATATCTTCATAAGCAAGTTGAAGTCTTTGGAGAATTTCAGCAGTGGGGATTTCCTCTTTAATGAGGAACTCAATACCAGCACGCTGATGAAATGAAACTTCAGCACCTGCCATTTTGTTTCTGGTCCATGTGGTCATATGACACATGATGTCACCATCATGTGACCTCTACATGAAGTGCAAAAGGATGCAGATTAAGGTGATACATTTATATTTTCTCTACGTATAAATTCTGATTTTTAAAAAATTTTTGCAGATTAAGGTGATACATTTATATTTTCTCTATGTATAAATTCTGATTTTTAAAAAATTTTTGTTCATGACTTTTGGTATGACCCTCGTATGTTCTCACATCTCCATTTTTCAAGAAGTTGATTTTCCGCACAGCCAGGTGATCTTTCTGTAGATATGTGGCCACGTGATCTATCATACACTCCATGCCAAAAATAGCTGGAGCTGAACCTGAACAAAGAATAACAGACCATGTAATGAATCAGTATGTGCAATCTGTTGATCTATATACTGAGTGTACATAAAGTCACCCACTGTAATAACTGATACTTGATTCTGAAGAGAAAGTTAGTAATTCAAACTTTGATGCTGCATTTGTTTCAATATTTTGCTGTGTCACTGTGGTGAATATAGTGGTGCTGGGAGATAAGAAAGCCTTCTGTGTCCTTCAGTTTGTAAAGGTGTCACTGTGTTGAATATGGCGGTGCTGGGAGATAAGAAAGCCTTCTGTGTCCTTCAGTTTGCAAAAACAAACTGTGCTACACCTACCAGCAAAAGATCTGAATGAACACGGCATGAAAGTTTGGATTAAAATCTTTCAGACGTTCTTGTCAAAATGAGGTATCAGTTATTACGACAGGTGTTCTATTACGCTAGTAATACATTTTTTCAAGCGTTCAAGGACTTCATATACACCCTGTATACACATACTTTTATTCTCTAGTAAGCTAATATTTGGATCCTCAGCATACATGTACACTTTCTAGTTTGTTTTTTCTTTCTTGCAAAGATATAAAAGTTAGGTCCAGAAATAGCTATACAGAGAATAATGTATCATTTTAAATGTATGTTTCAAATAAAGAATTTGTTCTATGCTAGAATCAAAGTTTTATTATGTACTACACTACAACATTATCACCTCCATCTGTTCATGTTGATTTATGAACAGAAGACCCCAAACTCATTCGGATGAAAAACATGAAGCAAGAGAACAGAGTACAGATGAACAAGATAATGCATCCACAAGAAAAGAGTCCTGATGCTGGTTTTACATAAATATGTACATGAATTAAATACTGGACTGGTTCTCCCTCTGAAACAAAACCATGCTACACCACAGTATTACCTAAAGCTGACCTATTATTATTTTCCCAGCACTTTGCTGGTCACAGAGCCCTGCCATGCCTGTTAGTGATGGGTCTCTCTCCAACATCCAGTACACAGTACTTTTAGATCTACTTCTGTCTTACATGCAGGACCTGATAACATCCCTGCAGAAGCACTGAAAACAGATATTGAGACAAGTGTAGACATTCTTCACCCCCTCTTCAGGAAGATCTGGGAAGAGGAGCAAGTGCCTACAGAGTGGAAAGAAGGTTACCTTGTCAAGATACCAAAGAAAGGGGACTTGAGCTCCTGCTCCAACTACAGAGGTATAACACTGCTATCAATACCAGGAAAGGTACTCAACCAAGTTCTTCTAAATAGGATAAAGGACGCGGTAGATCTACAACTCAGGGACCAACAAGCAGGATTCTGGAAGAACAGATCCTGTACAGACCAAATAGCAACATTACGTATCATCATAGAACAATCAATGGAGTGGAACTCACCCCTATATGTCAATTTTATTGACCATGAGAAGGCTTTTGACAGCGTCGACAGACAGACCCTATGGAAGCTGTTAAGACACTACGGAGTACCGGAGAAGATTACCACCATCATTAAAAACTCCTATGAAGGGATGACATGTAGGGTAATCCATGGACAACAACTAACAGATGCCTTTCAAGTTAACACCGGAGTGAGACAGGGATGCCTGCTGTCACCATTTCTATTTATCCTGGCCACAGACTGGATTATGAGAAAATCAACAGAAAATATGAGAAATGGTATTCAGTGGACGCTCTGGACTCAACTTGACGACCTAGACTTTGCTGACGACCTGGCACTTCTCTCTCAGACTAAGCAACAGATGCAAGAGAAAACCATATTAGTGGCAGAAAATTCCTCAAGACTAGGCCTTACCATCCACAAGGGCAAGAGTAAAGTTCTTAGAGTAAATGAGGTCAACGAAATGCCCATTATATTGGAAGGAGAGGAACTGGAAGAGGTGGAAAAGTTTACTTTTCTGGGAAGTGTGATAGACAAGCAGGGAGGAACAGAAGCTGATGTAAAAGCAAGAATGGGCAAGGCAAGAGTAAAATTCCATCAGATGAAGAGAATATGGGGAACTTCAGCCTTGTCAATTAAACTGAAGATCAGAGTATTTAACACCATGATAAAGCCCATTCTGCTATACGGTTCAGAAACTTGGAGAACTACTGTTACGATCATGAAACGAATCCAGACATTTATTAATACATGCCTTAGAAGGATTCTACAAATACGATGGCCAGATACCATAAGTAACCAAGAACTGCAGCAGTGAACAGGCCAGCAACCAGTGGAAGACGACATCCTACGAAGAAGATGGGAATGGATCGGACACACCCTATGGAAATCCACATCCAGCACTACAAGGCAAGCCCTAACATGGAACCCACAGGGTAAAAGGAGGAGAGGGAGACCAAGGAACGCCTGGCACCGAAGTCTGGACACGGATATCAAAATAATGAACCAGACATGGAGACAGTTGGAAAGAGTGGCCCAGGACCGAACTGCCTGGCGAGCTCTTGTTGGCGGCCTATGCTCCACGAGGGGTCAGAGGCATAGATAGATAGATAGATCTGTCTTACATATTACTCTCTGTCTTCATCTTTTCTTTGTATGATAAATTTTCATTTGCTTGTGTCCTTACTACCTCCCATCTACATTTACAAGGGTCATACCGAAAGTTGTGAGCAAAAATTTTTTTACAAATCAGAATTTATAGAGAAAATATATTATTATTATCTTAATCTACATCCTTTTCTTCACTTTTCAACATAATATGCATTTCTCTGCACGCATTTTTCCCATCGCTCTGAAAGTTTAAAAATACCCTCTCGGTAGAATTCCATTCCAGCTGACCGATGGACCAGACGCACTGCTTTCTGGACGTTCTCTCCTGTGGGACCCAGTGGACATAAACTTTTCTATAGCCTAGGGTTTCAATCATTTCCTGTACTGCACTGTGTCCTATTCCAAGATTTACAGCAATTTCAGATACTGTGACACGTCTGTCTTCTTTAATGATGTCGTCAACCCTTTCCACATTGCATTCAGTGGAGGCAGTTTGAGGGCGATCGCTGAGAAGCATATCTTGGATGCTCGTGTTTCCATCTTTGAAATGTTTCACCCACCTCCTAACACTGCTAGCACACATACACACATCTCCATAAGCAAGCTGAAGTCTTTGGAGAATTTCAGCAGCGGGGATTTCCTCTTTAACGAGGAACTCAATAACAGCACTTTGATAAAATGAAACTTCAGCACCTGCCATTTTGTTTATACTCCACGTGGTCATGTGACACATGATGGTGTGACCTCTACATGAAGTTCAAAGGATGCAGATTAAGGCGATGCATTTATATTTTCTCTATGTATAAATTCTGATTTTTAAAAAATTTTTGCTCACGACTTTTGGTATGACCCTTGTATCTAGAGCATTCTTTTGTAGTTTTTTTTTTTTCCTTGATAAAAGAAAAATGAATACAAAAGAGTATGTAGAAAAAATACAGGTATCAGAGAATTTTTCAGAGAAGACAAAAAACTTGGAAAACTAATTAAACCATTAGGTAACAACAGTCAAAATTCACTGGACATATTGAGAGAAGACAAGTCAGTGAATGTGAGAAATGCTGGGAACATCAAGACAGAAAGGGAGAAAGAGAGACACAAGATAAAAATGTCTAACAAATGTCTGATCATGAGGCACAGAAAAGAACAGCAAATGCATCAGCTTGGCATTTAATGAATGAATGAAGAGAAGAACCCTCGGTGTGGAGATAATGGATGAAGAGAACAGTTTTCTACCCTTGGTGTTGAGATAATGGATGAAGAGAACAGTTTTCTACCCTTGGTGTTCAGATAATGGATGAAGAGAATAGTTTTCCACCCTTGGTGATGAGATAAATGTCTACTTAAAGACCTATTACACAAGACAGATCTATCACAGTTTTACTCACCTGGGGCTCTGACTGCTGTGCTGAGTGGCTTGTTTGTCTTGCATGGCTGGATGCTCCATGACCAGTTCGGGCAAACATACACTGAAGAAATCAGACAAAATAATGGTCTGTTTTCACGTGTATGTGGAGTTACATGAAGAAAATAATGGAAAATGTTCTAAATTCTTCTCTGAAAGATACTATTTTTAGTCAACAAAACAATATTTTTTTTTCCCTTTTTTTCCTGATCAATGATGGAGGAGGACTTCTTCTGCACAAAGAGGGTGATTTTTTTTTTCCCTTTGTTGGATAGATGCTAGATCAGGTAGACACTGTTTTATCAGATGGATCAGGCAATCATCATCATCATCATCAGGTGCCATGCCAACTGACACTGGTTTCTCCATAATTTTTCATGCGGGCAACTAGCTCAGTGGGTGATCTCCCCTCACACCATCTCATTAAATTACCCAACATTATTTCTTTTGGCCTTCCCTAGCTTTTCTTCCCTCTATTTTTCCTGTTGTTATAATATTTTTCAATGCCTCCTCTTCTCATTGCGTGTCCTATGAAAGTACACTGCCTCTCATGTATTTTTTTGACAAGATCTTTTTTTTTGTCTCCCCTGCTATTCTCATACATTCTTTGCTGTCCAGAGAATTCACATTTTTAGGTAGATTTTGGATAAGGCAGACAGGAAATCTGAGCAAAGGGAAAAAAAAGAAGGTAAAGGGAGATAAACTACTATTAAATAAGCTGAACAATTTAAGGAGAATGAACAAAAAAGTGATGAACAGAAAATAAACATTAGTGATGGATGTAATACTTTTGAATACCATTGTCAATATAAGCCTCTGTGTACTCATTGCCATCTGGAGGAAAGAAGAGAGCTCCTGTGTCAGAGTATGCAGTGGCTATTATGGCCAGGATCTTTCCATCATTATCAAAACCAACCTGACAATAGGAAAACAATCATTCTGCAACATCGCTGTGATGGTCACCTGGTAAAAACAGTACATAACTGCCACAAGTTTACACATATTTTTGGCCAATATTGCTTCCATTGCATTTCTCTGTGAACTTGAAGGTCTCAACCTAATGATTCTGTAATGAATGTTTAATATCGGTCTGGATAGAAAATGAATAACTGACTAAATTTCCTTAAAAAGGAATTAGGGAGCTACTTTTCAGCAAGCTCCACTGTACTAGGGAACACATCATACCAACTCTGGCAAGGCTGTATATTCAAAACAGACTGTTCACTGGGAACACCTCTTGGCTATAGCATAGGATGCTGATCTGCTAAAGTTTGCTTACCCTAATGATAGTGTCATCTTTCTAAGAAAGACATCTTCACAACCCTGTCTTTGGGGAAAGGAAATATAAAAGTTTGAATTAATAATGGTTAGTGATGTTTAAAGTGGAACGAATTCAAGAACAAGCAGAGATAAGACAGATGAGCTACCTGTCTCATGGGTGATCAGAAAAAGAAGATGGACATATGTCAGTCATGTGATGAGAAGAAACAATCAGAGGATCCCCAAACAAGCTATCAAGTGTAACACGACAAGCTGAAGACAAAGTGGTCGACCATATGAAACTCCTGAAACTCTAAAGAAGACACTTTTAAGAGAGGCCAGTTCAATGGGCATAACATCCCTTGATGAGATTGAAAAACTTGCTGAAGACAAGAAATCTTGGCGAACTACCATGTGGGCTCTATGTGAGATTTAGCGGCACGGGAAGGATACAAGATGTAAGTGATGTACTGAATATGCCATTCAAATTCTTATCTGTTCTAACAATGACAAAATTCAAATATCTACATTTTTAAAAAAAACAACTTCAATTAGCAAAATTCATATAAATCAAACAACTTCTTCTCCCAGACTGTCCACCACTGACATGAAATTAATATTTCAGTCCAATCAGACTTGTCCAAAGACTGAAATATGAAACAGGCTGTCTGCAGTCAATATTTATTATTTCTGCAACGGTGAAAGACTTTGTATAGGGAGTAAATAATCTTACATTTAATGTCTAATTTCTATTAGTAACAATTATATCATGACTTACATATTCATACTTTCAACAATTAGTTCTGTCTCCATGAATCTATTCTTACATCTTACATCCTTCCCGTGCCATTAAACGTCACACAGGGCTCGCATGGTAGTTCACCAAGTTTTCCTCTTTTCGGCAAGCTTTTCAACCTCATCAAGGAATGTTATGCCCACTAAACTGGCCTTTCTTAACAATGTCCTAAAGAGTTTCACGTGGTCAACCTATTTTTCTTTGGCCTGTTGCATTCCACTTGACAGCCTGTTCTGGGATTCTCTGACTGTTTCTTCTCATCACGTGACTGACATACGAGGGGTGATTAATAAGTTCTCGGCATAAGGTACAACGGATTAATCGTGGACAACTTTTTTGGGTTATTTATTAACACAGTCCCCTTGCATGTTTATGCACTTAGTCCAGCGATCCTGGAGCATATGGACTCCTTCTTTATAAAAGTCAGCATCTTGTGCCAGTAGAAAGTGGTCTACAGCATGAATGACATCATCATCTAAAGCAAATTTGCGACCACTGGGCTCCTTTTTGAGTTTGGTAAACAGGTAATAGTCCGAATGGGCCAAATCTGGGGAATAAGGAGGATGTTTAAGAAGCTGGAAGTCGCATTCATGAATGGCAGCCATTGCCACCGCCGACTTGTGAATTGGAGAATTGTCTTGATGAAAGATGACTCCTCTCGTCAATTTCCCTCGATACTTTTCCTTCAATGTGACCTGCAGCTGCTTCACAAGATTAGTGTAACAGGCCCCGGTGACCATTCTGCCCTTTTGAAGATAGTCTACCGATAGCACACCTTCTGAATCCCAAAAGATGGAAGCCATCACTTTACCTGCAGACAGAACCACCATTGCTTTCTTTGGAGGTGGGGATCCATGATGATTCCATTGATTTGACTGTTCTTTGGTTTCTGTTGAAAATGATGAACCCAAGTCTCATAGTAACAAACTGCTGAAGAAACTTATCAGGGTCTGCAGAAAAATGGCCAAGATTGTCTCTTGACATGTTGAGATGCTGTCGTTTGTGATCAGCTCCAAGAAGTTTCAGGACCCATCGGGCAGAGACCTTTGTCATTTGAAGATCAATGTGAATAATGGCATGAACACATTCCTGGGAGATGCCCAACTCAGTAACAATGTACCGCTCAGTTAGTCCTCGATCCTCCATTATCATGTCATGGATTCTGCCGGTGGTTTCATCGGTGGTTACCATTCTTTGTCTTACTGGATAAAGATCATCTTCCAGACTCTCCCTTCCATGTTTGAATTGAGCTGCCCATTTCTTCACTGAGCTGTAAGAAGGGGCACTCTCCCCTAAAGTTTCTACTATATCTTCATGGATCTCCTTCAATGATAAGCCCTTGATGCAGAGGTAGCGAATGACTGCTCGATGAGAAATGTTATCCATTTTCTCAATTTCTGCCACCCCTTACCACTTCAGTAGCCTGTGAAAAAAATTGGTTGCAGTTAATTTCTTGAAACTTGATCTACAAATGCACCTAATATCAATTGTGCGCTTCCTTATGCCGAGAGCTTATCAATCACCCCTCGTATTGTCCATCTATTTTTTCTGATCATCTGAGACAGGTTGTTGTTTGATCATTTACCTTATCTCTGCATTGTTCTTGAATTCATTCCACTTTATATTGAGTATATTCACACTAAGTAAGAATCTATTACTTATATTTAATTACTTCTACAACTGGTGAATTGAATCACTATAAAATGCAAGAGATATTCAAAAACTATCTTATGCAGTTTCATAAAACAGACATGTAATCTCTCCACAGGATCATCTACCTCATAATCATAGATGTAATAGGTTCTCTTTCCTTGAAACTGCATGTTGGTGTGAAGGTCAAGGTTAAGAAGAACTGGCCTGTGAACAACACAAATGCAGACATTAAGTCCATGACATAAAGTCCCATCAGGGTATACCCAGTCATTTAAACTTATTATCCTGGTATTATTCATAAAGCAGGACCAAGCTCCACAAATAATTAGTGTATACTAAACAAAATTTATAACTATACACAAAACCATTGCAGAAAGCTGTAATATAATGTTAAAACTGTTTAAGAAAAAAGTAGGAACAGCTTTATTACTGTAATTAATAAATACACTGTGTGCTCATTAATTAATAAAGCTGTTCCTACTTTTTTCTTAAATAGTTTTAATATCAAGCTCCATAAAAAAGAGTTTGTGTGTAAAATGACTCAGAAAATTATGCACATGAAAATGAAAAGTCTCTTTACTGACCTCTGAGTGAGGTGAGCAGCCACAGCACACATCCCAGCCACTGGCAGAGAGTAGAAAATCTTTCCACCAAATCCTCCACCCAGCCTCTGAGTTTCTACTGTGATACTGGCAAACAAAATATCTGCATTAGTAAAACTGTCTGCATTAGAAATACACAACATGTAAACTTCAAATGTTATCTTCAGCATACAGCCTTGTCTTAACTTCTGAAGGAAATTCTTACCCTTATCTGTGCAGTTTTTACTCTCCCTGTGGAAGACTGTATTCATAACTAGTTCTTGTCATTTCACTCATAACACACCTTCTTCTGTCTTAAAATGAAGCCTGTAACTTCCAAAATATTTTTAATCACAATTTTTTTTTCTAAAAGTCCTAGAAATCTGCAGTTTTAATCACAAGTCTAGCAACATTGGTTCACCACCACACTAAACCTGAATTTTAACAACCTCAATTTATCAGCTTATCTAGCAGCCTTACTTCATCATTACAATATTCATGGATTCTAGCAGCTTTACTTCATCACTACAATATTCATGGATTCTACCAGGTTTACTTCATCACTACAATATTCATGGATTCTACCAGCCTTACTTCATCACTACAATATTCATGGATTCTGGCAGACTCTTTCAACAATAAAATTTACCTGGATTCTGGCAGCCCCAGCACCTGTGAAACTGTCTCACCGCAAGCATCCAACCACTGGCAGGTTGCCATGACATCCATGCCACCTGTATCTGTAGGAACACACAGGGCTGCCTGGTTCTCCAAGTGAAAGTTGTACTGGTCCGTGGAGTGGACAGCACCCTTCACTCTGTGAGGAGCTGTGGCCATGACCGCTAAGAATAACACATTTTCAGTTAACTCATTCTTTCATTAGGTGCAGTGTCAATTACCTTTGATAATCAAGCTTCTCCTCTTTGTGTGATCCTTAAAAAAAAAAAAAAAAAATTAAGCATATGTCTTTCTTTTCCTTTGTCACTTGGTCATACTTTTCAGACATTTTTCTTTTGGTTTCCCACTCCTCTTTTGCCATGGTGCTTCCATTTTCTGCTTTTTCATGAAATGAGATATGCTCAAAGAAATTTGACTGTCTTTATGATACTAATTAGTTTCTGATGTTCCAAAACTTCTTTGAGAACTCATTTTGTTTTTCTGGCTGTCTAGAGAATGTGTTGTTTATAAAACAAGAATGTCACTTCAATGTCACAAGTACATTTTGTGAAAAAAAAAAAGAAAAAATAATCAAATGATTATAACTTTCATATAAGGATATTATCTAAGTGAAACATTTTTTAAAAGCTAAACTAGACCTTCTGTATTTGCACAGTGCTTTGTATCTGTAAGACTCATTTTCTGTTAAAAGATAAACTACTAGTTCTGTACTTACACACTGCTTTGTATCTAGCAGTATTTTCTACATTCAATATGCAGTAACTTCTTCGAGATGCCCATATAAATAGTTTTATTTTGTAAACTGAGAAGAGAGCACCATTATTTGAGGTGAAAATGAAGAAAAACAAAAGACTCAAGAACAAAAAGACAAATCCTTGCATCATAAACACTGTTGTTCCTTGCATTATAAACACTGCTTGTTGTTACTGATTTACAAATCCATCATTCATGGAATCAATTACGAGAGCATAATTCACCAAGGTAGGTAATCATATCATGCCTTAGAGGCACATAGGGATATGGTGTTAGTGCCCATATGTTCTTAACCTGTCAGCACACTAGAGGGTGATATGGTCAGTATTACACCTGGCCGCCTTTCCTTCCCTAACTCCAGAAGAAGTCGGGTACCCATTTCTACAGATGGGTGACTGGGGTGCCTCCAGCCAGATTCAAACCCCCGAACTTCACCATGAGAAACTGTGCACTAACCACTTCGCCACTCAGACACCCATAATTCAGCAAGATGATACTTCAAAGAAACCACAGCTGACATCTGCCTGCTTCAAGACCATCTTCTAAGAAAAAAAAAAACCCACTTATTACTATGACAGATTAGCATGTACTTAGTATCAGCACATTCACATGCTTGTGAGATATCAGTGTTCTCACTACAACTATAATGTGACAGTGTGTTGCTAGGCACCCAAAGATCTCTGCTCTGTCTGACTTTGAAAATGGAACAAGCAAACAGTAAACAAAAAAAATTTTCAAATGGAAAGGAAAAAAATCAGTGTTAATATACATTACTGAAAGCAGGATATTTTTTTTCTTTCATTTTATTTTTTTTTAAAGATATTTATAACAATATTTCACCTGCAGCATCACCCTTTGTGATAGGTCCAATTTTGTCAAAGAAGGATTTCTTCTGAACTGCTTCCTCTAAGCTGATGATAGGTGGCTTGATGTCTGTATATGTAACCTTTACCCCAAATCTTGAACTACGAGCTGTAACTTCATCCTCTGGAAAGAGAAGTATATTACTGATAAACTTACTTGAAAAAAACACATAAAATTTGTGATGATATAACAGCATATTTTTTTTATCCTGCAAACTTTATGTTACCTGCAGGAAGCATATAATATTTCATGACTGTGAACAAATAAAATGACTGACAAAGGTCCGACTACCTTTGTGGGTGATGATAGCGATGTTATCTGTTACATACCATATATGGAACAGGAGAAAGCAGTTAAAGAAAAATCTAAGACTATCACAGACAGTAGCATCACTCTCTTTCTCTTTTGTATGTAGAAGTTTGTTTTTTTTTCTAACTGACAATGACCTAAATAAGTTAAATGGCAGAACATGGAGATTTTTTTATCTGCAGCAGATTACTTTTTTTTTTTTTTTAACATGTGCCCTCTACTTGTTTTGTCTTGTCTCCTTCCTCAGGTACTCTAAAGTATCAATTACACAAAGAGACTTCTTGACATGACTTGGCTTTTGCTTGACATAAGTTGCGAACGAAGAAGGAGCATGACACAAGTGAATGTTTAGGATTTCTGTTATTCCCCTCCACATATCTTCTGCACTGATGGCCTCTCCCTCTGTTTCTGTTTGTTCTCAGAGTGAACCTCCTTTTCTCCACTAACAGTACCATTTACTTGAACAAATTCTCACATAAAAAAAAACAACCCATTTCTAACACATTGATAAAGTATGCTGTTCTCTGTTCTGATGTGATTCACCTTACTGACAGATTTCTAACACATTGATAAAGTGTGCTGTTCTCTGTTCTGATGTGATTCACTTTACTGACAGATTTCTAACACATTGATAAAGTGTGCTGTTCTCTGTTCTGATGTGATTCACCTTACTGACAGATTTCTAACACATTGATAAAGTGTGCTGTTCTCTGTTTTGATGTGATTCACCTTACTGATAGATTCTTCACTGTCAGAAGCACTGCCTTAAAAAAAAAAAAGTATCTGGCACCCATTTTTTCAGCAGGAATGAAAGCAGCCTATTCTATCTCCATTTTCGAAGACAGCAAGTAAAAGAATTCAAGTATCTTGGATATGTGTTCACAGATGATGGGAAGGTTGATAAAGAAATTGACCTTAAACACAAAGAGCCAATGCTGTTGCATGCCAGCTATCCCCCGCTGCTTGCATGCCCCAGCATCCCACTTGAAACGAAGAGAAAACTAAAGAATAGTATATTCCTACCAGCGCTGTGCTACCAATGCCTGGCACTGGCACTTACTAAGAAACAACAGAATAAAATAACCACATGTGTAATGAGATGTCTTAGAAAAGCGGAAAATGTAATCAGGTTTGACTAGCTAAGAAACGACACCATAAGACAGATGACAGAAACTACACCATGTCTGTGACACACAGAGAAGCAAAGAATCAAGTGGTTCGGCCACTTAATGAGAATGACACATTCTCACAGCCAGTGGCAAGGGCCTTCAACCAAAGAACTACAGGACACAGGTCAAGAGGAAGACTCAGAAAGAGAAGGATAGATGGTACTAGAGAAACACTCGCAAATTATGGCATGACCATCACCAAGCCCACCCAGCTGGCTCACATATGCCAATTGCATCTCCCCTCTACAATTCATGGTACATGAGGAAGGATGAAGTAAGTATGAAAGCAGCACTCTGAGTTGGAAACCATATGCTTCATCTTAATGGGCCTGTCGCATAAAACTGTCACAATATTTCCATATTCATCAGAGTAAAGCTCCTCTTGTATATGTAAATAATATCAATACTCTTCTAGTACTCTGAAGTACATAGTTACTGGAAAATCTACTAGTAGTGCCCAGACTCTGTAGCCCATGAAGGAGGTAATAACCAATTCAACCACAAGAATGGTTTTTATGATAACTATTACCTGCAACAAGGATGCCGATTGGCTGTCCAGCATACAAGATTTGTTCCGAGCACAGGAGCTGAATGGAAACAACAATAACAATTCTTTCAACAACTACAGATAATTGTATTATCTGTTGGTAAACAATATTTTTTTTTTATTAATTCTTTCCCTGCCATCAGCCTTCTGACAGGCCGCATCCGGTTTCTATGCTCCTGCCTTGGGCCTTTGGATAGGTCTCTGGTTTGTTTCGGTGTAAAATCAGTTGAATTTTTTGTGTACACGTCACAATTACCAAGCATTATTTTTGCAAAGTGTTATTAACAACGGGGGTCAAATGGAGTCAAATTCAATGTTTTCGACTGAAGTTTTCAGCTTTTTTGTTTTACTTTGGAGGCAAACAACTACAACTACAGCACTGTTCTTGAATGTATCCCAAGTAAATCTAGACATATCAGATGACTGGAGAAGTAGTTAGAAGGTTATTTCGGACATTATTTTAGTGATTTTTGGCACATATAATCACAATACAACATCGACAAGTCGATCTAGACATCTCAGATGATAATTAGTGTCAATCTAGACCTATCCATGGTAAGTAGGACACAATTACTGTCTAAAAACATCACATTACTTCTTCTTTCCTAAAACATTCTGCATTTATGAAATCTTCATAGATTTACAGCTATTTGGATGTATAATATGTATACTTATAATGTGGTAATAATTTATTACATTCACTTTTACACTTATCCCCTATACATATCAAGAGCCGCGCTTTTTGTCTGGCATAGACAGAAACGTCCGCGGTTTTTTTTCTGCGGCATGGGAAGAGTTAATGACACTGGTATTAACTCGGGTCACTTCACCTGAAGCAACCTTAAATGTTTATGTTGTGGTGTTTTTTTTTTTAACTGCTCAAGAAAGCCATTCGAACACTTCCAGTCAGGCATATCCATTTCTTTAGAAAAACATTCTGCGGTTTCTACCAACATAGGACCACAAAGGCAACTGTGCAGAACGTGTCTGTTTGAGCCATTTCAGCAGAACACACTCAATATTTCTGTTAAGAACTCGCACACCTTTGTTTACAGTTTGACCTAACTAAAGATGAGTGAAAGTCTCTTTCAATTTTGTTTCGGTTTTTAATTAACAAGTTTCAATACAGCTGAAACGTCAATTTCAAATTTATCCACTATGTCCTTTCTTGTAACTTTTTCATCAACTTGCTTCAGAATATCCATTTTAGAGCTCAAATCAAGATCAACACGTTTGCTTTTAATAGCCATTATCTGTCACAACATGAATCAGAGAGAAGTTCCCAGCTAAACGATTCACAGTAGGCTATTCAAATTACACTACTTGAAAATAAACAATTTACAGTACACTACTCGACTGACCACCTATCAACTTGCGTTACCAACTTAACACCGAACACATCTTGATAATGAAGACAATGGCAGAAAAAAGCCAGATTTTAATCATGAAAGGGTGGCCATGGTAAGCCTTTCACTCACACCACCTGAGTTTCAATGCCCACATGTTCAAAAGGTTGATGCAGCAGGTACTCGGTGATCACACAGCCAGCCCCTTTTATGATGAATCGCAAAGCTGATAATGCTTTGTGAGACTTTATAGCTTGTACTCGCCCAGTCTGTTATACAAAGTGGGGTCTTTAGCCCCTCCGGGTGCAAAAATACTGTGACATTAACAGGTTTGTGGCAATAAGTGGGGTGATATTAAATGAAGTAGAAGCCACTAATTACTTATGAGAGCTGGCTGGGGATACAAATTTCTGTGATATCCGGGTTGTGACATAAATGATGTGATATTAAGTGGGTTCGACTGTAGTTTTATGAAAGTTACAGATAATAACCTTTGTACAAGAAAAAATTCAAATGATGAAGCTTTCCAACAAGCTACAGAACATTAAAAACTAAAACCTCAAGGAAAGGATAAAACTATCTGAACATGCCAAGTGAGGACAGAAATTAGAGAACCCAACAAACACTAAAAAATGCAAAGGAAACAGGAAGGGAAGACCAAGGGTTAAATATCAAAATAGGCTGACTAAGGAAAAGAAAGACTAGTTAGATTATTACACATACTAAGGATCACAAGAATTAGAGAAGCATGATTATTAGAGAGCATGAGAATAGCATTTAATGAAAGAATGAATGTCCTTTAACATCTGTTCTAGGTAAGACAGTCATAATGAAACAAGACCTGACTTCCTACTTTTATACAAGAAAACAATACATCAACTTCCAACAATTTTGTCTCAGTGAGGAAAAAAAAAACGGATCAATATCACCTAATCCAAGCATCTTGAGAGAAATTCTCTTTCTGCTGATGACACAACCTTCAAGCATTATGAAGAAAGGAGTACAAGTATATGGGATCAAAAACAGTTGGTTTGTTTTCCTTATCTCTTCTGTGGGAAAGAAAAGTTAACAGATCATGAAATTGGTGAAAATCTTTCAACACTGCTAGATATACAATCTCCAAACTTACAGATCAAAGACTGAGATACATCTAACAAACTGAATCTCATCAAAATTTACTGCAAAAGTGTCAAAGTTGTTGACCCCGGTCTAATATTATGAGAAAGAAATGTCTAAATCTTGCAGATGAAAGTAAACAAGATTTTGTTTCTTATTACTGGTAATTATTATCACTTATTAAACAATATAATTTCACTAATGCTTTATTTTAATATTCTGTGGACTGCAATGTGTTGGAACACAAGGGACACACACAATGACATGTTCTTAGATTCTGAATGCCTCTTTTGAAATGACTGGCTCAGGGGCAAGTAAAGCATGTCCAATATTCATATCACAATGAGTTCAGCCCCCTTACTTCTTGCTTGTCATCTTCTGAATAGTAGCCATGAGGCCTCCAGTCATTAACTCCTGGTATGTCTGATGCCTGGATGAACTTTACCACACCTGGCATTTTCTGTGGAGTGAAGGTTGGTTCTTGATTACTGCTTACATCAATATTACACCTGTCATTTTCTGGCTACCCCTGGTCTCTGTTTTAATTTTTTTTTCCCATGAGTCAGTTAGATGGCTTTTAATAAAAAAAATTACAAATAAAAGAACTGCTTCTACACAGTTTTATTCTAGTTTTTGCAGTTTCAAATTTTAAAGTATAGTTAATTTAGATATATAAGTATCACATCATTTCCTGGTTAAAAAAAAAAAATACAATGGATAACTTCTTATGCGGTCTTATGCTTTCTTTGGCCCAGTAGCGTAAGAGTTAAACCTTAAGCTATTACAAATTTTCATTTTGATAAAGTGGAAGACATGTCAATAAAGGAGATGCGCTCATTATTTCATTTGAACTCATATTTGACAAAAAATGACAAAATCTGCGTTCACAAGAAATTTGTTCCTTGAAAAATATTCAAACTGTTGCTGAACTAGTTTTGAAATATAATATGAATTCGATTTTAACAAATTTGGTATAAGTATAAAACAGTATAAATTTGTATAATATTTAGTATATAGATAGCATGGCATATAAAAGATGTATACTACAAAGACAATATAAATTTAGTGCTAAATATTTATTACTATTTATAGCAACAATTATGCACATATGCTTTTAGTAACAAATGATAATCCACTAATCTAATATTACATTAAAATTTGTGATCAGTCATTGGGAAAAGTAAATGTCTGCATTTGTCCAAATACTTAAAACCCTAGTTTTCAGTGCATCTTTAGTTAATAATAATCACTTGTCACAAAAACTCTGGAAATAAACTACAAAATAAGGCTCTGAAAATCTCAAATCAAGTAATGGTGATTTGTATAATGGGAACATGAGTTCTAAAAGTCAGAGAAGAGTAAATGTTAAGTGTTTCAATATGTAAACATTGGAAATTTGGTACTATGCTTCTTTTTTACACAGTCAGAGTTTGGCTTATGACGTTTCATTGCTGGGGGAACAACATAACAAGTTTAACCCTTTCACAGTGAAAATATGTTTCATGCTTGCCTTGTTTTCCAGGTTACTGTGATATATAAAATGTTTCCAGAAGCCAATCTGTGTAAAAAGGTTAACTTTCGCCAACAAACACTGGCCAGCTCTAGATTCTAGATTTACAGATGATGAGACTACAGCTTTTGACTTATGTTGTTTTGACAATACTAGTCATTATACTCAAATATTAAGAGTAAATGTTATCATTAATATAACATCTAAAACTTCTGCCAAATCTTTGCCCTTTTTTTTTTTGTAACCTTTCTATTTAATGTGATATAAAACTAGACAGAATTTTGAAGCAACAAAACTCTGAAAGCTGTCGCACTAACCAAAGCAAAGGACGGGTCAATGCTCTGTATCCTGGCACTTCCCTGAGCACTGAGCACAGGAGCTGCATAAAGCTGACCTTGTCTAGGGGCTAGGTCAGCTACAAACTTTACTTCTCCTGTAGCCTGAAAATTGTGTGTACAAGTGCATTTGATTATGAGAACTACAAGCTGCAAAACAAGACATAATATAGAAATAGAAAATGTGACCTGGGAAAAGACATGAAACAAAAGTGAAGTAAGTAAAGAGAGAAAAAAAAAGCAGCACAGGAGATAACTAAAGCTAATGAATGAGTGAAATATTAAATTATGTAAGAGAGGTGAGCAATATGTGTTGGAGGTATACATGTAATGATGAATAAGATAATAAAAAAGGAATGCTGAAAAGAAAAAGAAAGACAGAACAGAACAGAAAATGTAGGAAAAAATTATGCAAGAGAAATAAGAAGTGACACAAGAAATAATAAGTGATAAAAAAAGAGAAACAAGAAGTGACAAATAACAGAAACAAGAAGTGATGAAAAAAAGAGAGAAACAAGAAGTACTAAAATACAAAAACTAGAAATGATAAAGGAGAAAAAAAAAGAAGTGATGCAAAACAGAAAGAAGTGATAAAAGAAAAAAAACAAGAACTGATGCAAAATAGAAGCAAGAAGTGATAAAAAAGAGAAACAGTAAGTGATTAAAAAAAAGAGAGAGAAATAAGAAGTGATAAAGAAAGAAATAAGCCATAAAATATATAAACCAATTAAGTTTTGCAAGACAGAAAACAAAAAGTGATAAAAGAAACAAAAAGTAACACAATAAAGAAATAAAATATGATAAAAGAGAGAAACAAGGACACAAGATAGAAGCAAAACATGATAAAAGAAATAAACAAGAAGTGATACAAAAGAAGAACAAACAAGAAGTGATAAAAGAGTGAAACAAAAAGTGACCCAAAAGAAGAACAAACAAGAACTGATAAAAGAGTGAAACAAGAAGTGGCACAAGATAGAAACAAGAAGTAATAAAAATAGAAATGAGAAGATGTAGAATTAGGATGTAAATAGTGACACAAGATTTTAAAAAAACTGAAATGACAGATTTTAAACCTGTCACAACCATTTATTATACAGCAAAGCACAAGCTAGTTGTCACACAACTGTTAAAAAAAAAGTGATACATAATCCATGTGATTAGAAACATCATCAACATACAGCAAACTGTTCAGACAACAAACCTACCAAATTGAAAGCCGTTTGCTTCATCATTAACTTTGTGGCTGGGTACACACTGGGGTTGTCTGTCCCATAATCCTGAACTCCAGTCATCAATGGTCTGTACAGGTCAAGACCACCGCTAGCATATCGTACAGAACAACTCTTCTTGCACACTCCTAAGACAAACTAAGATCAAGCTGATGTAAATGACATAACCGAGATAAAATTGCACTGATGCTCAAGGGTAATACTTACAATCCTTATCTTCAGAAGATGAAAGTAAACACAAAACAACAAGTCATAACTTGGATAAAGGCCACACTCCCCTCTGAACATGAGGACTTTACAAGTGTCAAAACTGCTACTTTCTTGTGTATTTTGCGATGACCTGAGGTGTTGGTTCACTATAATGAAGAGTTTCTGGTATAAATGAAGTAAAACACTGAATACTTAGCTCTTTCTGTGCCGGAGGAAGAAACACGGACGTGTTGTGGAGTGCCAGAGTAAAAACGCGGGTCTTGATAGGGTTGGAGGTATAGTTATAAAATGGAATGGAAAACAGTATTTCCATGTACTTCTGTATACTTATTATGTTTCAAAGTATAACTAAATGAATGAAAATTTCATAAAAGCAGAGTTTTTTAGGAAAAAAAGAAGTAATGTGATGTTTTTAGACAATGATTGTGCCCAGCTCACCATCAGCTAGGTCTAGATCTGCACTACTTACCATCTGAGATGTGTAGATCTACTTGTCGATCTCATATTCTGATTCTATGTTGCATTCTTGCTAAATTAATGTCTGAAATAACCTTCTAACTACTTCTAATGTCGTCTAATATGTCTAGATCTACTTGGGATACATTCAAGAGCAGTGGGGTAGTCACAGGCTATGTCCATACCCCTATCTACATCATCAAAAATTGACAAATTTCAGTCTTTCTCTTCCTTTTTCTCGCTCGGCATCGCTTGTAACTAGGCACTCTTTTTTTTTTTAAAGTGTCACCGGAATCGCGGACAAAATATGTACAATCTAAATGTTACACTGGTTGTTTTATTATAATGACCATTGGTACGCAACGGGTATACTGGAAGCATCATTTTTATGACCAAAGGCACGGAAAGAGTTAAGCACTACCTTGTGGTTTTCATATAAATATTGAAAAATAAAATTAGCTAAAAGATGCCTAACAGAACTTTATTAATTCATGAAGTGCCATGAGGAAAGATGTTCTGATGTACTTCTCAATTTTCTGCAGTCCTTGGTATTTCCACATAAGCTCTCCAGACACACACACCATCTTTAATATTTTAAACCACATAAGCTCTCCAGACACACACACCATCTTTAATATTTTAAACCACATAAGCTCTCCAGACACACACACCATCTTTAATATTTTAAACCACATAAGCTCTCCAGACACACACACCATCTTTAATATTTTAAACCACATAAGCTCTCCAGACACACACACCTTCTTTAGTATTTTAAACCACATAAGCTCTCCAGACACACACACCATCTTTAATATTTTAAACCACATAAGCTCTCCAGACACACACACCATCTTTAATATTTTAAACCACATAAGCTCTCCACACACACACCATCTTTAATATTTTAAACCACATAAGCTCTCCAGACACACACACCTTCTTTAGTATTTTAAACCACATAAGCATATATTACTAAGGAAACCTTCTCTCTAAAGAAAAATTCAAACCAATTTTCTTGTTGGTAGAATTTTAAGTTGTTCTCTTGTCTTATTTCTGATCAAAATATCAAATGATGCACAAACTACTTCTATCTTTATTACCTGTGTTACATTTATTTCTTATTACACATCTCACCTGGTATATAAATATGCTGGTGTTGCACACTGTATACAGACAGTAAATAACTAGTGTAAAATGATGTTTACATCCATATGCACACACACAATGTATTGCTGTCTTTTTTGCTAAATATAAGATTTGTTCCTATCATATTTTTTTTTAACTCTTAAGATGAACAAACAGCAAGAAATCAAAAGAAATAACAAATATATACCACTTATGTAAACAGAACTATTATTACATGGAGGTACATTTATCTCTTCAAACAGCCTACTACCTTATAGAACTGTCCAACAGCCAGTGATGTACGATATTCTGGACTGGCTAAAAGATGTCCTGTGTCCGGAATAATCTCCTTTGACAGGATACTCAGTGCACCTAAAGAATAAAAATCAAGAAGAAAAAACATCTCAGACAATGAACACTGATATAATCAGACCCTGGAAGCCATTTAAATAATTAAATACTTACAGTTTACAATAAACAAAACCTTTTGAGGAAGACACAGATCTTTGGCCTGGTAAGCAAATAGATCTAACAAACAAAACTGTGACAAACTAAAATCTATACTAATAAATATAATGGCATTGTTAAATAAACATCAGAATATAAAAGATATGCACATTATTTCAATTCAACAACACTACAGATGTTAACATGAATAATCATTATTTCAATTCAACAACACTGCAGATGTTAACATGAGTAAGCATTATTTCAATTCAACAACACTGCAGATATTAACATGAGTAACCATTATTTCAATTCAACAATACTGTAGATGTTAACATGAGTAACTCACTCTGAAGCACATCTGGGTCTCCTAATTTCTTATTTGTCAGGAAGTTCTCTGTCTGCACTGCATGAACCTAGTAGCAAGTGAAAAGCACAGAAATAATGTTTCAGGCTGAACCCATTTTACATCCTCTCTCTACATTCATCATCATCATCAACATCATCAATCATCATCATCACCATCAATCATCATCATCATCGCCTTTCACTCCCTGAGAACTTAAGCCATGAATAAAATTTTCTCCAGTCAACCCTGTTCTTGGAATTATTCTCTGCTTCCTTACATGTGCATCCCTTGTCTCTAAGCACTGTCATAATTTCTCCTCTCCAAGTAAGTCTAGGTCTTCCTTGTTTTCTATTTCCTTGAGGATTACATTGTTACACAAGTAATTCACAAACAAAAGTTAGGACCATATTTTCTTACAGTAAAAACATCACAACCGTAACTCACCGCACACTACCATATCTTTTTCATTTGCCTGGCCTAGACTCAAAGTTCTTATGACCAGGACTGACCTTCATGTTAGGTATAGTTAAAGGTAGCCTTACCAGGTCATAGAAATAAGTAGATTATGGTGTGGTCAGTATCACTTCTTACATCAAGCAACACACTAAATTATGGTGTGGTCAGCATTACTTCTTACATCAAGCAACACACTAAATTATGGTGTGGTCAGCATTACTTCTTACATTGAGCAACACACTAGATTATGGTGTGGTCAGTATCACTTCTTACATCAAGCAACACACTAAATTATGGTGTGGTCAGCATTACTTCTTACATCAAGCAACACACTAAATTATGGTGTGGTCAGCATTACTTCTTACATCAAGCAACACACTAAATTATGGTGTGGTCAGCATTACTTCTTACATCAAGCAACACACTAGATTATGGTGTGGTCAGCATTACTTCTTACATCAAGCAACACACTAAATTATGGTGTGGTCAGCATTACTTCTTACATTGAGCAACACACTAGATTATGGTGTGGTCAGCATTACTTCTTACATCAAGCAACACACTAAATTATGGTGTGGTCAGCATTACTTCTTACATCGAGCAACACACTAAATTATGGTGTGGTCAGCATTACTTCTTACATCAAGCAACACACTAGATTATGGTGTGGTCAATATTACTTCTTACATTGAGCAACACACTAAATTATGGTGTGGTCAGCATTACTTCTTACATCAAGCAACACACTAGATTATGGTGTGGTCAATATTACTTCTTACATTGAGCAACACACTAAATTATGGTGTGGTCAGTATTACTTCTTACATCAAGCAACACACTAGATTATGGTGTGGTCAATATTACTTCTTACATCGAGCAACACACTAGATTATGGTGTGGTCAATATTACTTCTTACATCGAGCAACACACTAAATTATGGTGTGGTCAGTATTACTTCTTACATCGAGCAACACACTAGATTATGTTGCAGTCAATATTACTGACTTGCCACTTTTCTTCCCCAACTCCAAGAACTAGGCAATCACTTCTACAGCTGCGATGACTGAGCTGCCTTCAGTCAGATTCAATACCTTCACATGATATCTAATTTTTCCTTCATTCATGACTTCCTTCTGGGCAGATTTCTCTGCCCACAAAGGTTGTCTTCCTTCCCAGCAGTGCACTGGGTACCCATTTTTACAGATGGACAAACTGGAGGGTGCCAGCAGTGGGCAACGCAATATGCAGATTTTTTAAAAATGGGCAAACACAAAAAAATACCTACCAGTTTGGCACTGATACCCTGAATAACAATGACAGGCCTTGTCTTAACAAAACAGTTATCATCATCCACATCCACTTGAAAATTAAAACCAGATGTGACGTGAGCATGAGACAACTGAAATGAAAATAACTTCTCATTAAGTTTCATTATAAAATTACATTTAGGAAAGGCATATAATGATATAAATAATGATGTAGCCTCTACTCAATGTTACTATCCGCACAGAATGATCTTTCATCAGTTCTTTACAGTAAACTTCTGAGGCTAATCCTAAATGTTACGTTCCCTTATTTTATGGGAGCATAAGACAGAAAAACATAATTAATATAATTCCACATGTTGATTTGGTCACATTTAATTAAAAACCTGGGGAACACGACAGCTCATTATTTTACAGAAGAAACTGCAAACATTACAATGACATTACAGTAAGTCTCACTGTTTCTTTCAGTGCCGTAAAACTGTACCTCATAACTCAGAAATAAAAGTGATTATAGACTACTCAAAAGCATTTGATTGTGTACAACACCAGAAACTTTGGGAAATAATGGAAAAAATGGGATTTCCAACACATTTGATACAATTAACATCACTGCTGTATCTAGACCAACAAGCAGCAGTAAGAATAAATGGTGAAACAACAACTTGGTTTGACATAAAACAAGGGGTCCATCAGGGGTGCATATTGTCACCCTACTTATTTAACTTGTATACTGAAAATATAATGAGGAATGTTAGAGAAGATGTAGACAAAGAATATTACGATGCCATAACAATTGGAGGTTATGAAATACCAGAGATTAGATATGCTGACGACACAGTGTTACTATCCACAACACAAAAAGGAATGGAAAAACTAATTATGTCAGTCCGTAAGAACAGCGAAGAGCAGAACCTCTATCTTAATGTGAAGAAAACTAAATTGATGACAACTGACAAAACAAACAAGGCAGCTGAAATATATATCAATGAGGAAAAATTGGAAGAAGTGGAGAGTTTTTAATATCTTGGATCACTGCTAACTAATAATGAAGATACAATGAGGGAAATTAAAAGGAGGACATCTATAGGTCTTCAGAAAGTAAAACAAATAAAGAATCTATGGTGTGGTCAATATTACTTCTTACATTGAGCAACACACTAAATTATGGTGTGGTCAGTATTACTTCTTACATCAAGCAACACACTAGATTATGGTGTGGTCAATATTACTTCTTACATCGAGCAACACACTAGATTATGGTGTGGTCAATATTACTTCTTACATCGAGCAACACACTAAATTATGGTGTGGTCAGTATTACTTCTTACATCAAGCAACACACTAGATTATGGTGCAGTCAATATTACTGACTTGCCACTTTTCTTCCCCAACTCCAAGAACTAGGCAATCACTTCTACAGCTGCGATGACTGAGCTGCCTTCAGTCAGATTCAATACCTTCACATGATATCTAATTTTTCCTCATTCACTGACTTCCTTCTGGGCAGATTTCTCTGCCCACAAAGGTTTTTTCCTTCCCAGCAGTGCACTTGGTACCCATTTTTACAGATGGACAAACTGGAGGGTGTCAGCAGTGGCCAATGCAATATGTAGATTTTTTAAAAATGGGCAAACACAAAAAAATACCTACCAGTTTGGCACTGATACCCTGAATAACAATGACAGGCCTTGTCTTAACAAAATAGTTATCATCATCCACATCCACTTGAAAATTAAAACCAGACGTGACATGAGCATGAGACAGCTGAAATGAAAATAACTTCTCATTAAGTTTCATTATAAAATTACAATTAGGAAAGGCATATAATGATATAAATAATGATGTAGCCTCTACTCAATGTTACTATCCACACAGAATGATCTTTCATCAGTTCTTTACAGTAAATTTCTGAGGCTAATCCTAACTGTTACGTTCCCTTATTTTATGGGAGCATAAGACAGAAAAACATAATTAATAAATTTTCCACATGCTGATTCAGTCACATTTAATTAAAAACCTGGGGAACAAGACAGCTCATTATTTTACAGAAGAAACTGCAAACATTACAATGACATTACAGTAAGTCTCATTGTTTCTTTTAGTGGTGTAAAATTGTACCTTATAACTCAGAAATCTGTCATGAAAAAAAATTTCACATTAATCATTTATCTCTATGTCTTGTAGCATTTGCATGCTGTACGGGTGTGAAGTTTTAGTGCCTTCACATCTTCAGGCCACTACAGCATTTGAGGTAGGGATGCCAGCAGCCTTGTCCTCACTGCCTTTTTTTCCTAGGGAAACCCCAGGTACCCATTTTTCAAGCCTGGGTTAACCCTGGTGCTGGTTAGTCCAAAAAAGTCCACCCAAGCACAAAATTGAACCAAGGACCTACACCACCATGGTACTCATTAGTCTAATCTATTATTACCATTATTATAAAATGCCCAAGTCATACATAGGGTTATCTGTATTTGTTACCTGTAGCCTATGTGAAGTCTTGTATGTCTTAATGATGATATCAGTGGTGCTATATTTTGGCAAACTCATGGACACAATCACTTTTCCTTTCAAGTCCAGAGACAAAAAGTCTACCAGTGAGTACTGTCTGCTCAGTCCATCACCATCAGCTGAAAACATTAACCTGTACATTCAAATACTGATTTATTAAAAACATGATTTTTGTACATTTTCAAGCAATGTTTTTTTCTGCTAAAACATTCTGATGTGTTCTATGAAAAAAAACCTGGAACATATTTTTTTAATCAATTTTTTAAAAAAATATACATAAAACATCAAATTCTGCAGGTCTGTCTACTTTCTTATTAGTTTGCCAGGAATCTTATAATGGTTCCTGTTCCAGACCTAAGTGTCACGGAAAGTAATTCTATTTTCTTCAGTCCAGTAATGATGACTGCAATGGCATAACAACCATGCCTGACTATCAATTTTCCTTCATGCTCTGGGGCATGTGCAGCAAGATATGATGATAGCCTTCCATCAGTGTTTGACTTCTTAGTAAGCTCTACCTTAGCAGAGATCACATCAGTTCTTTACAGTAAATTTCTGAGGCTAATCCTAACTGTTACGTTCCCTTATTTTATGGGAGCATAAGACAGAAAAACATAATTAATAAATTTTCCACATGCTGATTCAGTCACATTTAATTAAAAACCTGGGGAACAAGACAGCTCATTATTTTACAGAAGAAACTGCAAACATTACAATGACATTACAGTAAGTCTCATTGTTTCTTTTAGTGGTGTAAAATTGTACCTTATAACTCAGAAATCTGTCATGAAAAAAAATTTCACATTAATCATTTATCTCTATGTCTTGTAGCATTTGCATGCTGTACGGGTGTGAAGTTTTAGTGCCTTCACATCTTCAGGCCACTACAGCATTTGAGGTAGGGATGCCAGCAGCCTTGTCCTCACTGCCTTTTTTTCCTAGGGAAACCCCAGGTACCCATTTTTCAAGCCTGGGTTAACCCTGGTGCTGGTTAGTCCAAAAAAGTCCACCCAAGCACAAAATTGAACCAAGGACCTACACCACCATGGTACTCATTAGTCTAATCTATTATTACCATTATTATAAAATGCCCAAGTCATACATAGGGTTATCTGTATTTGTTACCTGTAGCCTATGTGAAGTCTTGTATGTCTTAATGATGATATCAGTGGTGCTATATTTTGGCAAACTCATGGACACAATCACTTTTCCTTTCAAGTCCAGAGACAAAAAGTCTACCAGTGAGTACTGTCTGCTCAGTCCATCACCATCAGCTGAAAACATTAACCTGTACATTCAAATACTGATTTATTAAAAACATGATTTTTGTACATTTTCAAGCAATGTTTTTTTCTGCTAAAACATTCTGATGTGTTCTATGAAAAAAAACCTGGAACATATTTTTTTAAATCAATTTTTTATAAAAATATACATAAAACATTGCAGGTCTGTCTACTTTCTTATTAGTTTGCCAGGAATCTTATAATGGTTCCTGTTCCAGACCTAAGTGTCACGGAAAGTAATTCTATTTTCTTCAGTCCAGTAATGATGACTGCAATGGCATAACAACCATGGCTGATTATCATAATTTTCCTTCATGCCCTGGGGCATGTGCAGCAAGATATGATGATATCCTTCCATCAGTGTTTGACTTCTTAGTAAGCTCTACCTTAGCAGAGATCACACCAGTCCTTATCTAATTTGTCAAGAGTTTTCTAGACATGGCCTTAAAATAAGTTAAGTCTTTGTGTCCCGCTTGACATGGCTTGCGTGGATGGAGTCCACATCAATTCACTTACCCACTTGTAGTGCAGTGGTATGCACTGGTCTCTAATTCAGAATTTATCCTAACTAAAAAATCTGGCAAAGCTGGTAGTATTACTTCCTTCCAGTATCAGAAACATAGACACAAGGCATGCACAAGGTTGAATTCAGAGCCAATATGTGTTAAAATGTAACTGTCTTTTAAGTTTTTTTCTAAGCTTATAGCCTGCAGCCCACTTGTGTTTTCACTTTATTGTAGGCTGTAAATTAATTGTAAATAAATAAAATAAATAATTAGTGTATATCTTTCTGTGAGGAAATAGTGTTTGTGTAAAATGTTATTCATTTTGGATATATTGAATCCAGTACAGTGGATTAACTTGAAGGGTAAGTGAGAAATTAACTTGCAGGGTAAGTGAGAAATTATTTCATCATAATTTTCCATTCTTTCTTCTCAGTTCTTAGCTCTTTTTTCTGTTCTATACTAACAACATACTAACAGTTTTATTAGAAATTGATGTAAGAATTTCCTGTTTAAACAGTATAATATGTCATGCTGCAAACCAGACTATGCCTTTTTTTTTTAAATGTGACAACCATCCCATTTCACTTTATGAAATTTCCCCCCTTGGTCATTTGATGTAACCCCCACAACACGGACAGAGTTAAAGCTTCTCTCATTACTAAGAAATAGTAAAGTTTTGGCAACTAGTCCCGACATTCAAGAGAATGCCTTTGCTCCCCTGTAATTTTTTTTTAAAAATTTTACTAAAATGTTCATTTTCACAACAGTCAAGTTTCTATTTTATCTTCATTCTTATCTTGACATAAATTTTGGTGTTTCATAACCCCTCACATCACATAAAACACAGCCACTTCTGACTGCAGGAACATCTTACCAACCGTCACTTGCGTTCCAACAGTTTCAAGTATTGTGTACACATCAGAGGGGAAATCTTTGTGGAGGTTTTTTAGGACCAAGTTGCCTGCCCATGAACACATCTGGGTAACAAATTGAAAATTATTACTACACATGTTAAAGCTAGTACCTCATGGTCATTATTCTTAACAAATACTGCACTTTTGGGGTCAGAAAGTACTGGTGACTGAAAATGCAAATTCTTCTCACACATATATAGAATAGAAGAAGACATCTTTAAAAAAAAAATGCAACAGCAGGTACTTCTGACATTACAACTTATGGACATCACACATTATTGTAGCTGAAAGTGTGACATTACATTATAAGGACATCGGCATTGCAGAAGATGGAAGTGTAACATTACAGTATAGGGATGTTTGACATTACAGCAGATGGAAGTCTGATATTCTTACATCTTACATTCTTCTCATGTCATTAAATGTCACATATGGCTTGCATGGTAGTTTGCCAAGTTTTCCTCTTTTCAGCAAGATTTTCAACTTCATTAAGGGATTTTATGCCTACTAAAATGACCTCTCTTAACAATGTCCTCTTTACAGATTCATGGTCGACCTCTTTTTCTTCAGCCTATTATGTTCCACTTTATAACTTGTTTTGGGATTCTCTGACTATTTCTTCTCATCATGCGACTGACATATGTCCATCTCCTTTTTCTGATCATACATGAGACAGGTTGTTGTTCACTCATCTGCCTTATTTCTGCGTTATTCTTGAATTCATTCCACGTTATACAGAGTATTTTCCTGAGGCATTTGTTTTCAAAAGAGTCTAATTTCTTGTCTATTTCATTAGTTTTTTCCAGCATTTGCATGCATAAATGAGGGTGGATATTACATTTGAATTGAATAATCTTAACTTGGTTTTTGTGCTTATAACTTTTGAGTGCCATACATTCTCAAAATTCTTCAAGGTCAATGCTACTTTTGCAATTCTAATTCTAACTTCCTTTCTGTCTGATATTACAGTAGATGAAATCCTGTTGCTATGTTGGATGAAAGTATGACATTACAAAAATGAAAGTATAATGTTACAGATGACTGAGTAAAATGCTCAAGAGAAGAAGATTTAAATATGTCCAGAAAATCTTGACTGAACAGAGTTTTAGGACTGATCACTATAGTTCACATACAGCCAGAGTTGAAAGCAGTCTAGGATGTTATCATTGCAGTTTATGACTTAGAAGATGACCAAAGAAATCATTTTAAAAATTTTAAAGTGAAGCAGGGTTGGTAACTGGTTAAGTCAAATGACCCAGCAAATGACCCACAGGTACCAGTGAGGTAATGACCCAGGTGAAAGAGCAGTTACACAAATGACTGTATGATCCAGATGAGAGAGGTAAGGACAAGAGAAGATTTGGAGTGGAGAAGAAAGGCTGGTTGGTGATTTGGAAGGCCAGTTAACAGCTTGACAAGTAAGTTTGTGGTTTGCAGACCAGATTCGAGTTCACTTTTCTCAATAAATAACATATCTGTTGTAGATCGGTGTAGGTAGTGACGTTATCTTGTTTAAACCCACTCACTTTGTGTGTAAGGAGTAGTGTGAACGCTAGATAAAAGACCTACTGCACTACCAATTAGCGATATCGTTAGCATTGTGCGAAGGCAGAAGTCTCAGCTGGAACCCGTCTGAACAAAGTAGACACCCTACATGTTGTAATAGTAGTGATAGGGCTATAGTATTATATAGTCATGTTTTGTTCCATTATTAACTTTTTCCATTTGCGCCAGCCCTGAAAGGCGTGTTCTGGGATATACTTCTCCCTTCGACACAGCCCTATAAGTTTTTGGACTTTCTTTCATTGAAAACACCATGTAACTTTTTATTTAACCAGTCAGAGCTCTTCTGAATCCAAAGTTAAACTACTGTTTAAGCACGCCTGATAAAGTAGCCATATTGGATATAAGGATAGGAGGGTAAAATACAAGTTTTTTTTCATGATTGAGTGGTAGAATGGTCACACTGACTGTCCAGACCCATCTTACTATATGTGGTTCTCGTATCTTAAGACCTGTTAGATTTATTGGATGTCACAAACATCCATAAATACTGATTCTTCTGTGTTGAAATTTGAATGACTATGTATTCTATATTGGATTATGACACAATTAAGGTAAGTTAAAGAAGATTTTATTGCTCAGCCCCAAAATTTTTTTTAGTGCCAAAAAATCATTCCATCGTTTCACACTAGTTGTTTTTTTTTCCCTTTTCTTTGTTTTTTTTTATGAAAATAACTTCATTTATGGAATCTTCATTCATTTCCACTTATTTTAATGTGTGATACACAAGTGGTGATCATGGAATTAATTTGGTATAATAACTTTTACACAGGGACCCCCCCCCTCCCCAAAATGTCTGCGTCAAAGGGAATATAAGGAATGTTTTTGGACATAACGCAAATGGAAAGAGCTAACCAATAGTCTACATCATATGAACAGAAGAAATTAAGGTTATAACAATATGATTAACTCTTTTTGTCTTGGTCAACGTCCCTTGTGTGGATGGGGTGTGCACAATTTCTCTACCATATTCTGTGTGTGCTGGGATACGTTGATCTCTAATTTTGAATTTAACCAAAGTATACTAAAAAAATCTGGCAAAGCCGGTAGTATTACTTCCTTCCAGTATCAGAAACCATCTACACAAGGCAGTTGCATGGTTGTTTTCAGAGCCATTTTGTATTAAAATTTAATTTTTTAAAAGTTTTTTCTAAGCTTATAGGCTGTCACCCACTTGTTTTTCATGTTTTCAGTTTATTATAGACTGTAAATTAATTGTAAATAAATAATTAATGTATATTTTCTGTGAGGAAATGGTGTTTGTGTAAAATTTTATTCATTTTTGATATACTGGACCCAGTACGGTGGATTAACTCTTTCCACGCCACAGGAAGAAACGTGGACATTCAGTTTGGTGCCGAAATAAAAGCGCGGGTCTTGATGTGTATAAAGGATATAGTTGTAAAATGGAATGGAAAACAGTATTTCCATGCACTTCCGTGTGTTCAAAGTATAACTAACTGTATGAAAATTTCATAAATGCAGAGCTTTTTAGGAAAAAAGAAGTAATGTGATGTTTTTAGACAATGAGTGTGCCCAGCTCACCATCGGCTAGGTCTAGATCTACACTACTTACCATCTGAGATGTCTAGATCTACTTGTCGATCTCGTATTGTGATTCTATGTTGCATTCTCGCTAAATTAATGTCTGAAATAACCTCCTAACTACTTCTCCAGTTGACTAATATGTCTAGATCTCCTTGGAATACATTCAAGAGCAGTGGGGTGGTCATATGCCATGTCCATACCCCTATCTACATCATCAAAAATTGAAAATTTTCGATGTTTCTCTTCCTTTTTCTTGATCGGCATCACTCGTAACTAAGCACTCTTTCACGATTTTGAAAAATGTCACCGGAAACGCGGACGAAATATGTACAATCTAAATGTTACACCAGTTGTTTTATCGAAACAAACCAGAGTCGCTATATCAACCCTACAAACAAATTGGGAAACCGGAAAGTTTGCTACAGCGACCCAAGGTGCGGAAAGAGTTAGCTTGAGGGGTAAGTGAGAAATTATTTCATCATATTTTCCATTTTTTTTCTTCTCAATTCTTAGCTCTTTTTTCTGCTCTATACTAATAAATGATTAATAATTTTATTAGAAAAACAAGATACAACTTTTCCTGTTTAAACTAATGTATAATATGTCATATTGTGAAGAAGATTATGCCTTTGTGATCCTTCTAAACGTGACAACCACCCCATTCCACTTCATGAAATGTACCCCCTTCATCATTTGATGTAAACCCCCCCCCCCCAGTACACAAAGAGTTAAAAAGAGAGAGGTTAGATGCTGCAATATTGGTCTATTTCATGAACACCTGTGCTTGTAATAAACTGTAGTTCAATGCCAATTAACAGCGTGACTTGTGGATTTTTGTCATGTACGGAGTCTGTGTGTTGTTAGCCTGGTGAGGCGGATGGAATTTTGCTAATGCTACCTGTAGGGGCTGATTAACATTGAGCCTGCAGCATGAGTTAAAAAGTGATTCCTACATGATATCACTCTCAGCACTGTGGCTACTAAGTTGGTTTCACTCTTTATGTCTGGCTTGTAATCATCAAGTATTCAACCACATAGTACCACAGTCTCAGCTATCATACTACCTACACCTAAAATTATCACCATGTCTCACAACATCTGCCACAACCACCTGTCCACCAATCTAGTCTCATCCTGTAAAAGCATATAGTTTCTTCTGCTATCAAAATAATCTACAGAGAGGTCTCAAAAATATGCTTGGCAAAATCTCAATGAACTTATTAGAAATTACAAATCATTTACTAAAATACAGAAATAAAAATTCACTAGAGATGTGATCAATAGCTTTTGAGTGCGTACACACATTTTCATCCATCAGATCTTGTGCTGGGTGAAAAAAATTGTTACTCATTTTTTGTATGTAGACAGTGTTGATGATCTTTGAAAACAAATCTTGAGAAGAATTTCTGGTCCAATTAGAGATCCTATATCACAAGAATGGAAAACTAGAAATAACAAAGAAATACACATGCTTTTCCAGTCTCCACTTGTAACTACCATTATGAAAAACAACAGATTGAGATGGTTCATACACATGGAGATGAAGGATGAGAATGGACAGACAAAAAAAAAGGCTTATATGGAAGTGATTAACGGAGACAGACCAAGAAGCTGACCGAGACAATGGTGGCGTGACAACTTGGAAGAAGACTTACGAACCCTCAGGGTGGACAACTGGCAGGAGAAGACTAAGAACAGAGAGGAATAGAGACAAGTCTTGACTGCAGCAATGAGCTGCAATGGTCAGAGAGCTGAATGAATGAATGAAAAGACAGTGCTGATGAGAGTGAATTGGTGACAAACTTGTTCAGATGATAGTATGGTTGACAAATGTGGTGACAAAACAGCTTGGCTGACAAACTCATGAGACAGACCTGTCAACAAACAGGGTCAAAAGACAATATGATAGAAAAATAAAAGCAGACAGCAGCTATTATGTGTAGTGAATTAAGTGAAAACACAAAGAAAGTCTACAAAGAAAACACAGAAGAATAAACTGTAAACTAAAACTACATGACCCAGTGGACTAAGAAATTATAAATATTTCTTCTTCTTCTGTGTACGCACACTGGTGATGATGCGTGGTACTCTAATTATTGTGATGCGCCTTTTGGCTGGGTACCTCTGACTTCAGCACCTTTCCTTGCTAGGGCAGACTGTGGTCTTGCTCAGACACATAAATATTTAAATAAACAGGGCAGAAATAACTGGAGTCAGTAAGCTCATAATAGATCAGCAAAGACTATACCAGTAGCAAAAATCTTCATGACTTGCAGTACAGAACCAAAGACAAGCACAGAGTAATCACATCTTCACTCCTTCATAAATCCCCACAGAATGTTAAAAGCATTAATCCAAACACCACAATATACAATTATTAGTGACAGGCAATGTCAAATGTAATCAAACACTTACACTTCTAATGCTGGAAGATGCAACCAGTCCCAGATGTGTGACAAAAGCTTTAGCATAAGGCAAGCCAGGGTCAGTGGTCTTCTCAAAAGCTTCTTTTAGTGCAGTCAGGTTTACATTAGCCCCAAATGTGATATGGTCAGATGGGGTAAGCTGATGAATAAGAGAGAAACCACAATTTCTTATTAAATGTGACAAAGAAAAGAAATATGAAGTAAATGACTTAAACCATCCAATCCATCCTAGTGAAATGTTGAATGTTGTACAGGCAGACTTCACGGCTTTCGGATATTAAAAACCATAAGGAAAACACAATCACAATTCTCTGGTCATGGTGAACACAGATGGAGATTAACTCTTAAAGCTAAAAGAATGATAACATCACTCTTTCAGTCAGCTTAGCGTGCCAAAACAATGATATCATCTTGGATATAAATTTCAGCATAAATTTGTTTTTTGTATAAGTTCTAAAGAATTTGTTTTTAATCTTTTTGCTGCTACATACTTCTCGAGAGCCTGTCACTTCTGTGCTGGATACTTCACTGGCCTACTTTCACCCAGTGCTGAATTATTTTTTGTGGTCTCAAAATCTAAGATGCATTGGTGATGCTGCTTTATCACTAAAAAATATTAATATGTTGTAACACTTGGATTCTTCCACTATCATCTAAGTCACATTATACAGCTCATAAAAATAGCACTAAGATGGACACCGCAGGGGAGTAGAAGTAAGGGTAGACCAAAAGAGACATGGAGAAGAACAACAGAAAGGATGTTGAGCAATAGAGGGCTCACCTGGGCAAGAGCAGAAAAAAAGGCGAAGGACAGGCATTTGTGGAAAACCCTTGCGGAAGCCCCATGTGCCCTGGGCACTTAAGGCTCAGAGAGAGAGAGATACAGCTCATAACACATTTATTTTTTCACAAGCACTATTACACAGAATCAAACAAAAAGACAGCAAAATAAAATGTTTATTCTCACCACTTCTGTCTAACCAAACAACAGATGTTTGATTGTTTCAAAGTTTGTTGTAAGTTGACTCTAGAAATCGGACGTTTGTGAAAATAGAGGAAATGATTACGACACAAAGCAATGATGGACCATTTGTTGTTTACCCCCTATTGCTAACTTCAGTGATCTCAATGGTTTTCAATTAACAAAAGTCAGTGGACCCCCTGCTATTTCAAAATCCAGGCCATGGACCCCCTGCTGTTTCAAAATCCAGGCCATGGACTCCCTGCTATTTCAAAATCCAGGCCATGGACCCCCTGCTGTTTCAAAATCCAGGCCATGGACTCCCTGCTATTTCAAAATCCAGGCCATGGACCCCCTGCTATTTCAAAATCCAGGCCATGGACTCCTTGCTATTTCAAAATCCATGGACCCCCTGCTGTTTCAAAATCCAGGCCGTGGACCCCCTGCTGTTTCAAAATCCAGGCCGTGGACTCCCTGCTATTTCAAAATCCAGGCCATGGACCCCCTGCTATTTCAAAATCCAGGCCATGGACTCCTTGCTATTTCAAAATCCATGGACCCCCTGCTGTTTCAAAATCCAGGCCGTGGACCCCCTGCTGTTTCAAAGTCCAGGCCGTGGACCCCCTGCTGTTTCAAAATCCAGGCCGTGGACACCCTGCTGTTTCAAAATCTAGGCCATGGACCCCCTGCTGTTTCAAAATCCAGGCCGTGGACCCCCTGCTGTTTCAAAATGCAAGCCATGGAACCCCATATTTTGGAAAAGTTTAATTTCTGTATGGTAACTATGTGCTTTAAATGCAAAAGCATTTTTTTTTACAGAAAATATGGGTAATCTTTAATGAGTAAACACTAAACTACACTAAAAAACAAGATACAAACCTGGTGAATTTTCAAACTGACAATAATTTAGATAAGAAAAAATCAACACCTACTGATATTCATACATCTCTCTCTCTCTCTCTCTGAATCTTAAGTGCCCAGGGCACATGGGGTTTCCGCAAGGGTTTTCCACAAATGCCTGTTCTTCGCCTTTTTTTCTGCTCTTGCCCAGGTGAGCCCTCTATTGCTCAACATCCTCTCTGTTGTTCTTCTTCATGTCTCTTTTGGTCTACCCTTACTTCTGTTCCCCTGTGGTGTCCATCTTAGTGCTATTTTTGGTAGTGAGTTATCAGTCATTCGGAGCACATGTCCCAACCATTGCCAGCGTCTTTCCTCACTAATTGTTGTCAGTGGCTTCATCTGCATTTCTGCCCAATAAGATGTTATTTCTTATGGTGTTTGGCCAAAATATTTTTCTAATTCTTCGTAAACATTTAGTCTGGAAAGAATTCAACCTGTTTTCTATGGTTTTGGTGATTTTCCAGCATTCACTTCCATAGAGTAGTACACTTAGAACATTACTCTTAAATATCCTGATTTTCATATTTATGCTTAGTTTTTTTGATTTCCATATAGTCTGCAGCACTGCAAAAGCATGATTTGCTCTAGTAAGTCTGCTGTTGATGTCCTCTGTGCTGTCTCCATTTTCTACTACTCTGCTGCCAAGGTATACAAATTCATTGACCTCCTCCACTAACTTGCTATCTACTCTGAGTACATTTCTGTTGTTCACATTTTGCTTCATTAACTTTCTTTCCTACGCTGATCTTTAGTCCTACGTTGTTTGCATTCTGAGTTAGCTTGTTTATTTTATCTTACATAGCTTTGTGACTGCTTGATAATAGACAAATGTCATCCGCAAAGTCAAGGTCCTCCAGCACTGTGTCAAGGGTCCATTGTAATCCTCTGCGTTTGTCTGATGTTGCCTCCTTCATTAACCAGTCTACTGCCAAGATAAATAATGTTGGTGATAGTACACATCCCTGTTTCACTCCTGTTTGTACCCTAAAGCTGCTGGAGGTATGTTCTCCACAGATCACTTTGCATTGAAAACCCTCATATAGGGCTTTGTGGAGGAGGCCATGCCATCTTAGGATTTTCCACAGTGCATCTCTGTTGAGATATTCCTACATGTTCTAACAAAAAAGGACCCTGATTTTTGTCATGGACCCCCGTGGCAGGTTCTGTGGACTCACTGGGAGTCCATAAACCACCAATTGGGACCACTGACCTATCTACCAGTATCACAATTAGAAATATGTACAGAACACACAATCATTTCTCTCCACAATTCCCTGTCTTTAGACTTCATTATGAGATCTGACAGTGACTTTCTTCCTAGCCACACTGACAGCCCATCCAGTAACTTCTCTCTCTGTCTTCCTCTGTCTCTTCTTCCCTCAATTTTTCCAATTGCCACAATGTGTTCCAATTTTCCTCTTCTCAGAAAATGTCCCACAAATCTCGCTTGTCTGCCTCTGATCTTTGCTGTAATTTGCCTTTTAGCTCCAGCCTCTCTTAAGACTTCTTTGATGGTTTTCTTAGCTGTCCATGGTACCTTCAACATTCTTCTTATGAACTACATTTCCATGGCCTCCATTTCTTGCTGTACTGTCTTATTCATGGACCATGCTTCACATCCATAAAACAAAATTGGCTCAATGTAACATTTAAGTACTCAGAATCTTGTTTCTATTGATATGGATCTGTTACAAAAGATGTTTCTCATTTTCTGGAATGCTGACTTAGCCTGAGCACGTCTGCTTTTTTATTTCATTGTGACATTTCCCATCAGCTGTTATAAGTGTTCCCAAGTACTTGAATCTATCAACTTGTTTCAGTTCTGTGCCATCGATGGTAATGCTACATTTTAGTGTATTTTTACAAAATAAACATTACTCTATTCAAAACAAGTGCAGTTTTTTTAACAAATTTTTTTAGGTAGTATTCAAAACAAGTCAAATATTTACTTAAATCTGAATTCTTCTTTCATTTACCTTCACTTTCATGTATCATACATGTGTCTTCAATTTCATGTATCATGTGTGTCTTCACTTTCATGTATCATGCATGTCTTCACTTTCATGTATCATACATATGTCTTCAATTTCATGTATCATGTGTGTCTTCACTTTCATGTATCATGCATGTCTTCACTTTCATGTATCATACATGTGTCTTTAATGTGTAAAGATTGAGCAAACAAATATTTCTTTCACTCACTACTTTTCACAAGAAAACAATTCTGGCAAAACCATTTTTAAAAATTCTGGCCTTTAAGAGAATCTCATAATCACTGAAAAGTGCCAAATAAAAAAAAAAAAAGAAGGAAACAGAGGAAGTGAGAAAAATATGTCTGACTGAACTGATCCGTAGCTTTAGTTTGTGAGTCTTGATATCTGTGCCATTCATCAGACCGTTGCCTTTATTTTCAATGTTATATCAACAAACTAATAAGAAAATAAGTAATTACATCAACAGCGTACAGTTCCTGGATCCCTCTGATGTCTATCAGTATCTGAAAATTCCATGGTCCAACTTCACGAAATATACCTATAATAGAAAAAAAAATAATTCACAATTGGAATAGAAGCAGGAATCCTTCAAAGTTTGTCTTCATTTAATGTGATCTCTTATGAAAAAGTTCAACCAGAAAATAAGCATATAAACTTACGAGTATATGATATAACAAAAAAAAAAAAAAGACTATCATAAAAAACATTTTTTGCCTGAAATATTTGATAGTTACAATAAAAGCTATTTTCCTTTCCTTGATTTTTCAGTTACAATAAACTTCTCCAAAAATAACCTGTCTAAATTTATAGGTTATCCCATAATATTTCTCAAAAGAATTATTGTCATTCATGCTACCTCATCACAAAAAAATATTTTGGTCAGCGTTTATGAGATACATAAAATCTGGCATGTAAGAAAGGTAAATACAATGAACAATGGTGAAATAAATCTGAAATTGTGGTAAAAAGTTTGAAGTCATCATTTCTGAAGTATCAAGTTTTAAGAAACAGAACATCAATAGTTTAATGTCAAGATGGAGAAAAAAAAAGTTCTATTCATCTGTCAAAAAAAAGAATATATGTACACTTTTGACATGTGGCCATCACAGTATGACAGCACAAAAACTATATAAGAATCTCAATTAAAAATATATCTTTTTCATAATTCATAGCTTGATTTTTTTAAATCTCTTCAAAACAGATTTTGAAACAATCAGCATTTATTGTAAAAACTCATCACTCTTTTTAATATTCATCTACTTTCAAAACATTAGGCCATTACAGTGTCATGAATAATAACAATACTGTTCATGGTCAGATTATTTCAGTTGTATCTGTCAGCTTTTCAACAGTGTAAGTTCATGATCAGATTTTATCACTCATATCCATCAAAAGCAACGCACCTCTGTCCAAGAACAGGACACACCAAACCAGATCAGCTTTCAGACAAATGAGAAATATCTCATGTAATGCATATCTATCAATGAACATCAGAAAAAGACTTCTGAAATGCTAAACTGACCCAACCCTACTCATGAATCATGGAAGGTGAACAGACCAATGCAAAACATCACTAGAGGCAAAAGAGATGTGCTTTCTTAGAAGAATGTTAAGAGCACCATGAGTGGCTACAATCATGAACAGGGAATGTCTAACAAAAGCAAATGAAGAAAGGAACTTATTTAATTCATAAGAAAATGACAATCATCATTCATTGGACATATAATGAGAAGGAGAAAGATTGAAAACATCATAACAACAGGAAAGATAAATAGGAAGAGAGACAGAGGAAGGTCAGGAGAAAAAAATCATGGACAGTGTAATGCCATGGCACAAATAAAAGTCACCAAGTGACCTGATGGAAAAATTCAGGATTGTGATGTATGGAGATGTATGACTGTCAATGTCTGGTGGCATGGCACCTAATGATAATGATGTCAGCATTTCAATGGTAAAAGTTCAGGGTATGATTAATTCAGATATGTATGTCAGTTTTTCAACAGTATGAACATCATATATTTTACCCCTTTAAAAAAACTAACCAAATCCTGTGTTTCCATAGACTAGTCTGTACCTCTGGCCAGCATACTGCTTCAAGAGGGGATATAGTTCAGTAAGGGTCAAAGGTTTAAACCACTGAGTCCGACCATTCACAATATGCAGACATTTGGGCAAGCTGTTCTCACAACTGGTGGCAATATGACCATCACCAGCACAATTACCAACACATGCCTGGCCAGTTTTCTTGCACAACTTTCCATCCAGTTCCTGGTCATATAAATGAAATCAACTGCACAATCAAATACATTGTGATAAAAGTGTCTTGAGTACATACTGAATGAACACCATTTTGATTTTTCTTATTAGCTCACTAAGAAAGAAAAAGACCTGTTTGTTCTGAGTCAAACAGTTGCAGTAGATGAAAGAAAGTCACTGCATTACAGGCTTCACTTCAGCTATTTCTTGAATCACTTTAATGACACTTATACATGTGACATTTAATAACACAACACTTAATCACCTATACTTACTCAGACAATTAAAGCAAGCCTTAATCCTACTCCAAGTGATTACATCTCAGTGATTAAGTGTTGTGTGATTAAGTGTCTCATGATTAAGTGCCCATACACCCTGGACTCAATCCAATAAATTTTCTATTACAGTTCATTCCTATCTTTGAATCTCTAAATAAAACAATTACTTATATTTATAACAGAAGTCTTATATGGCCACCAGAAAATGTGTCCTTCACTGCCTTTGTTTTGTGTTAAGATCCACACCATAATTATACATAAACAAGGCCATTTGTGGAACCAAGCAATGTCCAGCCACATTCTATGAGCTCAAAGAAAACTTACTGCAATAAAATAAAGCAAACACAAGCTTTTTTTTACTATATCATATGTGATTTACAAGAGTGGTACCATCATTTATAATCATTTGCAATGAAACAAAGGAAACACAAATTTTTAAACAAATATATATATATCTTATTTACAAGGATGCTCCAATATAATTTTTCTATTTAGTTAGCAAAGAACATTATCCTTTCACTTCAGACCAGTCCATATTTACTAAAATCTCAGTATATCCTTCAGTGCTAAGCTACCAATAACATCAGCTGTATGTTGATTTACATTTTTTTCATGATGTTTCTATTATTATCACCACATTTTCATTCCCCTAACAAGATGTTTCTGTTATTATCACTACATTTTCATTCTCCTAACAAGATAATTCTGTTAATATCACCACATTTTCATTCCCCTAACAAGACGTTTCTGTTATTATCACCATATTTTACTCCCAGATCCTTCATCTTAAGCAGAGATACTAGATTAGAGTGTACCAAAACATCTGTCCTGCTAGCATCTGTCAGGATGGTAATGTTATCTTTTGCCATGCTGATTTAATAATAATTTCTTGAATTTTTCCAGTAAATGTATCCATTAATCCACAGTAGTCGTCTGCATCTTCTTAACTTTGGAACAGCACCTTCCATTTTTTTTTTCATAAATCATGGCCAACTAACAGATTTTTAATCTACATTTTTTTGTCCTGACATAATCAACAAACTTATCACAGTCTTTTGGCCAGTAAACTACTGACATAATCAACAAACTTATCACACCCTTTTGGCCAGTAAACTACTGACATAATCAACAAACTTATCACACCCTTTTGGCCAGTAAACTACTGACATTATCAACAAACTTATCACACCCTTTTGGCCATAAAACTACTAACAAATCAACAAACTGACCACATCTTTCTCCTAACTTCCCCTCCTCTCCATCGTTTGTAAAATCTTGCTTTATAAAACACACATACTTCTTCTTAGCACAAATGACACAACAAGTACATGCTGTACCTCTATGTCAATACTTCCTCCCTTCTCTCTGAGACAGGCTGGGGCATCAGAAGCAAATGACTTCATAGCATCAAGAATTGATCTGTAACCTGGGAATACTCATACATTCAATAACTGGATTTTCTCTTTATTTAGTTTAAATATATTCTTTATGTACATTTACAGGTCAAACAATAACATTACCTGACACAGTTATAGAGTTTATAACTGCTACTAATGATGAATAAAACATGAAGTTTATCTTCTCTAGCAGCAATAAAAGACAGCATTCCCACCCCACACCCCCCCCCAAGTTGCCAGATAGACTTAATTAACTAGAAACTACATACCAGTACATCTACAGATTGTGGCATCAAAAGAATCCTCCACTTCTTGCATGGTTGGCTGTGGATTATTCTGTAAAATTCTGGAAGAAAAGTAAAAATAAATAGAAGCTAAAGCAATGTATCATTTTATTTCATTCTTCTAACACAAAATTAAATGTTTGGTATAATTAACTCTTACTGTCTGTGACGACACTCACAGTGACCTTTTTTTTTTCATGCAGACGTATGCAAAATGGCAATATTAGTGACGTTTAATTAAAGTCCACGGTGAACAAATAAATTCTGGTTTTTAATTAAATCTATGTTTTTAATTTTTAGATGAACTTCTTGTTCACTTAATTTGAAAAGCAAAATGTGCAAAAAATGGAATTTTATAATTTATAGCTAATTGTTTGTGTGTACATCTGTGTCTTGCTTTATGTAAAATGGCGAGTATTATTCCCTATGGTTCTAAACAAACTAGATGAATGAATGCGCGCAGTGCATTAAATATATTAGAAAGTATTGTTGATAGAGAAGATGACATGCTTGATCTAGTGACAGATCTGAGAATAATAGTGAATTAGAGGAAGATTTAGTTAAGTGCAATGAGAGGGCATTTCCTTCTTTGTCAATCATCTTCTTCTTCAACTTTCCGACCCATTAAAGCTCATTGCTGCAGGTAAAGTTTGCCTCCATTCTTCTCTATTCCTAATCTTCTTTCTCCAGTTTGTGACGCCAATTTCCTTTATATCCTCTTCTAACTTGTCTTTCCATCTCTGTCTTGGTCTACCCCATGGTTTTGTTTCCCTCATCTCTTAAGCATACATCATTTTCATTTGTCTGTTCTCTTCCATTCTTTCTACATGCCCCCGACAGAGTAGTCTGTTCAGTTTCAAGACATTTATAATTCATTGGGATTTAAATACCATGCAAAGACTTGTGAATTCTTTGTCAACAGCAAAAAAAAAAAGAAAAATCTAGATCTAATATTCCATCCATTGATTAGTTTTGGGTAGAAAATATAGTTGGAAATAATGTTAAAACAACTGGTAATTTCAGATTTACTACCAGTGTAAATGTGGCCAATCAACACAATGATCTTGTAGATGAGTCATCTACACCCCTTGCTTATTTTTTTTACCTCTCATGAAAGCTGTCACTGGCACAGTATAGAAGATAGCATTCTGTGCACTGCTTGGAAGGTCAGAAAAAAGAAATGATGCCTGTTTTGATAGTAACAACAAATGAGAATGTTGAGGATGTAACAAACAGACAGAAAATAAAATCATCCACTATTCATAACTACAGTATGAACATGAATGGATGTGATGTTTGAATATTGTGGATGCACAGCTATGAAAAGCAACAAATGATGGGAAAAAGTTTACTGCTGTATGAAGGAAATTTGTATAACTAATTCACGTTTTCTATCTTCTCTTCTGGACCAGAAGTTTCTGGGGAAAAAAAAAATTAAACTCAAGTTAATGTTGACTGATCACTTGACAGAAATGGCAGCCGAAGCAGTGACTGATAAAGACCATCTGCCAGCTTCTGGTGTTGGCCTGCCTTCCAAGTCAAGTGCTACTGAAGGGGTTAAAGGTTCTAAGATTACTATTCTTAAGGCAAAACATTCTGGGAGGTGTAAGGTATTCAGCATACCACAGCAGGTAAAAAGAACTGTCTATGCTTGTGAAGGTTGTGAAGGCAAACCTCAACTTCATCTCCAGTGTTTCAAAGCATGGCATACACAAGTTCACTTGTAAATTTAGATAAAGTATATAAACAGAATGGTTCCAGATTGAATCAGGTGTGAAACAAGGATGTATACTGTCTCCTTTGCTTGTTGGTATTACAATAGACTTCATAATGAAAAAATGCTGCACAGGTAACACAGGTATTGACTGGGTACATGGGATCCAACTAGAAGATCTTGATTTTGCTGATGACACAACTCTTATCAGTAAAAATGCGAATTCCATGCAAGAAAAAACAGATAGCCTGTCTTCACTGGCTAGCAAAATAGGACTTGAAATTAACAAAGACAAAACAAAAATAATGAAACTTCCCATTAATCAAAATGGAAAAATACATGTAGAAGGGACAGATATTGAAGAAGTCAATCAATTTGCATACCTTGGCAGCTATACAGACCAGGATGGTGACACTAGAAAGGAAGTTAGAATTAGAATTGCAAAAGCAGCATCGATCTTCAAGAATCTTGAGAACATATGGCATTCAAAAGTTAAAAGCACAAAAACCAAGTTAAGACTATTCAAATCAAATGTAATATCCACCCTCATTTATGCATGGAAAGCTGGAAAACAACTAAAGAAATGGACAAGAAATTAGACTCTTTTGAAAACAAATGCCTAAGTAAAATACTCGGCATCAAGTGGAACGAATTCAGGAACAATGCAGAGATAAGACAGATGACTGAACAACAACCAATCTCATGGGTGATCAGGAAAAGGAGATGGACATATGTTGGTCACATGATGAGAAGAAACACCCAGAGAATCACAAAACAAGCTATAAAATGGAACACAACAGGCCACAGAAAAAGAGGCAGATGGCGTGAAACTCTGAAGAGGACATTATTAAGAGAGGCCAAATTAATAGGCATAAGATCCCTTGATGAGGTTGAAAGACTCGCCGAAGACAGAAAAAATTGGCAAACTAACTTGCGAGCCCTATGTGACATTTAATGGCATGGAAAGGATATAAGATATCAACAGAATGTACATAAATTGGTTATATATTTCATTTGTGCAATATAATAGTTTATTATGTCCAAAAAGGTTATGCACCTCACTACAGATATTTAAGGAAGAGTTTTTCTGTCCATAATCATATAGTAAAAGTGGTATAAAATCAATGAATGTGAAATATTTTCCTGAAAATTTGTGCAATATTTCTTGAAAATTGGATTACAAAAAAATTCTAAGTAAATAAATTGAGTTCCTACCATTGGTTTTCTTACAAGATTTGGGTAAGTAGAAAATTTTGTGTTTAAATTTTGCTAGTTCCTTTTTTTTTACGTATGTGTTTTTTTATTTACAATATTTTTTGCATGGCATACTACTAACACAAAACTGCCATAGTTTGTTCCATCAGTTATCTTTAATTTGATATATATGACATACTTATGTTTCATTATTGGGTACATGAAGTATTTCACATAAAGCTCACTCACTCTGTGGTAAAAAATTCCAAAAAAAATTTATTCCAGCACAGAGTGGACAATAATTCTGGAGAATAAGAGTTAAACCTGCATAAAAATGCATAAAACTGCCACATCCTGCAGAGAGTATAACAATGGCCCTCTCTATTTTAACTAAAAATTCCTTATAAAGAAGTACAGCTGTCTAATTCTACTACAGCTCTAAGATTTACCAATTCTCAACGCTATTTCATTATTTTTCTATTCTATCTTTTTCTTCTTCTTTCGCTTCTACCACCAAGACCGCCCTGTGATCCTACTGAATTTACAGTTGTGGTCCTGTATAGGTCCTGTGGTCCCCCCCTTCATAACTGAAGAATGAGACTGTTTTGAAGGCTGAAAAATTGATAAACATAATGATAACAATTTAGGGTAACAAGACATTTTAACCGACTGTTCTAAATTTGACATATTTTTTGAAGACTCTAAAATGACAAACCTAACACATAATGGTCAATGCTCTCTGCACAGTCTTGGCCAAATACTCACCCATACATGGTCATGACCTGCCCGGGTGTGCAGTAGCCACACTGAGCTCCGTCAAATCTGGCCAGTCTATCCTGTACTGGGTGTAGACCTTTTCTCGTGTTACCCAGACCTTCAATGGTTGTAATCTCTAGGCCATCACATGTATATAGCTGTAGACAGCACTGCAAGAAAGACAAAAAGAGTTATGCAGTGACAGAAGCCTGTGATTAAAAAGTACAAATCTGTCTTTCAGTATATTGAAACTTTAACATCCACAGATACCTATGTCTATGTATGACTTTCTTTATCATCCATCATGCACATGTCTTTGTATGACTTTCTTTAACATCCATCATGCACATGTCTATGTATGACTTTCTTTAACATCCACTCATGCACATGTCTATGTATGACTTTCTTTATCATCCACTCATGCACATGTCTTTGTATGACTTTCGTTATCATCCACTCATGCACATGTCTATGTATGACTTTCTTTAACATCCACAGATGGCCATGCCTATGTATGACTTTCTTTAACATCCACAGATGGCCATGTCCATCTCTGACTTTCTTCTTTCTATGGGTCTTCTCCAACTTCTCTGTCATTTGCTCTTTCAGAACTACTATTATCAACCATCCTCCCAATCTCACATTCTCTCTGTTCCACACAGATTTTATCTACCTCTGAATATCCACTCAGTCAACCTGTTACAAGTGCACTGACTTAAATATCTGAACATGCAAGTAACATCAGACTGAATATGCACCTTGAAATAAAAAAAGAGAATATACCAAGCCAAAACAGTTTTCAAACAAATGAGAAAGATCTTGCACAATACATCTGTATCAGTGAACATCAGAAAAATTATTGTAAAATGCTACATTGAGCCTGTCCTACTCTGTGGAAGCGAGTCATGGACAATGAACAGATCAAAGAAAAGATCACTAGTGGCAACTGAGATATGGTTCCATAAAAGAATTTAAGAGTACCATGGACAGCTTAGATGATGAGCAGGGAATATATAATAGAAGCAAATGAAGAAAAGAACCTCATTAAATCCATAAGAAACAACAGTCATCATTCATTGGACATATAATGAGAATTACAGGGCTTGAAAACATCGTAACAACACGAAAAATAAATAGAAAGTGAGGGAGAAGAAGGCCAAGAGAAAAAAAAAAATCATGGACACTCTAACGTGATGACACAATAAAAAAAGTCACAAAATGACCTGATGGAAAATATCAAGAACTGAGATCTGTGGAGAAGCATTCCACCAATGCCTGATGGCACAGCATTTAATAGCAATGAAAAAATGTGTCTCTGCCCATTGCCATCCATTTCCTATTAAGGTGCTCATATGTGCCAGAGATCTTACAGTGGGTTCTGCTTCCTTTCTGCTTTATTGTACATTTCTAACTTTTATTACTGGTATCATTTCTTTCTTTTTGTATCAATTTTAGTTTTATTGTCAATACAACGCCTTATTTGTTCTTATCTTTTGTTTTTCACTTTTATTGTTGATACAACTTTCTGCTCACTCTAACTGTGGATTCATACAACTTCCTGCTCACTCTAACTGTGGATTCATACAACTTCCTGCTCACTCTAACTGTGGATTCACACAACTTCCTGCTCACTCTAACTGTGGATTCATACAACTTTCTGCTCACTCTAACTGTGGATTCATACAACTTCCAGCTCACTCTAACTGTGGATTCATACAACTCCCTGCTCACTCTAACTGTGGATTCATACAACTTCCAGCTCACTCTAACTGTGGATTCATACAACTTCCTGCTCACTTTAACTGTGGATTTATACAACTTCCTGCTCACTCTAACTGTGGATTCATTACTTTTATGCTGGTGTGACTTCCAGTTTGTTTTTATCCTACTTTCATTATTGTTGTTGTAACTTCCTGTTCAATCTTTCTGTAGCGTTTTTAATTGGTTCATATGTTCTTCTAGTTGTTGCCTTTAATACAATGAAACTATCAAATTCTGGATGTTACACTCTTGGTTTCTCAGTAACACAGAACTGCACATATAACTGCGTCTAACATATAGGAATTGATATGTTCTCATACAGGAAGTCTCCACTGGGCCCCCATTAACTCTTCCTGTGCCACAGGAAGAAATGCGGACGTTCAGTTGGGTGCCGGAATAAAACCGCAGGTCTTGATGTGTATAGGGGGTATAGTTGTAAAATGGAATGGAAAACAGTATTTACATGTACTTCCGTGTACTTATTAAGTTTCAAAATTAAATGTATGAAGATTTCATAAATGCAGAGTTTTTTAGGAAAAAAAGAAGTAATGTGATGTTTTTAGACAATGATTGTGCCCAGCTCACCATTGGCTAGGTCTAGATCTACACTACTTACCATGTGAAATGTGTAGATCTACTTATCGATCTCGTATTGTGATTCTATGTTGCATTCTCGCTAAATTAATGTCTGAAATAACCTCCTAACTACTTCTCCAGTCGTCTGATATGTCTAGATCTACTTGGGATACATTCAAGAGCAGTGAGGTGGTCACAGGCCATGTCCATACCACTATCTACATCATCAAAAATTGAAAATTTTCAATGTTTCTCTTCCTTTTTCTCGCTTGGCATCGTTCGTAACTAACAATTCTTTCACCATTTTGAAAAGTGTCACCGGAAACGTGGAAGAAATATGTACATTCTAAATGTTACACCAGTTCTTTTATTGAAACAAACCATGATCGAAATACCGACCATTGGCATGCATCGGGGAAATGGAAGGATCGAAAATTTGCCACAAACTGAACTCACGTATGAAAGAAATCACATTTTAAAATCACATCTAACTAAAAAAATATTAAAAAATACAAAAATATTTCCCAAATACTGCCACACTTCACTTACCGAGTTGATGGTGTATGACCTGGTCCTGCCTGTGAGAGGGTCCAGGAACTTGACTGTAACCAGGCACACTCCACACCCACCCTCAAAACAACATCCTTTGGTTCCCTTTGAGATCCCTTCCTTACGCAAGAACTCAAGGAGTGAGGTGGCTGGATTGTGTTCATTGCCAACTGAGAATACAAGTACAGGTACACTCAATGGAAAACAAGAGACAAAAAGGAAAGCTGATGATGGAAATAAACAAGTAAAGGAAGCTAATAGTAACTATCTACCAAGATGTCTGTGCTAAATTTTATGGCCAGAAAATAAAAGAACTTGATTACTAATAAAGAAAAAGTTTTCTTCAGATCATTGTGGGGGTTTTCAAAAATCTTCTTTTTTTTTTTTCAGATATTTGTAAGGCATCCACAAATACTATATTTGTAACACCCCCCCCCCTCCTCCTCCTCTCTCCCCAACCATGAACAAAAAATGTGAATGTGACTGAATGTAACATAAAGGTAAAGTGAAAACTCTCTTTAATTGTGCGTATCTTTTTTTTCCTCGATTAAAAAAAAAAAAGAATTCTGCACTTATCCAGTGTCAGGAAAGACTATGTTTATTTTAAATTAACTTAAGTATTCTGTTCATTTAAATTTAAGTCATTTAGGTCTGTTGATGTAAAACATATATTTGTTGATAGAGTAGCTGGGGTGTCTAAATAACACAGTAGTTAGTGACTTCATCTTTCAAGGTTATGAGTGGTGGTTCAATCCCAGCTGGGGACACTACAGTCAATCCAGCTGTAAAAAATGAATGCAATGAGCTCGTTAATATTCAAATCTTGTAATGAAAATTCACGAAATAACATTTTTTTAATCCTCAAAAAGAAAAAAAAAAGAAATTAGGTATTCATTACATGACTATCAATATTCTAAATACATAAAATACAAACCACAGTTCGTACCATCATAAGAAATCCCATTTATCTGGAGTGTAATGGTTGTTTTCAAACCTCCATCAATCTGGCTACTGCCATCAAATGTTTTTGAATTAAGTACAGGACTCATTTCATCAGTTACTGGATGTCAGCTGTGAAATACAGGATGTCAAGGTCATGCAAAGGTTTACAAATATTATCTTTTCAAATGCAAGAAAAAGAAAATGCCCATAACGCCATGCAAAATATAAGCCTATAAGTTTTTCTACATATTTCAGAATTAGCAGCAACAGACGGGTTAAAAATAATAATAATAAACATGGTGTCAGATCTAAAAATCTATCAAAATAATGCTGATGATGTAATGAATCAGTGAGAATATAATCCTTCCAACTATTGATACACGCAAGGCAAGGATTATTGTGATGAGGAAATTAATTAAATAATCTTAACATCTAAAATTACTTTATCAATAAAGAGTGGATCTCCATAAATGTAAGTTGCTGTTTTACCCACTGGTACTACCAACAGAGATGAGTGTGCTAATGGCATGGTTGCATGTGTTGGCGAATCCAGCGCTGGTTAAGACCCTATTCAACCGCTTCATGATGTTCCTTCAACATGTCTAAGGCTTCCCGCAGTCTTTCTTTGCTGTAGAACGTGTCGAAAATTTGTGTGTCCGTGATCAGGGTATTCAGCAAGACTGCCTTCTCCTCCACCTCCATCTTTCTGAAATGATATGTGAGCTACAACACTTTCACGACGGCAACTGAAAAAAGTAATATATCAATGATACAGAACGTACACAAGTTGTTGATGTTCTATACACTGCTATCGTACGCCTTTCGTTATCATTTTTATCCAACTTTTATGGGTGCTAAATTATCCCCCTGCTATGTTTTACCCATGCACATGTAAATATGCTGATAGATTTACTAAGCTGAACGTGCATGTAAGCTTTAATCAAGAAATACACATACCTGACGCATTCATCAAACTGACAAGAACGTACTTTTACTTCCAGCAGACGTAAGTTTATCCGGGCACACATATAAACATTAAATGTATATGGCAAACTGGCAAGTAATGTACTGAGATCCCAATTTGGGTTCAAATGTACATTTTTCTGTAGCACTAAAATGTCTAAAAAAAAAAACAACACAACACTCACAAAACAGCTGACGTTCAAACATATATATATAATGAAAAAGGAGATGGACATATGTTGGTCACGTGATGAGAAGAAAGAAACGATCAGAGAATCCCAAAACAAGCTATCAAGTGGAATACAACAGGCAGAAGAAAAGGAGGCAGACCATGTGAAACTCTAAAGAGGCCAAATTATTAGGCATTAAATCCCTTGATGAGGTTGAAAAGCTCGCCGAAAACAGAACAAATTGGCGAACTACCTTGCGAGCCCTATGTGACGTTTAACAGCACAGGTCAAAAGAAATATGAGAACGCTGAAAATAGAAATCGATGACTATGTTGCTGGCCGCCCCATATGGAAGTACATCTTGCGTAATCAATCGAAAATGTACGATTAAAACGTGTGTGTTATGTAGAATTGAGGACAGTAACAGCTGAGTAAAACATACATTAAATTTTCTCTCATTTCAGGGAAGGATGCTACTGCTGTGGAAGGAAATGACTGAAGGAAGCTATATAATTATTTTTTTACTATTACTAATAACAAGTTTTACTTTGATGCAATTAAGTCATTGATACAATTAGACTATTAACATCACACGAATGTGATGATACCTGAATAATCACGATGGCGAGTCAACAAGTAACAACAAACCAAGAGGCATAACAAGTGAAAATATATGAACAGACTTTTACATCCTCCTCGAGTTTTGTCATATATTTTCAGCTGTTACGGTCCTTGAATTGAGGTAACTTTTCGACTCGCTCTCATATTTCAGTCTGCATTATAAGGAACAGTATAAATCGAAAGGCGGGGGAGGGGGGTTAAAGGTAATGGTAATCCTGTTATGCCTTAGAGGCACATAGGGATATGGTGTAAATCGGTGGGGGGGATACGAGCATGGTATTAGTAAATTAATATTTACCAAGATTTGCCAACTTCTGGCGTGTAAAGATATATATCTAAATGCTAGAAATACAAATTATGTACATAAAAATAGATGCATCAGCAGCAGGCCATCTTGCTCACAACTGAGATGCTTACATGAATGCTGTTAGGGATGCAAAGTTCCGCAAAGGACATGCAAATGAATGAATGAACATAAAAAGCTGGTAGGTTCTTGAAATGGTAACTAACATTTCATAAAATAAATATATAAAACCCTGATGAATAGCATTTAACTCATGCAGTTGCGAAAGCCGTGAGATCTATTCCCCCACTCCACCCCACCCAGCCTACAGTTGGCAACCCTGCGATTTTTCAGCTGTTGAGTGGATGTGGCTAGATTTTTTACGTAATTGTTGAGAATCGACAGAAGCGTCAGATTCTCAAGGACGAATAAACTGGTGTTTTGTCTTGCATGAAATCTGAGGCAGTTTTAAACCAATGGCGCGTATTGATCTGGGATGACAGCAAAGAAATGGAGTGTTATCTGGAGAAATGCAATGCTTGTCATTGTCTTTACCATCTAAATAACGAAGATTGGCTGCAATGGATTTCCAACTTGTTACTTTCAAAGAAATTTCTAAATTATCTAAATATGCTAGTACTCTATAACTTACCGCTGTTAGGAAAAAAACTTCAGGGTAGCTTTTCACACAGAAAAAAATGCCTACGTGTGTGTGTTAGAAGGCATATTTTGTAGCTGGTAGATATGAGCTGCTTGTGAGAGTTGTCAAGCATGATTTTGCTGGGCATATTTCATTGCTTATTCTACCAACATTGAATGCATAATCTGCAAATTAATTTGCGATATAAGAATGAACATATGTTGGCTTGCTTCTTCTTATATTTGGCCATCATTGCCTCTTCAAATGTCTCAACACCCAAAGAAGAATCACGCTACTTTTGGCATGGTCTTTTGTATTTTTTTTTTTATTCAGACTCCTCTAATGATGGAAAACTGTAACCGATTGCTCTGGCTAGATCAACGCGCTGGAGGGACGAATTCGGTATTAGCGTGCATGTCATACAATGTGACAGATCTGCCTTCGAGCTCAGAATATTAAAGTGAAGGTGAAGATTGGGAGTGTGAAGTTGTGGAAACCTCAGGAGCGATGCATGGGCTATGCCAGAGTCAAGAACTAATCAGTAAAGATGAAATAGGAGCGGATTTTAAAAATGTAATTTACGTGTGTTGCTGCCATTGTTGATTTAAAACTCACTATAACTGCTTACTCTGTTTTGCAGCCGACATCACGGTCAAGGTCGTGGAATACATGTGCCAGGTCAGGTTGCAAGTGAGCTGGGGTGGCTTTCTTGAATTACCGAGGCCGCGTCACACAAGATTTTTTTTTTTTTTTAAAGCTCCATTATCGCGAGACGTATCCATCTCTGCCATACTGGTTCAGGATATCGAAAACTGATAGGGGTGAAGACTCCTGTCCGATGGGGCAATCAGCGACCCATAGCTGTTATGATAGCATCAGGGTTAGCGAACCATAGCTGACCAAGACCCTGTACCACCTCTCCGTGGTACCCCCAGTAACAGGCCTAGCCTGGCTAACAGGGCAGGGATCGCCATAGTCCCCATGGTGGTGGAGTCTGCTAAAGAAGCATTGCACACCCTCTGCTTTTTAGCCGTACTCCGGGCATCCTAATCACGCCGAGGTTTTCCGGTGAGAAAGTCCAACTCTGGACTGGAAGGGCTACCACCTCTCACCCGGCGGTGATACACGGGTATCTCAAAACACGTCGAGGTTTTCCGGTGAGAGGTCCAACTCTGGCCTGGGTGGGCTACCACCTCTCACCCAGCGGGGATGCACTGATATCCTAAACACGTCGAGGTCTTCCGGTGAGAAAGTCCAACTCTAGACTAAACTGCTGCAACAAAAACCACGGTGTCACGCACTCCGCTTCAGAGACCCACCAAGAATACAGGCTAAAGCCCTGCGATACTCTGAACCTATTGTGGTCCTCTCGGGGATCACGTGTGGTCCTTTCGGGGACCACGGGACCTAACGAGGACCACAGGCGTAAATTCAGTAAGATCACAGTGCGGTCTTGGTGGTAGAAGCGAACGAAGAAGAAGAAGAAGAAGCCGTACTCCGGGTCTGAAGAAGTAGCTGCTATAACTCGCTCCCATGCCGATACGATGCTGTGCATCAACACCTCTATAGCATTGGTTCAAAGAACAACAGCTTGCAGTTACAGTGAGTTCGTACAAATACAATCCAGAACTTTACAGTGTAAAGAAAATACAGTCAAATTTCTATGCCTTTGCTAGATAACTCACGAATGAGTTAAGTGAGTGAATGAGTGTATGTGTGTGAGAGGGAGAGAGAGAGAGAGAGAGAGAGAAGGATTACACTATGTGGGGACTGGTGATTTCATGATCCGGGGAACCAAGCAGCTGATGTCTATCAGCACGGCAACAGCTAATGAAGATGATTACAATTTTCATCATCGTTGTAAAGAGATAAAGCTCTCAGTGGCAGACTTGCGAATTTTTTTTTTAAAAATAAGAACTATCCTGAAACAACCAGAAAAATATCTGGGAAAACGAGATTAACCTGAAGAAAATATCACTTTCCAAAATGAAATTTGAAACTTACCGCCTTTTTGCGTACTTGTATAGTGTCATCTTACCGTACAATAATACCTACTTTATCTTACCTCGCAACCACAGCTGGGACAATAGACAAACATATCATGTATCATATCAGCAGAGAATGTAAATGTTAAGTTCCAAACGCATACCATATATAATATACCATGGCTTGAGTTTTACCTCTTTCATCATTTGTGAAAGGTCAAGACATACTTTTTTACTGATAAATTCATCTTGATAGTGTAGATAGCGTGGACTTATTTAACAGCGCCACGTATACATCATGAAGCACTTCATGCGTTATCAACGCGGTTAGCTTTCCCTCCCCCCCCCCCCACCCCCCATCTCTCTCTCTGTCTCTCTCGTTAGTCTTCAAAACCCCCTAAACTGGATTGTACAGTGGACCCTTAGAAGTTGAACACAATCTGTTTCGTGAGGCAGTTCGAATGTCAAATTGTTCGACTTTTGAGTTCCCACAGAAAACACATTAAAAAAAAATACAAATACTGGTTATTTAAGCCTGTATAATAAACCTAATACATTAATACTGTGATTAAAAAAAAAATTAATAACAAAACTTCACATTTATCCAAACCATCAAAAGCTTTTCTACTTGGTCCACTACTGCGGATCTTTTACTAGTAAGGGATTTTATCCCTTTCGCCACCTTAGCAGCTCTAATGGCTTCCCTGTCCTTAGTATGGCCGTTATGATTGACTTAACCATCCCATATTCAACAGCCAGCTCCGTTACAAGTGAAATGAAAATAGATTGATGTCTGGTACAGTTTTACAAAGAGACAGAAAGAGTGAGGAAAGTGGGCAGAAACAAGAATGGCAGAAAGCAAGATGAGTACATATAGATGAAGGACATACAACAATCCAACATTTCAGCAAAAACACTTTTCAAGGATCACATACAAAAACAACACAAGATAAAAACACGAAAACTGTTTGAAAAATATATGGACTTGGCCTTTTGGCCTCCTTGCAAGAAAGTCCAGCACACACACACACAAAAAAACAGAACTGGCAGTTCCATTTTCAGATTATATACATCTAGTTGCAGTTCAAAAGTCAACCACTAACATAACCAGGCAAGTTCTCGCCTGGAGTCCCCAGAAAAATAGGAAGACACAGAAACACCTGGCGAAGGAGTCTTGAAACATAATTTTAAAAAAAAAGATTGAGTACACCTGGAGGTAAGATAGCAGAAACAGCCCAGGACAGAAATAAATGGAGAGCCCTTGTTTATGGCCTATGCCCCAGATAGGGATAAAGAAGTCAAGGAAGGAAGGTGCAGTAGTCCCATGTCATTACATCTTTTGATAAGAATGCATGTAACAAACAGTGATTCGCTCTGAACAGTATTAGTCTTTAGAAAGATAAGAAGTCGGCAGTCTGTTCAAGTGGAGTTTATTTTGATTATGAAGCCCAAAGAATAAGGGTGTATATGAAGTACTGTCTTGGTTTTTCTGGACCACAGAACTATGTTACATCTTCAGTTCAGTTTGTGGTATGAGTTTATCCTTATCTGAAAAGTAGGTCAGTGAGAATGTTGATGATAATCATTTTCCCTGCACGTTTATGTTTGTTGCTGTTTAATCATTTTTCCTACAAGTTTACATTTGCCGTGGAAGACACTGTCTGATGAGGCAATCAGCGACCCATAGCTGATATGCCAGCATTAGCGTTAGTGACCCATAGCTGACCAAGACCCTGTCCCACCTCTCTGCGGTACCCTCAGTAACAGGCATAGCCTGGCTAACGGGGCAGGGATTGCTATAGTCCCCACTGTGGTGGAGTTTGCTAAAGAATCACTGCACACCCCCTGCTTTTTAGCTGTACTCTGGGACTGAAAAAGTAGCTGCCATAACCCGCTCCTATGCTGATACGATGCTGTGCCTCAACACCTCTAGTGTCGGTTGCAAAGAACAACAGCTCACAGCTACAGGGAGTTCACACAAGAACAAGTATGTTTGCTGTTTGATCATTTTCCTATAAGTCTAAGCTTACAACTTTTTGTTCTGAGCCAGATTTTTCCAGTTAAAGACATCCTGGACATGCCAGAAGCTACCATTCTTGTGTCTCCCTGGAGCTGCCAGCATTTGAAGCTGATGTAGTAAAGCACAGCTTCATGCTGGATTTGGAATGGGTTACAGTGGCTATATTTTTAATCCCTGAGTGGAGCTAAATACCGGGGGTCTGCAGTACTTCTTTAATAGCCTTCACAACCACAGGGACTATGGCAAAACCCTGCCTCATTAGCCACACTAGGCCTGTTACTGCTGGTACCAACAAAGAGGTAGGAGCGGGGCCTTAGCTGGTTATTGTTTGCCAACCCTGATGCTAGCCGGACCAGGCCTGTTACTGCTGGTACCAACAAAGAGGTGGGGGCAGGGCCTTGGCTGGTTATTGTTTGCCAACCCTGATGCTAGCCGGACCAGGCCTGTTACTGCTGGTACCAACAAAGAGGTGGGGGCAGGGCCTTGGCTGGTTATTGTTTGCCAACCCTGATGCTAGCCAGACTAGGCCTGTTACTGCTGGTACCAACAAAGAGGTGGGGGCAGGGTCTTGGCTGGCTATTGTTTGCCAACCCTGATGCTAGCATGTCAGCGAAAGATCTAACTGTCAAAAATGACAGCATCATCACACACACACACACCCCCCCTCCACCCCCAGTAACTATCATAAAATTTTATTTCCTGTTTCACTGTATAAAAACTGTAGCAGCATCTAACATAGTCTAAAACTTCAAATATATTTATACAAAAGAGGCAACCAACAGAAAAGATATAATTAGTCAGTTCATGTATTTCTTCACACAAGATCATTTGCCCATATAAGGTTAGTATTAAAACTGCATTACAAAATTTAACCATAAATCATAATTAGCACAAACATAAAATTAATAATCAAAGTAATAACATTTATAATTTATTCTACTTAGAAGAACTTTGCATTTATGCAACATTATATAGGTCAGGTAACACATATAGCCAGACAAATTTAATACTTATAAATAAACAGTATACTTAGCCATGGTGACAAGGTGCTTGCTAAGATCTTGGACAAACAAATAATGGCAACAGCCTTAGTCCACCACAGTTTGGTTGTAAGAATCTGGGGGTGGGGGGTTGGGGTGGGGCTGTATGTGTGGTGGTGGTGGGGGCGCACCGGATGTGATACCCTAAAGACTGCCAACTTTCAGGGCCAACTTTCTCAGACTGTCCTCTGTACGGCCCTTTTGCTACACCGTTGCTAACTAGGGCATCATGAGACAAATCTGAATAAAGGATTCTATGAAATAATTATACAGTTTTTAAAATTTTGCAACAAAAAGATAGAAAGAGTGGGGAAAGTAGGCATGAACAAGAATGATAGAAAGTAATATCCGCACATATAAATGAAGAACATACAACAACCCACAATTTCTGCAAATGCAACATATAAAAACAACACAACTGATAAAAGCACCAAAAAAAAAAAAAACCAGAAGAAAAATGAACAAACAGCTCTTTGGTACCCTCCTCATAATAAAGACAGGCACACACTGTTCATAATATTAACTCTTCCCAGACCACAGAAAAAAACACGGACGTTCACATGTTTGCCACGGCACTAAGTGCGGGTATTGATATGTATAGGGGGTATAGTTGTAAAAGTGAATACACAAAGTATTTCCACTTTAAAAGCATACATATTATGCATGAAAACAGATGTAAATGTAAGTAGATTTCATAAATGAAGAGTTTTTTTTTTTAGGAATTAAGAAGTAATGTGATGATTTTAGCTGATAATTGTGTAGTGCTTACCATCGGCGATGCATGATGTACAATGTTTACCATCGGTGATTTCCAGATCTACTTAAATTTTTGTCCGATCTCATCATGTGGTGGCATTCTCACTAAAATAATGTCTAAAATAACCTTCTAACAACTTCTCCAGTACATTTAATAGGTCTAGATGTACTTGGGGTACATTCAGGAACACCGGTCGGGTCATACGGCATGTCCTTATGCCTCTGAAATCACAATAAATACTGAAATTTCTCAGTTAATTCATCGCTTTCATTCGGTTGTTAGCCATGCTTTTTTTATTGAACTATGAAAGGTCACCAGACATGCGCAGATAAATCGTGTACAATAAAAAGTTTTACAATAGTTCTACGTTGCAATGAAACAATATCGCTATAACGACAATGGCAGACATGAGACTAACAGGAAATTCTCACTATCGTGACAATGGCATGGGAAGAGTTAATTAAAAAAAAAAAAATTACGAGGGCTCTGTAATTTTTATGGTGTGAGGGCTTCTTTGGTCTACAAAGTTTGAGAACCCCTCACTCAGAAGGATGAACTGCTCCATTTGTCAGTCTGGTAAAAATCATTGAGCCGTAAGAAATATTTATGCTAGGTGCTGCTAGAACATGACATCAAAAGGTGGTTGCTAAGTAACATACAAGCAACACATAAATAAAGCCAGCTCAAACTATGAATCAGAAATGGCTTTTCTAATTCTTTTATTAAGCTTCATCTTGTGCTGCAGACAGCTGGTGTGTAGCTGAAGTTGTTTCCTGTCCCTGCAGAAAATGGTTTGGTCCAGTGAAACTGACCTCATTTAGGTTGTGTGTCTCAGGGCGTGGCTGTTTGATGATTTAATCCACGAACATGATTAGCAGCAAAACAGCACCTCCTTCCTTCACTCTGGATATTAAGACAAAACAGAAATACTGGCCATAAGTAGAACACTTTAAAAATGAAACATAAGAATTGGTAGCAACATCCAAAATCATGTACAATGTTCAAATACCTTTGACGTACATTCACAAAAGATGTAAACTTGAGTTCCCATTCTCTCATGGTAGAGTGGCTTCTGTCTTCTCATGACATGACCAGTTCTGATTGCCTCTTTTTTTTTCTTTACAAAGCTCCTCAACTTAAGAATTTCTTCATGTTTTTTTCTAATAGCTGAAGGTACATGTTGCACATCTGTCCAAAACCTACACTTCCATTGCTTCTGGAGGCGTATCAAATATCAAGTTTTAAATATTCTGCTGAGTATGAATTCTAATAAAAGATTAATGGGAACAGAAGTACTCACTAAATATGTTAATATGAAAAAAGTGCTATAATTAATATTTGAAATCTGATACTAAATTTCATATTATTTATTTCTCATTTTACTGCACAGTCTTGCCTGTTTAGGAAGTTTTACAGAGGTGGTTAATACAAGTTATAATAACTAGTATAGCACTTTCACTTTCCAGTTAAATCTAATCTGACCCAAATATATGTTAACATGATGGCAATGTTTGACAGTCTAGGAGAAATACTTGTATCATTATTTGAAATTATACTTTTCCTCCTGTCAGTTGAATATGAATATTCTAATTTCAGCATTCATAATGCATTCATCTCTAGCTGCTTTTCATTTCAGTTCAAACTTTTTATGTTCCAAGTGTTTAAAAACAGATATCTTGTATTCTTGGTTTGAAAAAAAAAATAAATGGACAAAAATGAAGGACTCATTTGTGCTAAAAATTGGTATTTTTTTTTTTTACAAACAGTGTTCTTGGCATGAAATGCCCATATAACTATTTCAAGGCACATAGTAAACTCAGCATAAGCTGATTGTATCAAACGCAGAATACATTAACCTTTGAATACGGTAACAACCACAAAATATTTAGGATACATTAAAAGAAAAATAAATTTAAATCAACAACCTCATTCAACTACATAAACTATCTGGCATTTTTTCTTTCTCCTCATTCTTCTGCCCATCAGCTCCTTTTTTCTGTTGCGCTTTCAATGTTCGTTCCAGGGCTTCTTTCCTTAAAGCGCTGTTCAGTTTTGATGATGTCCACATCCACAGCCAGGAAGGAACTGACTTTGCAATCCAAAGCTATTATGAAAAAAAAAACACTTATTATTTTCTAAAAAATCTAGCACCACTTATTAGTGTTGGATTAAAAAAAAGAAGAAAACTGAAACTCATACAATAATGATTTTCCTGCAAGCTACGCCATCATGAAATATAGTCAAACCCTTTTAATGTCACATTGTCGGGACCATCAAAATATGATGACAATAAGCAGAGTTGACATTAAGCAGTGTCCATTACAAAGGATTTAACTGGGCCAGTGTGTGTGTGCATTTGTGTGTCCATCCGTCTCACATTTGCTATATTAAACACATAACAAACAGCCAAAACTATCATCATCAGACACAATATGTACTAATCACAAAATATATTAATCACAAAATGCAGTAAGTCTTAGTCTTACAGTATAGAAAGCACTATATTCAAGCAGCATCTTACTTGTCAGCAACAGTACTAAAAAAATGCATGATTCTGCATTGTGTAGTGATAACCGGTCTATTAATAAAAAATTCATTTAAACATGATACAGCACTAAAAGCATCCTGCGTCGTATCAGGCATACTGTAAATGAACAAGCACACACTCTCAACACATTTACAGACTGAGCGTAAGAAACAGTTTTGATGGGCATCTGGTCCATGATGGACTCACCAATGTCATTAGAACTATCCTCAGCGTCGCTGTCTACCTTGCTTTTAGTCCATCTAGCGACGATCTCTTCGACAGAATATATTTCTGTTGATAGCAAGCCGCCATCAGCTGAAATGAACTGATCAAACGTGACACTTCTGTCAGAAATTGCTGCCCACTCTTCATCTGTGATCAAGTCCAGGGGAATGTCACAAATATTGCCAGCATTTGTACTGAACGCTGGCTCGGGCAAGAAAGTAAACTGCGATTTATAAAAGCAGTTCACAATCATTGACTGGCCGATTCTACTCCATGCAGCATGCATAAAATTAATTGCTATCTTGATTCGATCTCGGCGACACGTTTTTGTTCCACAGCATGCAGCACATGACGCACTATTTGCTTTCCATACTGTTACTAAAAGGTGTAAATGATACCTTGGTCGCACGGCTGCAGCAAGCTGGTTGTGTTATGTGGCAGGAAAACAAGCTTTGTAACCATCAGATTGGTGATGTCAGTGTGTGCCAAACAACAAAACTTTTCAGTTCACTGTGTTGTCGAAAGAAATGACACAGTCCTCAAACAGTTCACTTGTCATCCAAGCATGCTGACTGGCCTTGTAAGCGACGGGCATGCTCTTTATGTTCTTGAAGCACTTCGGATTTCATGACTTTCTGATAACACATAGCCAAGTCTTCTCAGTGTCAGATATGTTACAGCACACAACAGCTGTTAAGCGATCTTTATCTCATTTGCCACCGTGGCACTTCTCATCATGAAAGCACAAATTTCTATTTGGTAGCAATTTATAAAACACGGCCATTTCATCCATGTTAAAAATGTCTTCTGGGCTGTATGCATCCAAAATTTTTTGCAAATGCGAAATCTAACCATGGGCGTTAACTCAGGCTACTTCACCTGAAGTGACCTTAAATGTTATGTTGTGGTGTTTCTTAAAGTGCTCAAGAAAGCAGTTATCACACTTCCAGTCAGGCATACCATTTCTTTTGCAAAGCGTTCTGCAATTTCCTCCAACATAGGACCGCACACAGGCAACTGTGCAGAACGTGTCTGCTTGAACCATTTCAGCAGAGCACACTCAACATCCATGTAAGAATTCACATGCCTTCGCTTACAGTTTGACCTAACTAAAGATGAGTGAAAGTCCCATTCAATTTTTTAACAAGTTTCAATACAGCTGAAACATCAATTTCAAATTTATTGGCCATGTCTTTTCTGGTAACTTTTTCATTAACTTGCTTCAGAATATTTTAGTGTTCAAAACCACATCAACATGTCTGATAGTATATTGTAAGGGAAGTAATTAACTTTAATAGTTAAGTTACTTGATTATGCCCTTGTTTATAGTATTGATTTTTTTAGTCCACGTGCTAGTGAGAAGTTTCTCAGCCCATTTAACCTGAGTCTCGTAAATCTCAAATTATAGTTAAGAAAAGTTGGAAGTGTCAAAAAGTGGAATGTCTGGGTCAACATAACCAGACAAAAGGAGTAACTAAAAATAATTTCAAGGTCAAGGATTGTTTGTCTAGACTGACAATTTCATGAGGGTCAGACATCTCTGAGAAATAAATTTAAAGAAAGCTCTGGAAGTTTATGGTGAGACAATGTACTAGGTATTTAAGGGACAGATTTTTTGAGAGAGTATTAGTATGAGTATCAGATATGTTAGAGATCAGTTCAGCTTCAGATGAGTTGGATAGGATGCTTGATCTTGCTTTTACCGTAATTATTTGTGGTGTGGTGAGTTTGCCTTATAGTTTTGTTCAGCAGAAGGTGTAGAACTAAAGAATGTAGAATTAGTTATATTTTTTTAGATTGTATTGAGACCAGTGGTTCTCAAATTATGCGTGCGATTTTTGTGAGACACAGTGATGCTTATTCATGATATCCATAAGTTGCAACTCTTTGTTCATCCTTATGTTTGATTGCTGTTCTGGTTGAGTGAGAACATAGATCACTCCCTATCGTGTGCCAAACTGCTGTCTTGCCGAGAGTGGAGCCTATGTGTAATTTTTTCTTGCTGACATTCTTACTCCCTCTCATGTGGCAAACTGCTGTCTTGCCGGGAGTGGAGCCTATGTGTAATTTTTTCTTGCTGACATTCTTCACCTCACTCATCATCAACTTCAGTACCCATCAATAAAACTTGTTATTTGTACTCCACATCTTTTCAAGTTACTACAATATGTTTTCTGTAGTTGTGGAGAGAGTCAGAGGTTTTCATTCTGTGCAGCTGTTATCTAAGTTGGAGTTGTGCACCCGGGCGTGATCGTTTCTCTGCATATACCAAAGAAACACTTGCTAATACTTTCATAGCTATCAGTCAATTTAAAAGAAATATCTGACTCCACTTAAAACTTCATAAAGCAGCAGCACATGCAACCTACTTTGACTATGACTTATTGGCACCAGGCCTAGAATACTGTTAAAGCTGGTCCTGTGACAGGCACCTTCTGTGTTAAGCATGTTTGCGTTTAGTAGCCATTATCTGTCACAACGAGAACCAGAAAGAAGTTCCCGGTTACATACACTATTCGAGACTGACCACCCATCAACTCACGTTGCCAACTTAACACCACCCACGTCTTGATAAAGGAGCCAATGACAGAAAAAAGCCAGATTTTAATCATGAAAGGGCAGCCGTGTAAGCCTTTCATTCACATCACCTGAGTTTTGATGCCCACATGTTCAAAAAGTTAATGCGGCATGTACTCGGTGATCGAATGCCCAGCCCCTTCTTTGATTAGTCGCAAAGGTGGTAGGCTTTTTGGGATGTTTATAGCTAGGACTCGCCCGGTTTGTGATACAAAGTGGAGTTTTTAACTCTTTCAGGTGCAAAAATACTGTGATATTAACCGATTTGTGCAAATAAACGGGGTGATAGTAACCGGAGTAAAGCCCATTACTTATTTAAGGGAGTTGGCCAGGGATATAAATTTCTGTGACAATATCCAGGTTTTGACATAAAGTGATGTGATATTAAGTGGGTTCGACCGTATATCGAGGCCTTCCACACTGGTCTGACTGAAGCAGAACAACAGCTTTTATCTGGGGTGTCACAGGCAGACAGGATAAGATCTTGGTCTGATTTATGGCAACTTGTCATAATAATGTCATAGTGTTGTCAGATGTCTATGTTCAAGTCAATTTACCCTATGGGTAACTGATACAGCAGTGAATATCTTGCAGACTAATCATATCAGCAAGTGAGCTGTGGTCAGTTTCTAAAAATTTCTGGCAGGGACCTAGGAAGCAGGTTTCTCAGAAAGCTCCACTACCACTGAAATTATGCCAATTTCTAAGTCATGAACCAAGATGACTCATGCAACAACCTGCTTCCTGGAACATTGCATGACAGTCTTGGCAAGCATATTTCGCTGATAATGTGCCACCTGTTTTTTAACACATCTGCTTTTGGTTCAGATTTTTTAAAATAATGCAACATTAGGAAAACAAAGACTGAACTTTCGTTAAATGCTGCACCATCAAAGATGGCAAAGTTTCTATTATTTCTGATTTTCCCATGATTCCATTGGACAACATTACCTGTAATGTGTGAGGAAAATATCCTGTTGTGAAAGAAGACTTTCCTAAAGTTCTTACAGCACTCCTGGCATAAACCTGGGGACTTGGGATCATGATTCCTGAATGTGACAAATTTTTACTGTATCCCGTCATCCTAGTTGCTGTGTAGAATGGAACCAAGCACTGGAATGTTATACCAGAATGACGATACTCATAGGCCAGTCCTTGAACGAAGTAATCCAGATACCTCTAAGAATAAACAATGAGAAATAAGTTGTTTGTGAGAGCTTGTGATATTCCAGTTAAAATTCAATAGCCAGGTTTTTAGTAAGATGATAAAGATGTACTACTAATCCAGGTCTTGTTATGTTAATTTGGATAATCATAGATTCATTTCTTTCTGATATTTTCTTGTCATGTTTCATTTGCCACATCCTATCACGGACCACTTCATGCACCATTTAGTCCCATATTGAACAACAGTATATTCTATGCTAAGGGTAGCTGTCATAGCAAAGTGGTTAGTGCATTAGTCTCTCATAGCAAAAGCTGATAGTTCAAGTTTTGCCTGAAGCATCCCAGTTACCCAGCTGCAGAAACAGATACCTGGCTCTTTTTGGAACTGCAGGAGTAAAAGCACCCAGGCATGATGCTGATGACATCACCCTGTTGTGTGTTGACTGCTCAAGGAAAATCCAGGCCCTTAAACCGCATCCCCTACATGCCTCTGTTATTTTTATAGAGATGTTCTGTTACTTTTACAGAGTTTGTGTGATGTTTTGTTACTTTTACAGAGTTTGTGTGATGTTTTGTTACTTTTACAGAGTGTGTGTGATGTTTTGTTACTTTTACAGAGTTTACTTCATGTTTTATGTTGACTGCTATAAGAAGATACATGTTTGCGATATCCAGAAATATGTCGCTGTCTGTTGTCCTGATAAATTATACACTTCTCTGCCTGTCCTTGCTCAAATTATTTATTCTCCTCCTTTTCTCATTATGCATTATTGCTACTGCTATATGAAAAAAAAGGCTTTTGGCATAAAAAAAAACATATTCTTTACTAAAATTTAATGCTTGTTTACTGTTAATGCCCCTTTCTTAATTAAGATGGCTGCACTAGTGAACATGTTTGAATTGTCCATACATTTATAAGAAAAGAAATCTTTCTAACAGACATATGGCTAGTGGAATGCCATGCGAATGCCCTCTGGTAGATCTCTTTATTTTCAGAAGCTGCTTTCCTCAACACTAATGAGTCAGGTACCAGTTTTTAACAGCCTGAGGTTACTAGTGGGCATCAACAGCAATTCTCTGATCCAGTGGAGTCAGTTCTGATCCTCCCAGACTTCACATGAAGATACAGCTTATTTCTGACTATTCCACTCCCACCCCTGATAGAATATTTACAACCTACAGACAAGAAAAATATGAGAGCCTGGGTGGTCATTGTTAAGAGATGTCATTTTCATTTTCTTCCTGCTGCTCTATCTGCTGGCTAGGAGCAATACTCTGTTCAGTGTACAAAAGCTGAAATACTTTTAAGCTGTTAAACTAAACTTGAGAAAACCATGTGATCAAATGGTGCTCTGTCTCCCTGGAGATGCTAAACTAAACTTAAGAAAACCATGTGATCAAATAGTGTTCTGTCTCCCTGGAGATGCTAAACTAAACTTAAGAAAGTCATGTGATCAAATAGTGTTCTGTCTCCCTGGAGATGCTAAAATAAACTTAAGAAAGTCATGTGATCAAATAGTGTTCTGTCTCCCTGGAGATGCTAAACTAAACTTTAAAAAGTCATGTAATCAAATAGTGTTCTGTCTCCTTGAAGATGCTAAACTAAACTTTAAAAAGTCATGTAATCAAATAGTGTTCTGTCTCCTTGAAGATGCTAAACTAAACTTAAGAAAGTCATGTGATCACACAGTATTCTGTCTCCCTGAAGATGCTAAACTAAACTTAAGAAAGTCATGTGATCAAATAGTGTTCTGTCTCCTTGAAGATGCTAAACTAAACTTAAGAAAGTCATGTGATCAAATAGTGTTCTGTCTCCCTGAAGATGCTATACTAAACTTAAGAAAGCCATGTGATCAAATAGTGTTCTGTCTCCCTGAAGCTGCTAAACTAAACTTAAGAAAGCCATGTGATCAAATAGTGTTCTGTCTCCCTGAAGCTGCTAAACTAAACTTAAGAAAGCCATGTGATCAAATAGTGTTCTGTCTCCCTGAAGCTGCTAAACTAAACTTAAGAAAGCCATGTGATCAAATAGTGTTCTGTCTCCCTGGAGCTGCAAGTGGGATGCTTCTTTTTTACACTAGTTTTGTACTGAACTGGGAGTGGCTTGCAGCAGCTACTTAACACTTCCCGTGCTGGAGGAAGAAACACGGACGTGTCGTGGAGTGCGGGAGTAGAAGCGCGGGTCTTGGTCTGTAAGAGGGTCTAGTTGTAAAATGGAATGGAAAACAGTATTTCCATGTACTTCCGCATACTTTTTCAAAATATAGCTAAATGAATGAAAATTTCATAAATGGATTGTTTTTTAGGAAAAAAAGAAGTAATGTGATGATTTTAGACAATGATTGTGCCCAGCTCACCATCGGATAGGTCTAGATGGCACTACTTACTGAGATGTCTAGATCTACTTGTCAATCTCATATTCTGATTCTATGTTGCATTCTCGCTAAATTAATGTCTGAAATAACTCCTAACTACTTCTCCAGTCATCTAAATATGTCTAGATCTACTTGGGATACATTCAAGAGCAGTGGGGTAGTCACAGGCCATGTCCATACCCCTATCTACATCATCAAAAATTGAAAAATTTCGGTCTTTCGCTTCCTTTTTCTCGGTCGGAATCACTTGTAACTAGGTACTCTTTCGCCATTTTGAAAAAATGTCACCGGAATCGTGGACGAAATACGTACAATCTAAATGTTACACTGCTTGTTTTAATGAAACAAACCAATGACATTATAATGTCTATTCGCACGCACCGGGTATACCGGAACTGACACTATAATGTCTTCTTCTTCTTCTTCTTCGTTCGCACTGTCTGTCTATATCTGCAGTCCTGTCTCTTGGATAAATTTCACTGTTTTTTGTAATTCATGTATGGAACCATAGAGCTTATCTTCTTTAGCACGGGAAGAGTTAAGATCAGAATGGACCCAAAAAGCGAGCTTCCTGGCAGACTTCATCACCATGGGGACGATAGTCAGCCTTGACCTGTTAGCCAGGCTGAGTGTGTTACTGGCAACACAGAAAAGTGGGAAGGGATCATCACCCCTGCTAGCCATGCTGTCACTCTAGTCTTACATCTTACATCCTTCCCGTGCCGTTAAACATCACATAGGGCTCACGTGGTTGTTTGCCAAGTTTTCCTGTTTTCTGTGAGTTTTTCAACTTCATCAAAGGATATTATGCCCACTAAACTGGCTTCTCTTAACAATGTCCTCTTTAGAGTTTCATGTGGTCGACCTCTTTTTCTTCAGCCTTTTGTGCTCCACTTGATAGCTTGTTTTGGTATTCTCTGATTGTTTCTTCTCATCACATGGCCTACATATGTCCATCTTTTTCTGATCACCCATGAGACAGGTGTCACTCTAGTAGGCCATCTTTAATATCATGTAATCAAACACAAAGCTTCATCCCATAGAAATGTTTACCTTAGTGGCAGAATAGACCGTCATCTGTGGGGTTATCTGTACCGAGGAACCTGATGAGACCACGACAATGCCCCCTTTACCACGTTCTACCATTGGTGGTAACAGCAAGTGTGTCATCTACAGAAACAAAAAGAGCAGATATTTTAGAGGAAGCTTTCTGAAAAATTTTAAGATCTATTTGGTAACTGTGGTCACTGTTCAAGAAAATTTATAATCAATAAATGACAATTTTATTGTGACATACAACATTTTTAACTCCAACATTCTTACCTGCAATAACTTGCTTTTCCATCTTTTCAACAGAATAATGTGTGTAACCTTTTAATATTTGCTATAAAATATCAAAGTACTATGTCTCCATTATCCTTCCCATGCCACTAAATGTCACATAGGGCCTGCATGGTAGATCACCAAGATTTCCTGTTTTCTGCAAGTTTTTCCAACTTCATCAAGGGATGATATACCCACTGAACTGGCCTCTCTTAACAATGTCCTCTCCAGAGTTTCACATAGTTGACCTCTTTTTCTTCAGCCTGTTGTGTTCTACTTGATAGCTTGATTGGGGATTCTCTGATTGTTTCTTCTCATCACATGACCAACATATATTCATCTTCTTTTTTTTCTGATCACCCATGAGACAGGTTGATGTTTGCTCATCAGTCTTATCTCTGCGTTGTTCTTGAATTTGTTCCACTTTATACCGAGTATTTCCTTAGGTATTTGCTTTTGAAAGAGTCTAATTTCTTGTCTATTTCTTTAGTTGTCTGTTATGACAAAAAATGTAAAATCCCTGCTTCCATGCCCTTATAGACTTATTGTGGATACAGTGTTAGGCCCATATTTCCAAGACCTTTGACACATGAAAGTCTGATGTGGTCAGTATCACACCTGGTCGCATTTACCATCTCAGATTTCTCTGGTACTCATTTTTAGAGGCTGGCTGGACCCTGGGAATGTTCCGGCATGGTGGTACCAGAAAAAGCCCCACTACTGGGACTAGAACCCGGTACCACCAGATTAGTAAACCGAGCACCTAACAATCTGCTATAGACTGATAAAACAATATTTATATATTTATATGTTCACCATTTATACAATGTTGTTTCAGCTGTTAACTGCCTGAAACCTGAAGATCTTATTTATGAATGTGAAGCAATTTTTTTTTTCATCTTTGTTCTTGTCATGTTTTTCATAAAACTGCTCTTCTTTTATTTTGCTTGCTTTGTCCTACCAATTTTCTGCTGTCATCATTTTACTCACTGCTTAAAACATGTAAGGAAATGTTTATATTTCTGCTGCTTTTGTTTATTTCTCTGGGAAGAATGTTGTAACTATTAAATTTTAAAAAAAAACTTTAGAAAAGCTTAACATGGTGCTAATTCAGTGGTGGAGAAAAGCAGGAAAATGAGTTGGCACCATGAGTTGTCAACTTCTATAGACTGGTCACAAGACTATTAAGAACAATCAATATGACTATCTATACCACAACATTATTCTAACCATGGTGGCAGCACCAATGTTCACATGTATCAGCTGCCACAGTTTCTGACTTGAAACATTCAGCAGTACATCAGGGTAGTCATACATCACACCTACATTGTTCACTGAATGAAGAAACATCAAAGAAATATCACTAGTGGCAAAAATGTCAAAGGTCATGAACTGTAACTTGGGAAAAAAAATGCAGAGAGCACAGGTAATAACTTGTTGCTAATACCAAAAAAAAAAATGCGGAGAGCACAGGTAATAACTTGTTGCTAATATTTAAAAAATGTCAAAGGTAATGAACACAACAAAAAATCTCAAATGTATTAATATAAATATAAAAAATAAGTCTTATTAATATAAGACACTGAACACAAAACAAGAATATTATCAGACAAAAAACTTTTTAGTTATATACTTGCAAGAGACTGAAACAGAAAGCACATTCATTTCAGTAACTTTGCTAAACAGCAGTGGCTATTATTAAAACTCTTGCTTTGTCTTGAAGCAGAAGTCAACAGCTGCATCCTGGCTCTTGCCACTGCTCAAACCCCAATCTTTATGCCCAGCTATGGAAATGTCAATCCTTCATGTTAGTCAGATTTCTTCCATATGGAATATAAATCTTCCACCAACTCCTCCGTCAGCCTACCTCCCCTAGACTCTGTGTATGCTGGATGTTTCTCCATTCCTGCCTCATCTTCAGCTACTTACTACTGAATGACAGAGTGACTTCAGGAAAAGAATATGGATGAAAAACTGTGAGACACTGATGATGACCTCCTACTGATGGTGGGATTCATGGAGGTGGCATGACTTGTATTTTCCTTGTCTAGATAGCTAAGAATATGAATCTGAACACTAGAGTAGCAGCAGTAGTAGTTTTTCCAGAACAAAAACTCATTTATTAATAATGTGCTCCCTTATACGTAGATTATTAGAAAGTAGTAGTTACAGACATACTAAAATCATGCATATTTAGAAAGTAGTAGTTACAGACAAACTAAAATCAATCACAATTTATAATGCTTCCAATTTTTTAAAAAGAAATATACTGCCATACTGAAGTCTTGTCCTTTCCCTTACTCTCTGAACCACAAGCTTTTGCAGCCGATGCAGTGATGATACTGAAGTACAGACATCATATCAGAAGTGTAGTGAATTGCTTAACCCCGAAACAAGCACGGAAAATGAGCTCATAAACAGACTACATCATTAAAGAAGACCAAAACAACAACAACAAAAAAACTATCATTGTAGCAGGAGGGAGGTGCTGTTTAATTCTGTCCTGGCTGCTTCCTGTTCATCTGCCATCAAACCATATTATTTTATCACCTATCTCTGCTTCCTCTTAAACATTAAATACTTGCAGTTTTCGAGGATGTGACTTCATGAAATGAGGGGCACACTATCTGATTTGCTATCTTTATCCTCTAGCACAAGCGTGAGGTTACTATTTTAGCCACAGCTCACTAAGTCCTTACTGGTGCACAAATCTGTGCACAACAAAAACCAAACTACAACTCCAACATTATGAACTAATCAGTAAAAAAAAAAAAAAACAAATCTGTCAACTATGATGTAGGAGAACAGGTTTAAATAATGTACATGACTGATAAAAAAAAAAAGAAAATATAAATGCACTTACTGTTTACTACGTAAATTAAAATGGAATTTTTTAAAAATGTGGTGCTCTTGAACAACAATCACAACATACCCAGGAGACCCACAGTTTTGTCTTGCAGCTTCTCCGTGATGGTTCTGTACAGCTGGCTCTGGTTTTCTGAGGCAAAATCTGCTACGATGTACTCCACCTTGACATGACAGTCTGCTTCTGTAAACAAAACACATCTGTCACAGCAACAAGAACTGACTACTGTCAACAAAGTATCTGTCACAACAAGTCAAGCTAAACAGCAAGTGTCTAAAACATAGCATCTCTGGAGACAATTATGTTAAACAGTAAGTAGATAAAGGCAGCACCTCTGCAAAAGGTACAAGTTATGTTAAACAGTAAGTAGATAAAGGCAGCGCCTCAGCAAAAAGATACAAGTTATGTTAAGTGGTAAACAGACAAAGACAGCAACCCTGGAAATATATGTTAAAAGGATTATAATGAACACTTGACACAGTGCTGGAGGTCTTTGACTTTGCTGACGACATTTGTCTACTGTTAAGCGGGCACAAAGATAAAATAAACAAGCTAACTCAGAATGCTAAAAATATAGATTAAAGATCAACATAGGAAAGACAAAGTTAATGAAGCAAAATGTGAACAACAGAAATGTACTCAGAGTAGATAGCGAGTTAGTGGAGGAGGTCAACAAATTCATTTATCTTGGTAGTAGAGTAGTAGAAGATGAAGACACCACAAAGGACATCAACAACATCTAAAAGACTAAGCATGAAGATGAAAATCAGGATATTTAACAGTAATATTCTAAGTGTACTACTCTATGGAAGTGAATGCTGGAAAATCACCAAAACTATAGAAAACAAGATGAATTCTTTCCAAACTAAAAGTTTAAGAAGAGTTAGAAGAATATTTTGGCCAAACACCATAAGAAATAACATCTTGTCTGCAGAAATGCAGATGAAGCCACTGACAGCAATTATTGAGGAAAGATGCTGGTGATGGTGGGGACGTACTCTGGATGACTGACAACTCACTACCAAAAATAGCACTAAGATGGACACCACAGGGGAACAGAAGTAAAGGTAGACCAAAGAAGGCATGGAGAAGAACAACAGAGAGAATGTTGGGCAATAGAGGGCTCACTTGGGCAAGAGCGGAAAAAAAGGCAAAGTTTGGGTGTTTGTGGAAAACCCTTGCAGAAGCCCCTTGTGCTTTGGGCACTTAAGGTTCAGAGAGAGAGAGAACGTAAAAAAATTTTTAACAGTCAAATTTGGCAGTATTTTTCTAGGAACCACACTTTGTGTTCTTAAGTACTGATTGACAGAACAATCACCATCCAGTAAGCTCTGTGGACAACTTGTAGGGCATCAACAAATGCTCTCCACTGGTCTGCAGCCAGCTTTTGCATGGTGCCCCTGCTGAAAACAATACCACAGTGTCTGTCACATGACTACTCTAGATATAGTGTTGGGTTTCATTTGCAAAAGAGTATGTACGATGACGGGTGTCTGAGTGGAGAAGTGGTTAGTGCACTGGTCTCTCATGGCGAAGGTCGGGAGTTCGAATCCGGCCAGAGGCACCCCAATCACCCAGCTGTAGAAATGGGTACCCAACTTCTTCTGGAGTTGGGGAAGGAAAAAGGCGGCCAGGCGTGATACTGACCATATCACCCTCTAGTGTGCTGACAGGTCAAGGAAAATATGGGCACTAACACCATATCCCTATGTGCCTCTAAGGCATGACAGGGTTACCTTTATTTTTTTTTTTTTATGTACGATGACTGTGTATCATGAGAAGTGGACACCAAAAGGTGTTCTAGACAATAGCTTTACTGACTAGCAAACAATGTCATAGATGTCCGGATTCTCTATTCTATAAATATTAATCATCATCATCATACAATCTACAATAACAAACTAAGCCTATATCCCTACATCATTAACCTATGCTGAAGTATGATCACAAAGTAAAGGTGATGATTTCAGTACCAAAACTTACGAAATTCATTTTTCAGTGGATAAAGCCACCTCTGTTGTACACACAACCAGTGATGGCGCTAGGATTTTTTTAAACCAATAAACTTGTGCCTATCTTTCATCTTGTATGAAGTACTTTCCAAAATGCTGGTTTTTCCAGTACAACATTTGCTACATTATACTTTTTTTTAATGTAAAATTAAACACAATTTACAAATATCAATGGGAATCAAATGTTCGCGTGAAGTTTTTCTTATCTTATTTGTTAAGAGATTTACTATTTACAAAATGCTGACATGCTGAAGCAGTCAAAACTTGCTGGTTCTCTCCAGTGCAAACTGAGCATCATCAACCTACTGGGCCTTATTATCCTCCAACCAATTTCGCAGATTGCTCATTACTAGGTTTTTGATAATATAAACTGGCTATGGTAACCGACAACCTCCAAAAGTTTCACTTTTTTTTTCATTTTTAATCAGTAAAATCACTGCAAGCAACAGTGCCCTGTCACAGATCAAAATGTCAAATCAATATAGGCACTACAGTCCGGCATCAGGATTTTCTTTGATCACACATCAATGAGACAATATAAATGCTACAGTCTAGTATCAAGGTTTTCTTTCACAACCAGCGCATCTTGAATACATATTTTATTGTTTATTATATTTAAGAATTTTTTTTACTCAGATTAAGTCCTTGTACTAAATTATTTTCTAAAAATTTCACATTACAACCAGAATTTCTGTAAGTTTAAAAAAATGGCAGCTAAGTGAATGTGGAAAATGAAACTGGAAATGGATTCTACTGATATATTCACTTTTCAAAAATCTGATTGAGAAGTATTAAAAATGTTTAGATTTGGGATCTTTCAGTTTTGCCTCTGGAGATAATTTTATTTATTATTAACATTAAAAAACTCTTTCTTGAAAGGTCCTATTGTTAAAAATCTTAAAGTACTTTCTTACCAATTTCAGTTTTAGCTTTCACGAGTTTGTGCTCATTTCGACTTATAAGTACTATGTTCAGTCCCCTACAAGCAAGCTCATGTGCATAGGAACACCCGATACCTTCGCTGCCGCCTGTTACCACTGAAAGACAAATTTAGGAATAATAAAAATAAAGTACAAGAATATGAAACAAATTTTTCAGACAAATTATAAATTAAATTCTCTGCTCACTCTGGGATAAATATATATACTTTTTTTTCTTGGTGTGTTCACCAAGTGTGGCTTTAGATGAAGTCACACCATTGACTTTCTTGTAAACAATTAATTTTTTTTTAAATCTCAGTCTCTATTATAAGCTATATATGACCAGCCATATGTCCATGTTTCATGACAAAAGGAAAGAAGATTCTGTAACAGATTTGCCATATTATGCAAATACAAAATTTCTGCAATCAATCAGACTTTTTTCTCTAACTTTTATAGAAGATAGATAACTGTCTCAAATACAAGTGGTACATTTAGACAGAACAGAAACTAATGCAGTTTTTAAGTAAAATTCTTTTAACACAGGTTATAGTAATAAATTTATATTAATTATTATGAATGAAATTAGCACAGATGACCAACAAGTCTTAGACAGCATCTGGCTATGAGGTCAGAGTGCTTTTTTATATTCATGTGACAGTTCTTTAATAGGACAGATTTTTAAAATTCTGAGATAGGGAAAATCTAAATGTTTGAATATGCATGTCTGCATAATGAGTGATATTGTAATACTGTCAAGATTGCTTATGGCAGTTTTTTAAAAATATTATTTATATATTAGACCTACCTAGTATGTGTTTTACATTATTCTGTCAATGTATATGTCAGTCTCTGTTAACAAACCATTTTATCATGTGTCATAGTCAGTAACAAGACACCTCATACTGCCTTAACTTGTACACTTCAAGGAAAAAGAAAAAGGGGCAGGCCATTAGGAAAATGGAGATGCACAATACAAGAAGAACTAAATGAAGCAGGATAGACATGGTTTGAGGTATCCTGACTTGCTCAGGATAGGACTGACTGGGGAGCCTTTGTTGATGCCTTATGCTCCACTGGAAGTACTGAGGACTTATAATGATAGTCAGTATTCTTCAGTTTTTTTGGAAAGTATGACTTTACATGGGTTTAATTTTGAGAGCTGCACACAATCATCACTCTCTTCTTCTGCTGTGTTATTTTGTTTGGTTATGACTGATATCAAACTTCACATCCTTCATTATACCAAACTTCACATCCTTCATTATACCAAACTTCACATCTTTCATTAACTATCGGTACAGCATGAACATATATAACTGATGCAGGACAGTAATGTACCTACAAGTTATCTTTAACTTTTTTTATGATACTGTCCATCATCACACACTCAGCTAAACCAGCACTTACCAGCCCAAGGGCCGTATTTCTCCACCCACTTAACATTTCGCTGACCAACAAAATGAACGCTGATTGCATCCAGTATTTCTGAGCATAACCTACAGGTTTTCCTAACTACATATAGAGCCCCTATAACCGCCAGCACATCCCGGGTATCTGAAAATGTATTCACTGCTTCCCGTTCAATTTGCTCCCATAGAAATTTAAAACTGTCTACGGTTGTTGTTTGACTCATAGTTTGTATTTATGAAAGACTTGCGACTTTTTCCCCCACAAAAAAGTGACCCTAATACCACATTAACCTTGCAAATCTGAAAGCAAAATGTAGGAAAAAAGTAGGAACAGCTTTATTACTTAACGATCACACAGTTGTAACGTTTCGGTGTAATTAACAAGCGGTTTTATATACTTAGTTGTATATACTTATACACTAATTATTCTCGTGAAGCAGAGAGCGTCCATTTGTGCACTTATAAAATGTCGGATCGGTATCACCATGTACGCTTTCATAATTTAAAAACATGAAACGTTTTAAATTATGAAACAAAATTTGATTTGTAGATAAAGACACATCTTATCTTATATCCTTCCCGTGCAGTTAAACGTCACATAGGACTCGCAAAGTAGTTCGCCAATTTTTCCTGTCTTCGGCGAGTCTTTCAACCTTATCAAAGGATTTTATGCCTGTTAATTTGGCCATAAAGACACATGATAGCATTTTAACTGTCCTAAATCGATAGTAAATGTAACAAGAACCGGCCTTTTGTAGTAGTTTTATAACATAAACATTTGGATTAAATATCACACTTCTTCCCAAAAATTCTAAACTGCGAATAGAATGACATCCATAACAAAATGTATAAACTAGGAAAAAAGTAGGAACCGCTTTATTATTTAACAATAACACACTTGTGACGTTTCGGCGCGAGCCTTTGTCAAACAAAAACAAACAGGACGAAGAATCAGAGAGAGGAAACAAAGTACATTAATTGGATGTTAACAAAACAATAACAAATAAAAAAAAATTAAAGAAAAATGGCAAATGACTTATCTCAGCTTCTGAAATAGTACAGAACCAAAATCGTTTGTATATCCTCGATAGGAGCACAAACAATCGTTAAATAATAAACCAGTTCCTACTTTTTTTTCCAAGTTTATACATTTTGGTATCACAGCGTTACTGCAGTGCTTTGTGTTTAGTTGTATGTCTATACACTAATTATTGTGTGACATCCATAATAGATCCTTTGATCGTTATAATGACATCCATAATATCTTCAGATTATATTTACATCGCTTTAGATCAGTGGTATTTTTTTACCTTGGCTGTGGGCTCTTTTTTCGGCCAGAGAACAGCTGTGGACCCCCTTTTGAGCCTTAAAACAGCTGTAGACTCCTCATTAAAGAATAAAAATAAATAAATAGAATCCAGATAATATTAAGATTTGTTAATGCCCATGGACTCTAAAAAAATCGCTCTGTAGATCCATGGGGAAACTTTGGGAAATAATGGAAACAATGGGATTTCCAACACATTTGATACAATTAACATCACTGCTGTATCTAGACCAACAAGCAGCAGTTAGAATAAACGGTGAAACAACAAGTTGGTTTGACATAAAACAAGGGGTCCATCAGGGGTGCATATTGTCACCTTACTTATTTAACTTGTATACTGAAAATATAATGAGGAATGTTGTAGAAGACGTAAACAAAGAATATTACAATGCCGTAACAATTGGAGGTTATACCAGAGATTAGATATGCTGATGACACAGTATTGCTGTCCACAACACAAAAAGGAATGGAAAAACTAATCATGTCAGTCCGTAAGAACAGCGAAGAGCAAAATCTCTATCTTAATGCAAAGAAAACTAAATTGATGACAACTGACAAAACAAACAAGGCAACTGATATATGTATCAATGAGGGAAAAACTGGAAGAAGTGGAGAGTTTTGAGTATCTTGGATCACTGCTAACTAATAATGGAGATACAATGAGGGAAATTAAAAGGAGGACGTCAACGCTCTTCAGAAAGTAAAACAACTAAAGAATCTGTGGAGAGGAACAGACAGAACTACAAAAAAAAGATTTTTAAGGGCATGCATCTTTCCCATGGCAACATATGCCTGTGAGACCTGGACAAAACAGCTGAGAAAAACATAAATGCCTTTGAATGTAAATGCTACAGAAAAGTTCTTCAAATACCATGGACACAAAAAAGAACAAATATATCCATACTACAAGAACTTAATATTGAAGAAGGCTAATAAAGAGGATTAAAGAGAGAAAACTTAAATATTTTGGACACATTAAACGTCATGATAATCTAGAGAAAATGTCTTGGAAAGGTGCATAACGGGATAAAGAAAGAGGAAGACCAAAGTGAAGATGGCTGCAAGACATCGTTGATGATCTGCAAATGGATGCATCAGCAGCAGGCCATCTTGCTCACAATCAAGAGGCCTACAGGAGTGCTGTTACGGAGGCAAAGTTCCGCAAGGGACATGCAAATGAATGAATGATCTCTCTCTCTCTCTGGTCCATGCCAGTCAGGCATTGGTCACCATTGATTTCCACAACCATCTATCCTTTGCTCTTTATATAAGATGTATGTTGGACTGTACTCCGTACCAATCTTTCAGTCCATCAAGTTATCTTTTTTTTCTGTCCTTTTTCGTGTCCAATTTCCCTGTTGTCATTAGGTGTCCCAGTTTGTCTCTTCTCAAAACATGTCCTAAAATTCTGGACTGTCATATTCTGAATTTTTAAAAAAATCTGCTGAGGGAAATTTATTATTATTATTATTTTAAATCCACTATTAACTCCCAGAGAACAGGAGGGTGTGCAACTCAATCAGAGGCCAATAAGATGGCTGACTATAGACAATGCGAATTGGAAATAACTTTTTGCTGCTGTACGCAACACCACCACACATATTAGAATCAAAAGGTAAAACAGTTCTCTACTACCATCTGCTGCTACCACAGCTAGACCCTAATGCTCATGCCACATTTTCTTGGAGACTTCCACCCTCTCCAATAACCTACAAAAGGTTACCATATCTGAAAAATATCCTTGTCCTCAAACACCTTAAGAGACACCCTGTCTGTTTTGAAACAAGAGAGTGCAACCTTCCTGACTGTGTCACCTGCCTGGTTACATTTCCCAAATTTATCTTCAAGCTCCATGAGGGATTCATGTGCAGGTCTTGCAACAAAATATATGCAGCTGCGTGCAAAAAGTGGAGGGCGACTTATACAGGTCTAAGTCTGACTGACCTTGGGCGACTGCACACAGAAACATCTTTATGCCGGTCTCAAATCATTTCATCAGCACCAGCCATAAAGGCTGACTTCGAACTAAGCACCATCAAATAATGACACTGATGACAGAAGCTGCAAGGCCCTTGAAAACCATTTCATACATGAATATGGGATTCTGGAACCACATAGACTGAACTCCAAATTCAACTATACTAAGATTCCCTTTCCTCGCAGTCATATCCATAATACTCTCTCCCTTCTTTGTCCTCTTTTCCATACTTGTACATATACTCTGGGTCCTTCACTTTTACTACATTCATATAATCTATTCTGCCCATCTCCATCTCAGCTTTACAGCCACTCAATTTCTCTCTCGCCTGCTCCCAGAGCTATCCCCTCTTTTTTAAAAATAATCTAGTTAGTCCCTTGAGTTTTCTAATGACTGTCATGTTCAACTTCTGCCCTCTTGTGACAAGTCCATAGATTTTCATTACCTTTTTCTGACTTTAGTATGGGTATTTTTCACTTCTCTGCAACTTCTCTGTACTTATGGCTGTCCAAGTTATATGCTGTATTTCTCCCCCAAACCACATCTATGTTTCATCATGAAGAACAGAACATTATTATATGAAGATCACATTGGACCACCATATCCACTTCATCATGAAGAACAGAACATTATTATATGAAGATCACTGGACCACATCTTGCAACACAACCACTGCTTGCCATTACTGTTACCTTACATGCATATCCAACATTGGTGGGACTAGCCATAAATGGAACTGTTCAACAAAATTATACTCAGTAAAACCCACAGCTAACATATTCCTGTTTCAAAACCATCTTCAAAGACAAAAAAATACCCTTTCTACTGGACCAGATGACACACAAAAAATCAACAGAAAAAGACTTGTGATTTAACACCACCACAAAACTCATGTTTATTTACCATCAAAATACAAAAGAAATAAAACTCATTGTTCTTAAATTTCAACAAATACAAACAGTCAATATACTAAACAAATCAATAGAGAAAATATTTCAAGAAGAAGTGACTATTAAACACTCTAACCTCCTGAAATAAATGAATCAGATTAAGACATACTAATGTAGATGAATGCTGTTGTGCATAATCTGACTGGTATGCTGTCATGTTGTGTTAATTTCCAGAAATAGTTTTTATAAATTTCTGATCCAATAATTCTACAGAACAATTGTGATTTGCCAAAAATTTGGAATAAAATGAACTTTATAGTTCTGCAGTATTGTATCACTTTATTAAAGCATACGTAAGGTTGGAGGTAACTGTTCCAGCCACAAGTATAATGTGTCCATATTTCAACAAAACTGATGGAGTTATAGTATAGTTAACATTAAAACATTAAAGTTAATTATATGATCAAGCCACAGTTAACTGGTACACTGCTTTATCTGGAATACAGTACACATTTCTTTGGACATTTAACTCATCATCATCATCATCATGTGCCATGATGGCAGCATGGGTGGCTACATTTAACTATGGACAATATTTTCTTTATGATGTTTAGAATGCCTGTGGATGCTGCTTAAATAAACTGATGTTTAATAGCATCCACAAAAATAGCTCACTGATACTTAATTACTTCATGGAACTAAAAAAAAAAAAGTATTGGTTTTGTAACAGAAATAAATGTTAATGAAGTACTGATTTTAAGGTTTTGGCATCAGTTTCATTAAACAAAAGCAACCAATCTGATGAGAATACCAAAGATCTCATAAAACAGAGAAGAAATGGCCATTGGTACAGTAGTAATCAATGATTCAATTTCACTATTCTTCGTCCCATTGTAAGTACTACTACATTTATTTCCCTCGATAACTTAAAGATCTTAGAATTTTAAAAAGAAAAAAACTGGATTAAAAAAAAATTTTTTTACAAAAAAAAAAAAAAACTGGAAAAAAATTATTCATGGAATGTAGCAGATTATTCACTTCCAAACCCAAGACAAATCATTTACACTCGAGTGCAGAAATGAAATTAACTTCCATATCTCACACACCCTTTTATGCAGTAGCTTGTAGTATAAACTCTGAGAGAATTAGGATAGAACACATGCAGCTAGAACAGGTTGATTTGCAACGACACAATATGTACTGATAAAATACTTCATTTCTGAGAATGTTCCTCTGACTGACATTCAATGACGTAGGGAAGTTTTTTTTTTATGAAGAAGAATGTTTAGATATGTGTATGTGTAGTGTTTAACTGGATTGTATGTGCTCAATTACTGATAACTTCTCGGAAGCATGTGACAACTTTGGCCTTACGATCAACATCGGAAAAACAGAAGTTGTATATCAACCCGCCCCCAACAAAGAATATACTGACCCGGAAATCATGATAAAGGGACAAAAGAAAATTTCACTTATCTTGGCAGTACCCTTTCCAGGGCAGTCAGTCTTGATGCTGAAATCAGCAACAGAATAGCTAAAGCCAGCGCAGCATTTGGGAAGCTATGAAAAAATGTATGGGAAAGAAGAGGACTCAGTATTACCACCAAGTTAAAGGTCTATAAAGCTGTCGTTCTGACCACACTAATGTATGCAGCCACCAAGTTAAAGGTCTATAAAGCTGTTGTTCTGACGACACTAATGTATGCAGCCACCAAGTTAAAGGTCTATAAAGCTGTTGTTCTGACCACACTAATGTATGCAGCCACCAAGTTAAAGGTCTATAAAGCTGTTGTTCTGACCACACTAATGTATGCAGCCGAAACATGGACAGTCTACAGTAGACATCAAGACAACTAAATCACTTCCATCTAGGCTGTCTCAGGAAAAATACTGAACATCAAATGATACCTGATACTAAAGTCCTCACAAGAGCTAATATTCCACGCATCTACAATTCTTCAAAAGGCACAAATTCAATGGTCGGGGCACATTGTCAGAATGAGCTCGACTGCCCAAACAATTATTTTATGGGGAACTACTGAACGGAAAACAGAAAGCTGGAGGGAAAAAAAAGGATACACTCAAAACCTCACTCAAAGCCTTCAGGATAGACATAAACTCTTGGGAGGCCATAGCACAAGTCTGCCCATCATGGAGGGCTTTAACCACCGTGGGTGCTCAGAGAGCAGAGCGCTCAAGAACTGAAAGTGCCCAGCACAGATGCACAATGCGAAAAGCCAAGGTAGCACAAGCTCCCACAACGGAATCTGGACATACATGTTCCGTGCTGCAAAACTTTTAGAGCTCGTATAGGCTAGTTGGTCACGCATGGACACGCCTCTCCTTACTTTGACTAAGATGAATCTGAGGTCATCATCAAAGACGATGGACAAACAGCAACAACATGTGCTCAAGATGAAACGGCCACCCTGTCTGTGTGACAATCCACAGAGGAAAGCTACTTATAAGACTTATCATGTTGAATGAAATCTTCAAACAGAATCCTCACATTTTTCAGCAAGAACTAGCAGATAAATGTAGCACTTCATGTTAGCTAGTGCAGGCATTAGAGGTCTTCAATGTCATGACTTGTGCTCACAAATGGTGCCTGATATGCTCAATTCTAAGATACAATAGAAGAGAGCTGACATTAAATCAGTGGTTGTTTATGCTATCTACCTGTGAAGATGCACAGCATCCCTGTGGCAGGAGATGAAAGTTGAGGGAATCATTTTCAACTAAAAAAAAAGAAAAGAAAATATATGAATATTAGTGGAGTATCAGCACTGGGATTATTAGTACAGAAAAAAAAAAGACAACAGCATTTGAGGGCAAGGTTATGCTTAGAGTTTTGTGGGGAATAAAATGTGTGGTGTACTCAGAGTTTGTGACATAGGGCACAACAATACATTCAGAAAGCTGCTGTGAAACACTCAGAGTATGACTTAGACAAGTGTGATATAGTAGACACTGTGTGAAACAACCAGAGTATGACTTAGACAAGTGTGATATAGTAGACACTGTGTGAAACAGAGTATGACTTAGACAAGTGTGATATAGTAGCAGCCCAGGCATCAACACTGTGTGAAACAGTCAGAGACAAGTGTGGTATATTAGCAACCCAGGCATCAACACTGTGTGAAACAGTCAGAGACAAGTATGATATAGTAGCAATCCAGGCATCAACACTGTGTGAAACAGTCAGAGACAAGTATGATATAGTAGCAACCCAGGCATCAACACTGTGTGAAACAGTCAGAGACAAGTATGATATAGTAGCAACCCAGGCATCAACACTGTGTGAAACAGTCAGAGACAAGTATGATATAGTAGCAATCCAGGCATCAACACTGTGTGAAACAGTCAGAGACAAGTGTGGTATATTAGCAACCCAGGCATCAACACTGTGCAGCATGTTACACAATTTAAGAGAACAACTTCAGAGATTCATAAATTTAGTTTCAATGCTTATTTTCCACCAAACAGCCCTAATCTGGCTGTTTTCATCTACCCTCAATGAGCAGCACCTTGGAGTTAATCCCTCTGGACTGAATTATGCCATGGAGACAAGGTGAAGATTTATTTCAAGCATCATCCTGAACTATTCTATCATGCTGCAGGAATGTATTAGGACTATCCAAATAAATTATGTATAGAAGAAATTGTATTGAAGTTCAGAATAAAATTCCTGAGCATTACTTATATTTTATTTAAATAAAAAAAAGACAAAACCAAACAAACAAACAAAAGACAGGGAACAATATTTTTCAGTGTATCTTCATATTTACCTGATAACTCCAAGCTGCTACAGCTGGTATAAAATAAAAAAAGAATCACTCTCAAATCAAACTACAAAACAACTGCTCACATGATTCTAAAACATATTAAAAAAAAAAACAGCTGCCGGCAAAAAAACAGTCAAGTTTTTTTTTAAAATAAGACATAATCCACTCTCATAAAGCCTTATTTGTATTTTGGCATCAATTAAAAACTTAAGAAATATTAATTTAACAAAGTGAACTACATTTAAATATACTGATCATAAGAAATAAATAATAATATTAAACATAAGCATCCTTATCATTAATTACTTGAGATGTACCAACCAAATACAGAGCTTTATGTGCTCAGACAAACATCCATATTCAGTTTTCTCAGTGATCATAGAAAAATTTAAATAAGAATGGCAGATTCATAAGAAGTTGCAAAAAAAAAAATGAGAATATAAAAATAATGCTCTAATTATTGTTAGAAATTTTGAAATATGTTAAAAATTTTATACAAATTCTTGTGCTGTCTAACTATTAAGCACTATTTTACCATTTCACTGTCCCATTACATCTAATCTGAGTGAAATGTGTATTAATTTGTTGTGGATAATCTGAGACAGAAATTTGTTTAACTCAGAAATTTTACTATTCAAATTTTCCTTTGAAAATAATCATTCAAATTTCATCACTATTTGGCTGAAAACAAATATGAATCAAATATTCAATACATATATATATATATATATATATATATATATATATATATATCTCTCTCTGAACCTTAAGTGCCCAGGGCACATGGGGCTTCCGCAAGGGTTTTCCACAAATGCCTGTCTTTCGCCTTTTTTTCTGCTCTTGCCCAGGTGAGCCCTCTATTGCTCAACATCCTTTCTGTTGTTCTTCTCCATGTCTCTTTTGGTCTACCCTTACTTCTGCTCCCCTGTGGTGTCCATCTTAGTGCTATTTTTGGTAGTGAGTTGTCAGTCATTCGGAGCACATGTCCCAACCATCGCCAGCGTCTTTCCTCAATAATTGTTGTCAGTGGTTTCATCTGCATTTCTGCCAATAAGATGTTATTTCTTATGGTGTTTGGCCAAAATATTTTTTTAATTCTACGTAAATATATATATATATATATATATAAATTAATATTAGCCACAAGTATTAGTTATCTACTACACTGCACATCAATAAGAAAACTAATGCTGAAACCAAAAAAAAGGAATCACACTGACAGAACTGCCAATGCTGAAACCAAAAAAAGAAATCACACTGACAGAACTGCTGATGCTGAAACTAAAAAAAGAAATCACACTGACAGAACTGCCAATGCTGAAACTAAAACAAGGAATCACACTGACAGAACTGCCAATGCTGAAACTAAAAAAGAGGAATCACACTGACAGAACTGCTGATGCTGAAACTAAAAAAAAGAAATCACACTGACAAAACTGCTAATGCTGAAACCAAAAAAAAAGAAATCACACTGACAGAACTGCTGATGCTGAAACTAAAACAAGGAATCACACTGACAGAACTGCTGATGCTGAAACTAAAAAAAAAGGAATCACACTGACAGAACTGCTGATGCTGAAACTAAAAAAAAAGGAATCACACTGACAAAACTGCTGATGCTGAAACTAAATAAAGGAATCACACCGACAAAACTGCTGATGCTGAAACTAAATAAAGGAATCACACTGACAGAATTGCTGATGCTGTGATTCTCCTACTCTTAAAAGCAAATATTCTCAAAAAATCTGATATGATGCCAACATCTGCTATAATCTACAGGCCCACCCAGCATCTACATGTGCTGTGGTCCTCAAGTACAATATATTTTACCAAAACAATCACTAAATGAAATGCAAGTGAAGTTTTCTCTGCACATGTAGAGCTATGATTTTTTTTTTTTATCTTCTGCTGTGGATAATTACAGAGATTTATATGCAGGATATGAAACTATTATCGTCCGATTAATCATTCAGTGCTGATACAAAAGTTTCATGTAATTATACAGCTTAACTCTTCCCGTGCCACAGGAAGAAAAGCGGACGTTCAGTTGCGTGCCAGAGTAAAAGCGCGGGTCTTGATGTGTTACAGGGTATAGTTGTAAAATGGAATGGAAAACAGTATTTATATGTACTTACGTGTACTTTTTGTGTATAACTAAATGTATGAAAATTTCATAAATGCAGAGTTTTTTAGGAAAAAAGAAGTAATGTGACGTTTTTAGACAATGATTGTGCCCAGCTCACCATTGGCTAGGTCTAGATATGCACTACTTACCATCTGAGATGTCTAGATCTACTTGTCAATCTCATATTCTGATTCTATGTTGCCTTCTCGCTAAATTAATGTCTGAAATAACCTCCTAACTACTTCTCCAGTTGTCTAAATATGTCTAGATCCACTTGGGATACATTCAAGAGCAGTGGGGTGGTCACAGGCCATGTCCATATCCCTAAATACATCATTAAAAATTGAAAATTTTCCATGTTTCTCTTCCTTTTTCTTGCTCGGCATTGCTCGTATCTAAGGACTCTTTCACCATTTTAAAAAGTGTCACCAGAAACGTGGACGAAATATGTACAATCTAAATGTTACACTGGTTCTTTTATTGAAACAAACCATGATCGAAATTTCGATCGTTGGCATGCAACGAGGATACCGGAAGGGTCTAAAAATCGACTGTTGGCACAGGAAGAGTTAATTTGAAGCACATCAAATGAATCAAGTCTGATTAACACTTTATTTTTGACACACACAACAAAAACCTAGATTACAATAATCAAAGGAACCCATGGTTCAATGCCATTCTTAAGTGACTTATCAATGTCTGTTTCAAAAAGAAATTGTCCAACAATGATATGGGGAAACATGAGCTGGCATTAAAATGTATTTACATGAGTACACACATATAATTCTTGACTGACTGCCTCTATGTAACTGAGACATTCAAGCGAAGTTAAATGAGTAAACCAAAATTTGTGAAAAACAGCTGCACCATACACTACTGCAACACACAGAAATGTTCTGTATATATGAAGATAAAAACAAAAATGTTAACATGTTACAAAATGTGGAGTATGCAATTAAAAACAAATAATGTTAACATTACAAAATTAACCTAAAATGTGAAACTGAAAAAACGTTATGTTAAAGTTTTGTTTCAAAATGTACAAGATGTGAAACTGGAAAAAAATGTTAATATTATGTTATAAAATATATCTAAACAAAAATTATATTAATATTAGCCTAAAGCACCAAAAAGCAACAAAAATTAAAGAACCCTCCAAGATTGCCTCTGCTGGCCTGAGAAACACAAGCCACTACAGCTTCAAGAACATTAAAATATTTATGAAAGGAAATAATATATCAGCAGGAAAGATAAACTGCAACTACTGAAAACATGTTCTCCTGATATTTCTACATATATATTTCTACATTCTGACCAATCACTCACAACCAGATGGATGAATACATGCAAGAGATATGAAGCTTCTTAGACGAACTAAGGGAAAACTGATAAATCTGAGAGACACAGCATAAAGAAATATGAGGATAAAAAAAAACTATTAATATTTTTTTAAACCCATGAACTTTTGTATGACATTGTTCTGGAATCAAATGAATTAGAAAAAATGCCATTGTACAGACTAAATTACATGGGAATAGGGAGCCTGGAAAGTACATGGGAAATGAGAGCCTAGAAAGTACATGGGAGATGAGAGCTAGGAATATCTAAGAAAAAAAATGAGTGGATACAAGGCAGAACACACATGGAAAATCTGTGGTGATCAAGAGAACTGCATATAAAAGTGGTGAAAATTAGAAATGTCAGGAGATGCTTATACAATCAGTGTAATTAACTCTTTCCGTGCTGGAGGAAAAACACGGACGTGTCATGGCATGCGGGAGTAAAAACGCGGGTCTTGACTGTAAGGGGGTCTAGTTGTAAAATGGAATGGAAAACAGTATTTCCATGTACTTCCGTATATGTAATATGTGTCAAAGTATAGCTAAATGAATGAAAATTTCATAAATGCAGCGTTTTTTAGGGAAAAAAGAAGTAATGTGATGTTTTTAGACACTGATTGTGGCCAGCTCGCCATCGGCTAGGTCTAGATTCGCGCTACTTACCCCTACTTACCATCTAAGATGTGTAGATCTACTTGTCGATCTCGTATTGTGACTCCGTATTGCATTTCCGCTGAATGAATGTCTGAAATAACCTCCTAACTACTTTAACCAGTCGTCTAAATATGTCTAAATCTACTTAGAAAACATTCAAGAGCAGCGGGGTGGCCATAGGCTATGTCCATACCCCTATCTACATCGTCAAAAATTGAAAAATTTCCATGCTTCGCATCCTTGTTCTCGCTCGGCATCGCTCGTAACTAGGCATGCATTCTCCATTTTGAAAGTGTCACCAGAATTGCGGACGAAATATGTACAATCTAAATGTTACACCGCTTGTTTTAATGAAACAAACAATGTTGAATTTTTGACCATACGCACGCTTGGGACCACCGGAAGTGTCGAAAATTCGACCATAAGCACGGAAAGAGTTACGTCAAAAGATGCTTATACAGCCAGTCTATGTCATATACTTGTACAGCCAGTCTATGTCATATACTTGTACAATCAGTCTATGTCATATACTTGTACAATCAGTCTATGTCATATACTTGTACAGCCAGTCTATGTCATATACTTGTACAGTGAGTCTATGTCAAGAGATGGCCCAACTTTTTTTTGTTCTGAACAACCCATGACTGATACTTATGACAATGATGATGGTGAACAAAAAAAAATGAACTTTAAAAAAAAAGTAAAACCACATTTACTGTCAGCTTGTTCATGAAATGTTGAAATTTGTATTCCACAAACTCGGCAGCTTCTAATTTGTGCACACAATCTTGAAATGAGAAAAAAAAAAAAAAAAGTTTGTTCCAGTAATACAACAAATGTGCTTTTTATCAAATCCTGAAATATATTCAACAAAACCACATTTGACATTCTTTGGAATAACAAGATGCAAGCGCTGATCTGATCTTCAACACAATTTTTACTAAACAAAGAAAGTTTGTTTTTTTTTCACATAAATGGCAGTTCCTGTTCAATATTTTTTTTTTTAAAAATAAATATCAAATAACTATTATATACTCCTTTTATACAAAAGCATTTATGAAAGGTCATCTTATTAGAGGGGAAAAAAAAAACCTGTCCTTCTCCCATGTATACACAAATAGGTTGTGGCATTCTAATGACAGAGATCAGTGCTGAGTGCCACCCGCTGGACTGAATAAAACTGGCCCTCCTGTATGCCAGATAGGTCCCAAGTGACCAAAGGCTAAGAAAATATGCCCAAACAACAGTGTGCTTCAGTCACAGTGCTGGGTCAAGCAGAATATAACACAATGTCACATATTCATTTAATGATGTATAAAGAAGTTCTACAAAATGAATCTAACCCCATAAATATTCTCAGATATCACTAGTACCATATTATTCATTATTTCAATAATTAAAGTGAACAGCTGAACAGATAATAAAAACACTAGTGCTAAAGCTATGTTCTGAGAAAAATGTGTTACAGAAGTTTAACTACTCCTATCATCATCACAAGTTGGTCTGATCAAATACATAATAGAAAAACAATTTCTGAGTTGGTTTAACTGTGGTACAACAGATCCATATCAATGGAAACAAGATTCTGAGCACTTAAATGTTACATCGAGCCAATTTTGTTTCATGGATGTGAAGCATGGTCCACGAATAAGAGAGTACAGCGAGAAATGGAGGCCATGGAAATATGGTTCATAACAAGGATGTTGAAGGTGCCATAGACAGCTAAGAAAACCAACAAAGAAGTCTTAAGAGAGGCTGGCGTTAAAAGGCAAATTACAGCAACGATCAGAGAATACAAGAGAGATTTGTAGGACATTATCTGAGAAGAGGAAAATTGGAACACATTGTGGCAATTGGAAAAATTGAGGGAAGAAGAGACGGAGGAAGACACAGAGAGAAGTTACTGGATGAGCTGTCAGTGTGGCTAGGAAGAAAGTCACCAGCGGATCTCATAATCAAGTCTAAAGACAGGGAATTGTGGATAGAAATGATCGCCTATGCCACGCGGCACGGCACTTGATTGATTGATTGATTAACTGTGGTAGGGTCCTGAATTTGTTCCATCAAAACAACTGAATCTGTTGCATACTCATGCAAAATTATTTACATTACCTTTATGCTGTATTACTCAATGCCACACAAACTTTAAGTAATTTAAACATATGAATCCTATCAATTTCATACTTTTTAAAAAATCATTTCCAGAAATAAAGGACTAAAGTAACACTAATTTCATGATACCCCATTTAGTCACCTTTAGAAATGCTGAAAGATTTTTTTTTCAACATTTACTTTCATTATTAAAAAATATATGTGTATTGTAACCTGATCTATTCCCATTATACCGTGAGAACATCATGAGAGACACGTGAAGGGAATTAAAACAGAGGCCATACAACCTATAACCTGAGAAACGCAGATGACGCAGTCCTAATAACAGAAAGTGTAAGCAGTTTGCAGAAACTTGTGACAAGATTACTGAAGAGAGAAATAAAAGAGGCCTAGAGCTAAACAGCAACATGACAGAAACAGCAGTGATAGTGAGAAAAGTAAACACACCAAGTGCAACATTCAATTACCTTTAAACAGCAATAACAGCTGACAGCAAGTGCACAAATGAAATAAAATCACTAACAGGTAAAGCAAAAGCAGTTTTGTAATGACATGAAGAAGATACTAACATAAGAAAATGTCCCTACAAGTGAGGAAGAGTATTACAGTACTACATAGACAAATATTGCTATAAGGTTGTGAAACCTGAAAGTCAACAAAAAAAGATGACAAAGACAAAACAGCGGCTTTGGCAAAAAGTGCAACAAACACCCTAGACAGACAGAAAAACAAACGAAGAGGTCCTCAAAGAAGTTTCAGAACAAAGAAAACTAGTTAAAGTGATAAGAAAAAGACAATCAAAATTTCTTGCACGTGTTATGAGAAAACATATATAAGTTGAAGAACCTAGTCAGAACAGGAACATTCAAGGGGAAAAGGAAGAGAAGAAAGCTAAGAGAAAAATATCAGTGGAGTGAACAAGTGGCACGGAAAAAAGAAAAGCATCTGAATTAATTGGAAACACCAAGGAGATGCTTGTACAGTCAGTCTGTGTCAAGAGATGTCCCAACAACTAGCTGCACGCTATCTGGTGCAACAAATGATAATAATTAATATAACCAACATCTGAACTGTCTTGTGATAGATGGTCCCCACATTCAAAAGCTTCTCTCCACCCACAACGCACCTTATACAGAAACCAAAGAAAGAAAAAAAAGACCTGCACATTTTATTGTGTGATCAGACACACACACACACACACACACAAAACTATAAACTCAGAGACTAGAATAAAATGCAACCAACTTCCATCAACTATACTAATTTGGTAAACTGTTAATTTCAATAAAAGGGAAAAATTTGACCAAATCTGGTGTCTAAATAAGACTGGTCATAGTATAATGGCATGAAAATAGCTATATTCACTAATATACAATAATTTTTCTAGATACATAATAAAAACATTTCTTTCAGATAATGGCAGTTGTAAAGTGGTCCTGTATTTGATGGATGTTTTCTTCATGTCAAGAAAAACACTATGTTTCTCTCCATGGCAACAGTACCAAATATGCAAAACAAGGCATTAATAACACTATGTTTCTCTCCATGACAACAGTACACAAATCCTGACAGGTAAGGGAGATAAGCAGGATGAAACACTGCAAACAGCATGAAGTAATAGACAAGAAACTTCCATACAATTCTGTGGTCTGATGTCAGATTTTTAAAACTTGTATGCATCTTCTTCATAACTAAGAACACATTTAAACAAGGATACAGTGTCAAATAAAGCATAAAGCATAGCTGCGACTAAAAATGTCCTCTAGAATTGTGTACATCAGGTTTGAGGAAACGAAAAATTCCAATAAAGTACATGCACACTATGAAAAGTAGAAAGTGGAAATTCATAGACAACTGATTAGTGTTCTGTTCTCTCATGGATAAGTGGTTGCTAATCTACCTGTTCTCACGGCTAAATTGTTGATAATCTATCTGTTCTCATGGCTAGGTGGTTGCTAACCTATCTGTTCTCATGGTTGCTAATCTGTCTGCTCTTATGGTTGATCTATGTGAAATGTGATATTAAGCTCTCAGCCAATTATTTTCCTTCTATTTTATCTATGACCTGCCCAAGTTTTCAAACCTCACTATCACTTTTATCTTCACATTTTACCTTGCACAAGTCTCAATGCTTCCATCACTGTTTTTACTGTACACTTTAAACACATCATTTTATAAAGCCTGTGGTTAGCAGCACTGAGAAGAAAAATGAGACTCTAAAGTGTATTTTCATTTCTTTTATCACTTTTAATTTTTTTTCAAAGTCTGATGAATTTTCAAGAGCAAATTAAAATGTTTAAACAATGATAATTAGATCATCAAATTATGAAATGAAATTTTAACACATAAAAAAATCATAAATATCAAGAGTCCAGTTTACGAACTATACACACATAAGGCAACTAGATCATGCATGAATTGTAAATATGCCATATTCTGTAAAACTAAGTTCACTGTCTTAGCTCTTGTGAAATGCAAATTACATATCAAACTTCAAGGTTCAGACCTTGAATTTTACACATAATAAAGACTATAAAACTTATTTCACAGCATATCTTAATACTTGCAGTAAAAGATTCAATGCTTAAATAAGATCTTGAGATGCAGTCAGACCTTACTTCTCCATCAGTTGTCATTACTCCTGTTTTATAAACTGGAAAGCTCATAAAAGTTTTAGCATTTATACCAAACTCATAAATGATCATCTTAATTTTCACATACAAGAAGGCATGGTGTGTACATTTTATAATTTTGTTCTGGCTCTGCTCTGAACTCTCAAACTAATCTAATGATTTCTTTCTGGTTAAGATGTCAGAGCAGTGTGAAAGACACTCAAAGGATGCCAAGATAACCAGGAAAAAAGGTAAAAAAAAAAAAAAGTTTCCTACCAAATAAATAAAGGTAAAATTCCCATTTCCATGCCATTAACTCTTTCCATGCCTCAGGAAGAAATGTGAAATTCAGTTGGATGCCGGATTAAAAGTGCGGGTCTTGATATGTATAGGGGGTATAGCTGCAAAACTGAATGAAAACAGTATTTCCATGTACTTTCAAAATATAACAAAATGTATGAAGATTTCATAAATGCAGAGTTTATTTTAGGAATAAAGAAGTAATGTGATGTTTTTAGACAATGATTGTGTCCAACTTACCACTGAATAGGTCTTAGGGTACAGTACTTACCATGTGAGATGCCTAAATCTACCTGTCGGTCTCACCTTGTGATAGTATGTTACATTATCGGTAAAATAATGTCTGAAATAACCTTCTAACTACTCCAATCATCTAATATGTCTAGATCTACTTGGAATACATCAAGAACAGTGGACTGGTCACAGGGAATGTCCATATCCCTATCTGCATCACCAAAAATTGAAATTTCTCACAGAAAACTTCAATTTTCTCCCTTGCAATTAAACACTCTTCAGCCATTATGAAAAGAGTCACGAGTCATGCGCACTAAATGTTAAAATCTAAACGTTACACAGATGTTTTTAATGAAACAAACCAAACGTCACATAATTGATGAGAGGCATCACGTCAGAAACCGGAAGCATCACCTTTATGACAATAAGCAAGGAAAGAGTAAGGCATATTGGGGAATATGGTGTTACGGCTGTATTTTCCATTACATGAAAGTGTGATGTGGTCAGTATCACATCTGGCCCGTTTTCCTTCCCAGATTTCTCTGGTACCCATTTTTAGAGGCTAGGTGAACCCTGAAGCCTTTTTTAGTTTACCAGAAAAAAAAATCTTACTGCTGGGATTGAACCCAGTACCGCTGGATTAGTAAACCGAGCACCTAACCACTCAGCTAACCAGGCCAGCAAACGAATAAATAATTTTTAATCCAAAGTGTAGATGTAGTGACAATAATGAGGTAATAATTTCAATATACAATATCCACAATTACCAAAATAGGAATTTTTAAAAAAATCCAAAATAGCCCACAGCTTATGGCTTATTATACAGTACTGGACAGCAATGAAGCAGCCACAATCTTCACTGTGGAATCAGTGGCTACAAATGTTTAGCTCACAGATAAAGTGAGATTAATCACCGGCAACATCATTTATTATATCAAAACAGCAACAGAAAAAGGTGGAAGTGTTCAATTTAAACAGTCCCACTTCTACTGAAAAATGAACATTAATGTAAAACCACCAGTAGTTATATATTAAAGTCTGCAATGATGCATAAAATGAGCTTAAAGATACAAATGATAACCAATAACACAAATTAAATAGATAAACCCACGCACTGAATTTAAATGCTAATAAACCTTGTATTGAACAAGGGAAGATGAATTTGTTCATGATTTTTTTCAAACATGAATGTCACCACATTAATGCTGTTGGCTATTAACAAAAACACAACAAACAAACAAAAAAAAGTTGTCATCTACTTGCCTGAGAGTGGGTACAGCAAAGTGGGAACAGAAGAGTAGTTAGAGTGCTGGCTTCACAAAGAAAAGGTCTAGATTTAAGCCCCTACAGTGAACCAACTTGGTTCCTGACATCTGTTTCAGGCAGAAAGACAGCAGTGCTAGAAGTGGGATCCTCATCCTAAGAAGTAAAGTTCTTGCCAAGAGATTACAAGACATTATCCAACCAGGTAGATACAAGCTGCCAAACATTAGTTTACAGGTAAATTTTCTCATACTTGATTCTGCCAATACAAGATTCGTGTGATCGACTATCGTGACAAAAAAACAATATTTATGTTACAAGCCCAATCTCTCTGGATCTGAGAAAAGTGTTCTGAAGTTTGACCTTCACTTCTTCCTCATATAATGCAGTGCTTTTATAGTTAAGTTGTATACAGCTGAAATTAATCAGGTACTATATTTAAAAAAAAAAAAAAGAAAAATTCTATTGCAATTCTTAGAAATAATACTGCAACAGAGAGACACATCTTCACCAAGAATGCCAACTGTAATCAAATAAAGAGGTTTCCGTGTTGTAGTAATAAATGCTGCTACACAAACATGTCTGACTGCAGTCAAATAAAGAGGTTTCCGTGTTGGAGCAATAAATGCTGATACACAATCAGCAACAAAACCAAAGAGATTCTGAAGGAAAAAAAAATCAAGAGGCTGTCAACCTTGACACTAAAAATGCTTTCAAATTTGTCCAATAAAACTCTAAATAAGGCACGCTGCAGGGCAATTGACACACATCACCCAAAGATATAGTTCATCTCTCGATTATGGCATTTCTACGGGAGATATGTCAGTCTACACTAAAAACATTTTACTGCATTATAAAAGTAAAGATAAAGCTACAAGCATCAATGACTGCTTTCTAGATGTATAAACTGGTAAGGATATCTTCACAAGTACAAAAATGACAGGAGAGAACAGGGCTCTATTGCAAGGAACCTGATGGGGAATAAACAATCAATAAAGGATAAGTTATGGAGGAAATCTTATAAGCAAGTTCATGAAGAGACGTTGTGCAAGAAAAGAGAAAGTGGGAGGACAAATGTGACAGAGTGTGGGGAAATAATAGGCAGACTTACTGAAAGACTTAAACAGCAAGCAGGAGGAAGCTCTGTGCAGGGCGGAGTGCTAGGAAGAATGATAAATAGTAGTGTACTGTTGCTGCTCTATTGAATTAATGGGCCTCTTTAACACAATCAGAAGACATAATTATAACATAAAATAATCAGTATATTTAGCTGTTTCTTTTTTTTTTGTTTAACAAGATTTTGGGCCAATCATTTAATGGGAGACCATTGTAAGAAGCAACAAAAAACTTGCCTTATCAGCTTTATGATCAGATTGTCTATAAGAAGTGGAAAATTATGAGAACATTAATAATTTTGATTTTAAATCTTTTTTTTTCATTTCTGCATTTACTTTTTTTTCTTCTTTGTTATAAATATCCTTTTGTGAACCATCACTTCTTCAAATAAAAGAGGCAAACTTTCATGTTTCTGTAAGAAAAATCTTAAACAAAGAACACAGTGTCTTCAACTGAAAAAAAAAAAAAAAAATGAAGCCTCAGGTCTGAAAGATCTGACATTATGAAATCTTATTTTGAATGAATGTAACAAGAAAAACAAACTCAAACTTAGTTCAAGCAACAAATTAAAATAAATATGTTATCAACATAAAACTGTAACCATCAGAGTAAACACCAAAAAAAAAACTCCAAAATGTTGGGCTGTCATGAGAGACAGAAGTCTGAGATAAGTGCAAGCCTTGACACAGCAGGCAGGCTAGGAAGATGGGGTAAACTGGAAGAAGAAGTAAGTGGAAGACGGGCATGATAAAAGGGTGGACAGTTAAAGTAAAACAAGCAGACAAAGAAGATTAAGGTGAAGGCTACACTCTAGCTTATGTCCTGCAAGAATGGACAAATCTTCCTGAAGGAAAAAAAGGACTTAGCAAACTGAAGACAAAAGTTAAAGTTCCCAGCACTTGCTACAAAAGACTCTGAGATTCACAAAACATGTATGCCCTGAGGTATAAGGAGATAACTGAACGTTAAAAAAAAAAGGAGAGAAAAAGAGATGATGTGGAGAATAAAACATGGAGATATAAAGAATAAAAACTGATAAAGACAGATGGAAAGGGGATGCAGAATAATACAAAGTACAGATCAAAAACAAACAAAAAAAATGGAGCAAAAGAATGTCATAAATATGTACCTTCCCACAGTAAAATGTAACAAATATAGTATTGATAATAATACATATAACACATAGGGTATTATTTATAGATCTTTCCAGATTTATACACACAAGTATCATAGACAGGTTGTCCAAGATACTGGATATTGAAGCCTACAGACTTGGTAAGATCACTGTTAGGATGAGCAGATCAGTTATATTGTATACTTGTAGTCAGCTCAGTGTGTGCCCCTACCAACATGACAGATAACACTGTGCCCTTTTAGCCCTGACAGTACTATTGTGGCTGTGCCAAGTAATGCAAACTATTCAAAGCTGATGTTGCCTGCATACAAGGCAAAGATTAACATAATCGCGTAGCCCATTAGAAGCCCACAGTTCTGCAAAAGGAAGGTCTTCACTTCACCAAACTGTTTACCCTCTTCTGATTCCGCTGCAGTGTTCATTTCTGGCATCTGGAAAGACAAAAATAATAAATCTTGTAAATTACTCACACAAAGTCTAGCATTTTAAATAGCCAGCACAGCAATGTCAATTAGAGGGTTGCTGAATGGACCAAAAACAAAAAAAAATATGAAAACTTGTTCAACCTTGACTCTTAATTACTGAAAGAGCCTAAATATGGCAAACTAACACAAACCAGTTTTGTCAGCATCTGCTAAATAAACTGAAAAGCATGTCATAAATTTTCTATAATCATTATATTTATTAAAGTATACAAGTCAAAACTAGAGACAGAATCGGAGCAAATATTTGACTCAAACTTTATGAAAAAAATAACTGACTTCACACTCTGATGACTGATAAGACACAGCTTGAATCTAGACAGAGACAGTAACAGGGACTGAAAACAATCAACAGTCAAAGACTGACTCTGTGATATAAATGGGACAACAAAATGACAAATATGGCAGATATGTTGAATGTGGTTCCAAGCATCTCTTCATTTTTTTTTTCTTTTAAAGAAGGGATCTTGATTTCAAGCCCCACTTGGCACTTGGACTGTACTACTTTTTTCTCAAGGACTTGAAGTTCTATCTGTGTTCTAGCTTGATTATAATCTCTTGGAATGTGAGATCCGATAACTATCTTCTGAAGATGGTAAAACACAGATGTTGTGTGTATATTATAAACATTCTATGACATTGGAAAGAGCTATATGGCTGAAGTACAAAACTTACCATATCAACTAAAGAGATATACAGAAACATCCCTCCTGCTACAGCAAAGATCCACTCATGGGATGCTGTGTTCTCTGCCAGAAGAATGCCAACAATGGTTCCCAGGTAACAAGTGCAGGCAGACAGAAAGTTGTACATGATGGCTTTACGGAAACGCATACCAGAATTGAGAAGTATGGCAAAGTCACCTGGGAAGAGATAAAAAAAAAAAAAGAAATGCACAGTTAACTGAATCTTACATGACAGCTTTTAAGGATCTTCTACTAAAATTAATTTTTATAATGGAATCCCTTTCTATCAGCTGTAACAAAACCATCATGACAGATAACATGCAAGATAAAGCATAAGAAAGAATTTCAGCATCTCAACTTAAAACTTAGGTTTACAAGTTTATGATAAAACTCAGAAAACAGGTGTTTTTTTTCCCCCTCTTGATCTTCACAAACACCTGTTACTTTAGTAGAATCATAAACCTGTTTTCTGAGTTATGATAAAACTCAGAAAAAACAGGTTTATGATTCTACTTAAGTAACAGGTGTTTGTGAAGATCAGGAAGAAAGAAAAAAATGTTAAAATAATTGTATATTAAAGCGAATGTCACTCTGTAAGTGTGTTTTCCAAAACAAGGAAGAGATATCAAACTTTGGCTGCCACAATACAAAGTCCTTGTGAAGGCAAGAGGCAAGAATGATTTATACTGAAAGGTTAACTAATAATAACACAGAAGGAAATCTCTTTGACTTTAAAGCACAATGGAGGCACAATATTCCCACACAAAGAGGTACATAAAACAACATGGATATCTCCAGATGATAGAACTAGAAACCAGATAGACCATTTTTGTATTAGAAAGCAATACAGAACATCTCTCATGGATGTAAGGGCTTATAGGGGTGCAGATGTCAACAGTGATCACAACCTGTGCATAGGGAAAATAAAACTAAAATTGAAAATTCAACACAAGAAATCAGTACACAGAAAGATAAACAGCCACAGCCTACAGGAAGAAAATACTAACATTAATTTCAATCAGGAACTTGCCAATCATTCCAAAACACACAGTGAAGTTGAGGAGGTATAGATGAGTTATGGAATTCTTACAGCACAGCCATAATCACAGCAGCAAAAGTAAGCGCTGGATTGGAAAAACCAAATAGAAAAGCATGGATATCAGATAAAACATGGAAGTATATACATGAAAGACGAGCAGTCAAATTAGACATGTTGAATGCAAAAGCAGATCATGAAAGAGATTTGGCAAAAGCAAAATACAAAGACATAGACAAGAAAGTAAAAAGTTCAGCTAGAAGGGATAAAAGAGAATACATAGACAATATGGCGAAAGAGGCAGAAAAAGCAGCAAAAACAGGAGATAGCAAAACTTTATATAACATACAAAAGAGGCTAACAGGTACTATTACATCTAAAGAAAGACCAATCCTTAGCAAAACTGGAACACATCAAATAAAGACCAAAAGCAAAGATGGGCTGAACACTTCCAAGAAATACTCAATCGACCACACCCAAAAGAATTGTTAAACCTTGAAACTGACTTACCAGCCCCACAACTAAATGTCAACCTAGATGAAATTAAATTGCATGAAATTGAAACAGCAGTGAATTTAATGGTTAACAACAAAGCTGCAGGTGAAGATGAAATAACAGCCGAGATGCTAAAAGCTATCAATAGTGACAACATGAGACAACTACAGAGAATGTTTAACAAGATTTGGAAAGAAGAAAAGGTCCCTTCTAATTGGAAGAAAGGAATCATTGTTAAAATACCAAAAAAGGGCAACCTTAGTGACTGTAACAACTGGAGAGGAGTAACCTTAATATCAGTTGTGTCAAAAGTATTTTGCAAGGTCATTTTGAATAGACTCAAAGATATAGTGGATACTGTAATGAGAGAAGAACAAGCAGGATTTCGAAAAGGGAGAAGCTGTCTCGACCAGATCTTTACTCTCAGAATAATACTTGAAGAACATATTGAAAAGCAGAAACCATTAATACTGAACTTCATAGATTTTAAAAAGGCATTTGATAGCATACACAGAGATTCATTATGGAGAATTTTATGTCTATATGGAATACCATCTAAAATTGTCAACATCATTAAGGACTTATATAATGGATATGGTTGTGCAGTCAAGACAGAAGAAGGGATGAGTGAATGGTTCCAGATTGAAACAGGCATGAAACAAGGATGTATACTGTCTCCCTTACTTTTTGGGATTACAATAGACTTCATAATGAAAACATGCTGCACAGGTAACACAGGTATTGACTGGGTACATGGGACCCAACTAGAAGATCTTGATTTTGCTGATGACATAACTCTTATCAGTAATAATGTGAATTCCATGCAAGAAAAAACAGATAGCCTGTCTTCACTGGCTAGCAAAATAGGACTTGAAATTAACAAGGACAAAACAAAAATAATGAAAATTCCCATCAATCAAAATGTAAAAATACACATAGAAGGGACAGATATTGAAGAAGTCAATCAATTTGCATACCTTGGCAGCTACATAGACCAGGATGGTGACACTAGAAAGGAAGTTAGGATCAGAATTGCAAAAGCAGCATCAATCTTCAAGAATCTTGAGAACATATGGAATTCAAAAATTATAAGCACAAAAACCAAGTTAAGACTATTCAATTCAAATGTAATATCCACCCTCATTTATGCATGCGAAAGCTGGAAAACAACTAAAGAAATAGAAAAGAAATTAGACTCTTTTGAAAACAAATGCCTAAGGAAAATACTCGGCATCAAGTGGAATGAATTCAAGAACAATGCAGAGATAAGACAGATGACTGAACAACAACCAGTCTCATGGGTGATCAGGAAAAGGAGATGGACATATGTTGGTCACTTGATGAGAAGAAATGATCAGAGAATCTCAAAACAAGCTATCAAGTGGAACACAACAGGCCGAAGAAAAAGGGGCAGACCGCGTGAAACTCTGAAGAGGACATTATTAAGAGAGGCCAAGCTAACAGGCATAAAATCCTTTGATGAGGTTGAAAGACTCGCCGAAGACAGGAAAAATTGGCGAACTACTTTACGAGCCCTATGTGACGTTTAACGGCACGGGAAGGATATAAGATATAAGATGCAAAGAAATGAAGAATCTGTTATGAAAAGATTCAAAGTTTCAAGTCAAAGACTGCAGCTTGCTCACGTTGCTAAGGATTCTTTATCATGATGAGTTATTTGAATTTTGTCCTTTCCCAACTTTGACATGGCTGAGTTCTGCCACAGAATAAACTTTATTTGTTTCATTCAGATACTGTCTGCACTTTTCTTATATTTGCATTGCTATGTGAAACTTTGTTAGGTAACTTTATACCATTAAATGGTAACAAAACACTGAAAGAACTTCTTCCCTATACATAACAGAAAAGAGCAAGTTTATGAGTTCCCCTGCACTAACTCTTGTTCTCTCACCGAGCTCGTGAGGCAGCTCCTCACACATTACAGCCACGCTAACACTGACCCCTGTCATGATGCTCTGGGTGAAGGCTGAGCCTATGGAAAGGCCATCAATGAAATTGTGAAGTGCATCACCAAAAATTATCATGTAGGCCACAGGAGCAATTTCCGAATAGTGATGCATATGATGGTGGTTGTGACTATGTCCATTCCCATTGCCAATGGATTTTGCCAGTGATGAGCGCTATAAATTTAAAGAGAGATGCAATGAATTAATATATAAACAAATACTGAAAGCTAATATTAACAATGCTAGAACCCTATTACACCATGGAGGCTCCATGGGGATATGATGTTTATGTTCATATTTTCCTTGACCTATAACACACTAGAAGGTGATGTGGTCACCATCATATATGGCCACCTTTCCTTCCCTGGCTCCAGGAGCCCATTTATACAGTAGGGTGAATAAGGCACCTCTGGCCTGATTTGAAGCACCAACCTTTACCACTTCATCAATCAGGCAAATGCAAGGACAGTGCAGTTGTCAAGGCTAGAGAACCTGAGATAGCCAAGGCCTTATTACACATATCTGGTCTGCTCTTTTAAGAGTGCTACTGTACTCCTGTTTGGCTAACAGAGTTGAGAGTTATATTTCCTCCACAGTGTTAAATTACTAAGATGTCTACTTTCTAGGTCATTCTGGAAGTTAAAACAAGCCATTATGACCCACTTGCTATCCAGCACAGTACTTGTGTTTCAAAACCATCACAGTGCCAGCTGCCAAAAGCTCAAGTCTTCAGTTACTTGGCGATTTTTACAAAAACATCTTCATTTTCAAATACTTATTTGGCTACAGGTCTGCCTATGTAGAAGTTCATTTAAAAAAAGCACTAGAAAGGTATTATGGACCAACTAGTACTTGCTGTCTCAGTAACACAGTGAGCTAAATTAAACAGTCAAACTATTCATGTAAGTTTTCATTATAAAATCAACATATTATAATTAAACAGGAAAAATGATCAGATCTGATGAGCTATTGAATACTGACAGACAGCGATTTAAAAAAATGGTAAAGCGCAAGACGGCACCACATACAAACATGAAAAGTAATCATAACAAGTAATGATAACCATGTGTATGCAATTAAAAGAAAAAGATGAAAGACATATATGGCATATAACAAAACAGTAATGAAATATTTGGAAAAAAGATCTTGCAACTATTAATAAAAATAAATGACTTACACAGGGCCATGTAAGAAAAATTGTTGACAAAGAGAAAAAAAAGCCAGAAACGGTATAGAATCTTAACTTTCAGTGTATCAAAGGAAAACTGGAAAAACCTGCATTAAAATCAGCAACTTTTACATGGAACTACACCAAGGTTGAAAGCCAAAAAAACAAAAGCAGACAAAACCGAGAAGGCGTATGATATAGAAGCGTGCACAAATGTAACCTAGTTCACTCACAGAGTCACCACCACCACTGTTTAAAACTGATACGTCGTTGTCATCAAGCTCCCTCTCATCATGGCTGTCCGGGCTTGCTGCTTCCCTGCTGCTGTTCCAGTGGTAACCAGACTGGGACTGAGAGGTGCAGATCCCTCCAAAACTCTGAGTTATCTGTGACGGATCCTTGCCTGGGATGGAGTTGTCTATAGGCACACGTCTAAATGAGGTTGTTATTGTGCCTTCAGTGGCTAGTTCATCCCTCTTCTTCTTAGCACTTGTGTTCTGGAATATTTTTTTTAAAAACAGAGCTTTCTAAACAACAATTCTGCCAAAATATTTCATGAAATCTAAAGGAAAATATCTACCAACAGAAAGGCCAAGGACAACAAAAAAGTAAAAAGACAACAGTTTTTAAATTGAGAAAAAAGAACACTTAATTAGTGCCAGCATTTATTTTCTGATTTTACAAAGTGTGTTACTCACTGAACAGATCATGTATTTGGTCTGTTTATAATTTTATCTCCCTGATGCAGGCCTTTTTTTTCCCCTTTTCTTCTTACTTTCTTCTTGAAAGTTCTGTAACCCACTGTCTAGGTTACAAAGACCCTGATTTAGTCTTCACAGACCTACTGTGAGATGATTTGCTTCACAACATATGTGTTACAAATAAGTATGAAGCATACAGTCCTGAAAAATACAACAGTCATCAGGTAAGCCAGATCAGACAGCTCACAGTGACAGACAAACGTAAGCACAGCAAACAAGCAAGGCTGACTGTCACCAAACACTATCACATTTAATACCTGAATCCTTAAGATGATGTGAGGTGTTGCAGTGTTTTACCATCACATTAAGTTTTGTAGCATCTGTTAACATCCAAATGCATGAATACCATCTTTCTTTTGCAAGCCAGTAAAAAACTCAGAACAGGGTTGGTACAATGCTTGAGGGAGTTTCCCATACATCATTAAGTAATTAATGCACCTGCACGCATAAATATCATTTGTCAAAGGCAAGATGAAGAAAAATTTCTTACAACACTTACACCTCATAGACACATACTAACACCAACCTCTCTTCTTGCATTGATCATTCTCATGACCTTCTCAGTGATGTAGAACAGATAGACTCCCCCATGATGGCAGTGGATTTCCATATATAGTCTGAGGTGTCATCATGAACCAATAAGAAAGCCTAAATACAAGTCACAGAAAAAAACAAACAAAAAACGGTGAGCCACAATTTTAACCAGAACACACATAACAGAAGTCAAGGAAGAAAAAATAAGTTTCATACAATTTTAACTAGAGTAAACAAAATAAAGGGTGTCTGAGTGGCGAAGTGGTTAGAGCACTGGTCTCTCAGGGCGAAGGCTGGGGGTTCAAATCCGGCCGGAGGCACCCCAGTCACCCAGCTGTAGAAATGGGTACCTGACTTCTTCTGGAGTTGGGGAAGGAAAGGCAACCAGGCATGATACTGACCATATCACCTCCTAGTGTGCCTGACAGGTCATGGAAAATATGGGCACTAACACCATATTGCTGTGTGCCTCTAAGGCATGAAAGGACTACCTTTACTTTTACTTTACTTTTAAACAAAATAAAGTCAGGGGAAAAAAACAGTTGCCTACAATTTTAACTAAAAAAATATAAAATTAAGGGAAAAACAGTTACCAGCAATTTTAACTAAATAAATATATATATTAATATTAAGGGGAAAACAGTTAACTACAATTTTAACTAAAAAAAAAATATATATAAAATTAAGGGGAAAACAGTTACCTACAATTTTAACTAAAAAAATACAAAATTTAGGGAAAAACAGTTAACTACAATTTTAACTTATTCAGCTTTCCAGCCCATTAAGGCTCATCGCTGCAGATAAAGTTCACCTCCATTCCTTTAAATTTCTAACCCTCTCTCTCCAGTTGGTGATGCCAATTTCCTTTATATCTGCTTCTATGCTGTCTTTCCATCTCTGTCTTGGTCTACCCCTTGGTCTTGTTTCCTTTATCTCTTGTATATACATCATTCTTGTTTGTCTGCTCTCTTCCATTCTTTCTACATGGCCCAACCAGCATAATCTGTTCAGTTTCAAAACATTCATTGGGATTTAAATAAGTTCAGTGTTCTTTCTAGCTCTCCATTCTTCACTGTTGGTATCCTTTATGGGCCTAAATATTCTTATTTGGATCTTGTTCTCAAAGACCTGCAATTGTTATTTATCTTTCTTTGTTTACTCCACGTCTCTGATCCATACATGACAGCTGGTCTTATTATAGTTTTTTTAGATTGTTATTTTGGTGTTTTGAGACAGGACTTTGAACTTTAACAAGTGTTGCAAGCTAAAGTATATTTAATTTCCTATCTGTGCTCTGCTATAAATTTCCTCACTTACTATGTTGCTTCTTTTGAAGGTTGTGCCTAGATGTTTGTATGTTTCTGCTTTCCTAATGATCATATCTCCAACATTCACATAATCTGGATCATTCTGCCCCTGGTCTCTTGATATCTTCATAAACTCTGACTTAACTTAGTTAATCAAAGTCTGCCATGTAGAGGTCAAATGAAACTTACACCCTGGTCATCCAGGTGGGGGTGGAGCATACAGCCAACGACCCCATCTCCGTAAAAAAAAGATTAGTGTTACGGAACAGATAGAGCAGCCTCGAAATTGGACTATTTTAAATACAGTAAACAAAATAAAACTAATGAAGAAAAAAAACCCAGTTAACTACAGTTTTAGTAAATAAAATAAAAGTCAGTGGAAAAAAAACAGTTAATTGCAATACAGACAGACAGAATCACTTTGGACTTGAACTTGGAACTCTCTTCTTCAAAGACAGACTGTGATTAATGAACTATCCAGGCATTCTGCACTGATATGTGTTCTTTGATTCTTCACTGGTTCAAACCAACATGACATATTCTAAAGGCAGCTAGAAAGACCTCATAACTCAGTTTCATAATAACTTAAATCTGAAAATGTAATATTCACCCCTGAACTACTTAGAAAATAAGAGATCAGCAATTCCTAGTAACTAAAATAAATTACCTCAGGGATAAGACAAAGAAGGCCACTTCCAGCCAAAGTTCCCACAGCCAAGGCTACCAAGAACATGAGTACCAACTTGTAACTCTTTAGTTTCATGCAGGGCATGACAAGGGCACCAGTCAATGAACACAAGTTGATCAGGGTCACAAACAGCAAGCTGTACCCCCACGCTGGTGAATATCAGCAAGTATGCACTTATTTAATTAGTGAGAACTTTACCATACCTAAACAATACAGTAATGTAATATTTCAGCTTCTGCCTTCATCATACAACTGGGAACCCCCCCCCCTAAAAAAAAGAAGGTAATGAAGGACATTATGAATGAAGATAAGAACATTTTAATAAATGAAAAGTTAACAAATAATCAACAATGACCTAGCTTTGAAACTTTTAAAAGTAACAGCATTTGGATGTGAAGAAATATTTATATTTTCACAACTTTACTGATGTGACTTCATATAATAATGTCCACTGATATATTATTTCTCTCATTAATTTCAAGTAATTTAGTATTTCTTTCTTTGTAATCATGCTGTCTTCCTCGTATCACTAACTGTGGAACCTAAATGTGGATGGCTGGTTGGCCCCGGGGTAGCCAGGAACAGACAAGTGAGTGAGTAATGAAAAATGCAATTAGTACAGAAAAGTTGCCCACCTGGTCAAAAACTGAATCAGTCTCTTATGTGCTACAGCTAGAGATGGATGCATTTCATTGGTCACATAAAGAACAGATCAGGTACAGGGGTTGTGATGCATATGGCCTGTATTCTCTACAGCTGGAGTAATGTACTGTTATGCTGCTAAGTAACTGATGTAAGTATTATGTGATGTCTTGATGACAACTTTTGTGAGCTGGACCCTGAGGTGTAAGGTGATCGATTTCAGACAGGCTGGAAATGGCTTTGCTGGGTGTATTGGTGGTGGATTCTGAGTGACAGCATTCACAGGGGAGATCTGTATGACCATGCTGGTGGGTTCTGAGTGACAGCATTCACAGGGGAGATCTGTATAATCATACTAGTGGGTTCTGAGTGACAGCATTCACAGGGGGGATCTGTATAATCATGCTGGTGGATTCTGAGTGACAGCATTCACAGGGGAGATCTGTATAATCATGCTGGTGGATTCTGAGTGACAGCATTCACAGGGGAGATCTGTATAATCATGCTGGTGGATTCTGAGTGACAGCATTCACAGGGGAGATCTGTATAATCATGCTGGTGGATTCTGAGTGACAGCATTCACAGGGGAGATCTGTATAATCATGCTGGTGGATTCTGAGTGACAGCATTCACAGGGGAGATCTGTATAATCATGCTGGTGGGAGTTTAACCGAATCTTCAAAGCTTTGGTGATGTACATATTATGTAGATATATAACTGTGTTTTGACTGATATGTTAGCAAGTTTCTTTGCATCAAATTTTTCCTATGATTATCTTTTATTGCTTGATGATTTGAGAGGCAGCGTGAGGCAGCTGACATTTAAGTCCATTTTGGGGTGGGGTGGAGAGCACACAAGCCTCCAGACAGTTGTTGAAGGATTGTCACTGATGTGATGAACTGTGTAACTTAGGAGACAAATGTCCTGGTATGGTGTTAGTCACAAATATTGAGTTTCTTATGGGACAAGTTGTCTATAAGGAGGAGAAGGGTACTCATTATGTACAGGTTGCAGCGGCCAGTCAGCATGCTGTATTGTGGGTTTATATGCTGTACCAAGAAGTGTTCAGTTTAAAAAGATGCAACTTCCTGTGTGCTTAACTACTTGCAGCCATAAGGGTTGGGTAACAACTGCAGGATATTACTTTCTATGATTTGTTTATTATATGAGTTTTCCCCGGGTAATGTGCAATGTGGAATGGACCTGGTGTGTTTTCCTTAGTTTTGTCATTTGTGTAATATCTGTGGTGTGTGGACTGTGTATGTCTTCAAATGATTAAAATTTATTGGAAAGACTGCTCTATGAAGCTTTTTTTCCCCCACCTGTTACATGTGCTGTAAAGGTGAACATAAGAGGAGTGGTCAAGGCAAGAATCATGATAAACAAAACACAACACAGAACTTTTCTGTCTATCTAATCATGTGAGGGCACACTACTGTTGGTTAGAGGCCAGAATATTTGTAGGCTAACTTGACACAAAGCTAAAGAGAATGTCAAGTCTTACAAAATATCTCTTTACCTTCAATTTCCCAATGATATTCAAATTTTCTAATGATAAAATAAATTTCTCATTTTAATTTAAAGAAATAAAGAAATAAATATGAAGAGAAACAAACACAATCCACAAACACCAAAGAAAAGATAAATAAACTAACAGAGACAAGTACAATGCAAAAATATTGAAACAATTTAAACCAACAGAAACAGATGAGGTTCAAAAGCATTGTAACAACTTAAGCTAACACAGACATATACAATCCTAACACACTGTGACAAACATATACAATCCTAACACACTGTGACAGACATTTACAATCCTAACACACTGTGACAGACATATACAATCCTAACACACTGTGACAGACATATACAATCCTAACACACTGCAACAGACATACAATCCTAACACACTGTGACAGACATATACAATCCTAACACACTGTGACAGACATATACAATCCTAACACACTGTAACAGAGATATACAATCCTAACACACTGTGACAGACATATACAATCCTAACACACTGTGACAAACATATACAATCCTAACACACTGTGACACAAATCTCACAAGCTTCAGAGCTGGGTTTAGCAGCCTTCCCACTTTTGTTGTGACGGCCAGCCAAATCTTGCAACTGCTGCTCATCACAGGACAGGATGGAGTAGACAAGCGCAGGTGACAGACTGATCACATCTTGTTGAGAAAGATTTTTATTCAAGCTCATGTTGAACAAGCTCCTCACATCCTTCACACTTACGCACTTCTGTGATACAGTGAACAGCATCAATATTTAGCCATAAAAGCCTGCATCATAAACTGAACATTTCTTGATCAGAAATATTTACTTACTGCTATTTTATACAAGCCAACCTCCAGTTATTGCATAATTTAAAAACATTACAGATACTTTAAGATACGCTAATCATTTTTTTAACTTCCTAATTTCTTTTTTTTTGCAAAATTTTTTTATTTAGCTATTTCCCATTATTTTATGAGTTTTAATTTTTTTTTGTCTTTATGAGATACATTATTCAAATAATAAAGGAAGAAAGAATAAGAATTTGATTAAAAATTGCGCAGAAAAAATGATAACACAAACATTACCACTTTATCTTCTTGTAAACATGCAGACAGAGCACTGAAGTTACTGGCAGAATCTAAGCACGATGCATTCTGTGATGATATGTTCACTGTTGCAGCCCACTCATGATTCAAGGTTTCTGTCACTGCAGTGAGAGACGTGGCAGTTCTGGCTACAGCAGATGCAAATATATCCTGCAGTACCTCATGGTTCTCAGCATTAATGACTTGACTTGACACACAAACTGTCACAAATATGACCGAGATCCTTGTAAGTGTCAACATCTTCCTTCCCTTCTGCTTTTATGTTTTTTGTGTTAAATACTGAAAGACTAAAGACATCTGAAAATTGTTTCTTTCATATATCCATCGCTGGGTCTCTGTACATCACATAAACGACCTGAGAAGGCTGAAATGAGAGAAACAAACATGAATTAAGAAACTGCTTGACACAAACAAAATACCGACAAGAATCACATCAGAATAAAGAACTATCTAGTTACACTACATAGAATAAAGAATTATGTAGCTATGTCACAGTCAATTTTTTACTTATGCTACAAGAAAATAACTGTATAGATGTGCCTCATCAAAAAGAGAATTAAATGTGCTATTTGTATATTTCTATTAAAGAGGGTATTACAGCTATGCTACATCAAAATGGGAATTAGAGCTATGCTACAGAAAAGACAGAATTATACCTGCGCTACATTAAAGACAGAATTACAGGTAGATTATATCTGGGATACATAAGAGAAGGAATTACAACTATGCTACTTCAAAGAGGGAATTATAGCTGTACTACAATCAAAGACATATAAATTATATCAAACAAAAGAAAGCATCATATAATAAATTTTGCTCCAACAAAGTTCAAACAAAAATAATTTCTTAATTATCTGTGCCTTTTAGTATAAAGTACAAATGGAGAACTTCAAGAAACTGATTTTTTTAATGAGCAATATTTTGCTGAAAAGTTTACAATTTAAAAAAAGAAGAGGCATATGGCTGAGAAAGTTTTTTACATACAATTTTGCAAGCACAAAAATGTACTTATCAATAACTTACATTCATCATACAGCAAAAAAAAAAATAAAATTCTATTAAATACATTGTACAAATCAGTGTGCACATTTGAACAAAAAATACTATACAAAATTTAGGGTGAAAAAATACAAATACTTTATCAACAATGATGAATAGAAAAACTGGACTAACAACAACATTATGTTTCACAAAAGATGAAGTGCCTGGTCCTAGCTGTGAAACCTGAAGAGACCCGGATGAAAACAAGAAAATCTAACACGTCCAACAAGCTTAAGTAAATGCACATGCACAAATCTGAACAAAAAAATGTTTAAATTTGCACAAAATACATTTCATAAATGTGCGTAACAGTGAATTTAATTTTTTTTTAAAATATAAAGCTCGATTTTGCTCATCGTAAAAGAATGTCTTATAAATCCATATTAGCATCATAACTCGTCTAGATGTTTTAAACTTCTTATACACAAGTTTAAATTCAAGGCTTATAAAATTAATTAGAATTTTCATTTCAATTTATTCACGCCATGTATGGCTACCACAGAAAATACTCACAATCAAGTATGTTTATCAAGGATATGCAGCTGTCACTTTATTTCTTTCCTTTCTTACCTCCACCAATCTCACTTTTTTATTATAAATTCTAACTAGGGATGCACAGATATAATGAGCCCACAGCTGGGTTGGGGGAGGGGTAAGAGGATTTACTCTGCATTTCTGAATGTCTGTGTGTCAATCTTCAGCTTAACTGAGCCTAAAATGAGGAAAAAAAAAGTCCCCACAAGCAGAACAGATCCGTTTTTATAATTACCTCTCACAGATGAACTTGCCAAAGTTCCAGGTCATGTTATTTCAGCTACAAAAATGCAAACCAATTTGTGAGCCAGACTGTTCAATCTACAGCCCACTTCTGCAGTACCAGAATAAAAAAAAATAATGCATGTCTTTCTGCAGTCCATTAACAAATTCAAATATATTTTGTTAGTGGTAATTGAGGCCATGATATGTTCACTAAAGCACATTGGCAGCTTAGGCAAAGTTGCCTTGCTATATTTTTTTCCCCACAGTATCCAGGCCCTTTAGTTTGTTTCAAATAATTGATTGTAGCAAATATGTTAATCAAGTGCAGTTTTTCTTCTCCTGCCTAAACACATATACACATATCAGTACATACACACGATCAATGAATCCCAAGTGGTCTTCAAACTGTACTTAGGCAGGTAATCTACCTGTAACTTTTGCTCCTACAAGGGATTGTACATTTCATTAATTAGCTAAATACACCTAGCAGACAATGCTATAAATCTATGTACTCATATACTTAACAGGAAAAAAAAAGGACTAAATCAACTGAAATTGAAAAGAGGATTCATTAAAACACATATTTCTTGTCTCTGCAGCATTCTGAATCTTGAAGGCTCAATGCTGCAGACATAATCTGTTTCTATTCTTCTCTGCTTTTGACTTTCTCTCTCCAGCTTTCTACTCTATGTTCTCTTATGTCTTCTTCTACATTGTCTTTACATCTTTCCCTTGATCTTGTTTCTTCTATCTCTTGTGTACATGTAAATCTGATCTGACACTTCCCATCCATTCTTTCTACATAGCTCAGTCTCTGTAACCTATTCACCTTGACACTGGTATAAACTATGGACTTCTCTCTTTACTTTAGTTCTCCAGAATATGCTATCATAAGAATCAGTTAAAACATTTCAGCCATATCAAAAAGTATAATACATTAACAAAAACAATAACTGAATAAAAAGTTGTAGGAAAAGAGCAAGAGGATGACAGTAGTTCAGATGGGAGGATGGCAGTAGTATGGATGGGAGGATGGCAGTAGTACAGATGGGAGGATGACAGTAGTACAGATGTGAGGATGACAGTAGTATAGATGGGAGGATGACAGTAGTATGGATGAGAGGATGATAGTAGTATAGATGGATGGACAACACCAAGAGATGAATAGGGTTCAGCTTGGGCAGGTAAATACTATATGCAAAGGATGGAGCAAATTGGAGATCCAATGAAGCAAACCTTCCTCAGGATTGACAGCATAAGACTGATTATGAAGATATCATATCAGGCACAAAACTTACAATGCATTATCTGCTATTTAATCTAATAAGATTATACCCAACATCAAGGAAGGATTATGTTGTAACATCACAAGTGGAAGGTCATTATAAATCACCAACTCAAAAACCTGAAGATAATTCTTGCAATAGGCATGCCGACATAGAAAGATTGGTATTGCTTCAAGGTTATGTCACTCCAGTCAGCTGGAGGGAGCTACTAATCTAGGTCTGAACTTATGTTTTACAGGAGAGAGCTACTAATCTAGGCCTGAACTTATGTTTTACAATAGGGAGCTACTAATCTAGGTATGAACTTACGTTTTACAAGAGAGAGCTACTAATCTATGTCTGAATTTATGTTTTACAGGAGAGAGCTACTAATCTAGGTCTGAACTTAAGTTTTACAGGAGAGAGCTACTAATCTAGGCCTGAACTTATGTTTTACAATAGGGAGCTACTAATCTAGGTCTGAACTTATGTTTACAGGAGAGAGCTACTAATCTAGGTCTGAACTTATGTTTTACAGGAGAGAACTACTAATCTAGGCCTAAACTTATGTTTTACAATAAGGAGCTACTAATCTAGGTCTGAACTTATGTTTACAGGAGAGAGCTACTAATCTATGTCTGAATTTATGTTTACAGGAGAGAGCTACTAATCTATGTCTGAACTTTATGTTTACAGGAGAGAGCTACTAATCTAGGTCTGAATTTATGTTTACAGGAGAGAGCTACTAATCTAGGTCTGAATTTATGCTTACAGTAGGAGCTACTAATCTAGGTCTGAACTTATGTTTTACAATAGGGAGCTACTAATCTAGGTCTGAATTTATGTTTACAGGAGAGAGCTACTAATCTAGGTCTGAATTTGTGTTTACAGGAGAGAGCTACTAATCTAGGTCTGAATTTATGTTTACAGGAGAGAGCTACTAATCTAGGTCTGAATGTATGTTTACAGGAGAGAGCTACTAATCTATGTCTGAACTTATGTTTACAGGAGAGAGCTAATATTCTAGGTCTGAATTTATGCTTACAGGAGGGAGCTACTAATCTAGGTCTGAACTCATGTTTATACTCGCTGAAAACAGGAAAACTTGGTGAACTACCATGTGACCTCTATGTGATGTACAACAGCATGGGAAGGATGTAAAATGTAAGATATATTGTACGATGAAGGCAAAGTCAAGATACTGTATTATCTTGATTCTTAGTTAAATTTACTCTCATGTAGTAACTCTGATTAGGAACTGCAGTCTCAGAAAACAGGTGGTATATATTACACACAAGACAGAAACTGCTTATATTTGTGACAGTTTTAAAACTGATACCTGCAAAGTGATTAAAAAAAAAAATTATGGTTCTCTTCTGTGTCTAACAGCAAACAGATTCATCTACACACAGTATGTGTACTGAGAATTGCTGAATCGGTGCTGAAATGGTTTCCTGGCCTGAAGATAGCTGGCTCTGTCAGTGCTGCTTCTATTCAGTCAAGGCTCTCAGCCATGGAGCACGCTAAACTCCTTCTTCCATGGAGATGATCACAGAGCCCATGGACTCTGCACTTAAGCTAACTCTTTGACATGTTTTAACAGGCTATACACAGAAAAAAAAAAAGAGGATTTGTACAGTCACTAGTGCATGAAACACTTATGTATAACATTTATACAACCTAGCTGTACAAATACAAATAAATATCCCAGGCACTGTCGTTTTGATTCTAAAAATGATAAAACTGTCTCTGAAAATGTAGAACAAAAAACACAATGAACATGTCAGATATATCAGCGTCAGCAGGAAAAATATGATATCAAGTTTCTGATATAGTTGCCAGTTTTTGTGGATTCTTGAACTTTCACCCAATGCCCTACATGGTTTCTGCAAGTGTTTTCACAAATGTATTTTTGTTACAAATGATGGTCATCTCTGACAGCTTGTGGAGGAATGGGTGTAACTCTGACAACATTAAGGACTGGATAGTCAAACAAATGCTGGTATACTTTTTCTTATGGATGTTCACATGGGGCATAAAGGAGGACTCTGTGTGTGTGTGGGGGGGGGGGTTCAGAGTAGATTTCTTTTAGCACACATTTTGACTTTGTGTGTGACAAATAAAATTATTGAGTTGAGCTCAAAAAGTAAATAATTTTGTTAAGAATATTAACAAAACCTGCCACACATTAATAATGTATCTGTCTACTTCCTTCCTCCTCTATGCCCCCCCCCAACATACATATATCATTAATCTAGGTGTAGTCTTGTCCATATAAGCCATATTGTTATAGTGGCAGTTTTCTTTTAATACACTTGCAGCTACATGTACAGCATACCACGGTATGGCTCACCTTTGTGTATGCTCCCCTCTCACAGAAACTCCACACACTTTCTGCTGTTGTCTTTATCTGCAGCAAAAACAAGTAACATATAATATATATATATATATATATATATATATATATATATATAATATATATATATATATATATATATATAATTTGACAACAACAAATACACTAAAAAAAAAAACAGATAAAAAGCTTGGTGAATGAAACAAAACCACAATATGCTTCTATGGGAATAAACAGAAAATCCAATGGAAGTTAATAAACAACAAAAGTACCCAGAAGTCAGTAGTATAGGAGTCTGCTTCAGCCAAGAAAGACCTCCCTTCCATAACTTATAATCTATTACAATTTTCCCAATAATAAAGACTTCTGAGGTGTTCTGTTATATCATCACACACTACAAGATGACAAGTCACTCTTGCCCCAGGTCAATAATCAATCAAAAATGTTAGGCAATAATCCTCAAATGTGATTGATACATTCAGAAGCAGCTTTTCTGCTACCTTTCAAACAGTTTTTATCCACTCAGTGACACCTGTCATATGCCAGCAGGCAGTGAACAGAAAACAAAAATAGAAAATTTAAACAGTTTGAAGGAGAACACTGAATACTTAATTAGGAACACTGAAAATAACCAATAACCTAATGGGTAATATTGAAAATAGTCTATAACTTAAAGGATCATACTGAAAATAACCAAGAACTAAATGGAGAATACTGAATTTTAATAAGAAGCACTGAAAATAACCAATAATTTAATGGAGAATACTTAATGAGGAACACTGAAAATAACTAATAACTTAATGGATAATACTGAAAATAATAATGAATGTGAATATGAAAAATAACTGATAACTTTATAGACAATACTTTAAAATAACCAATAAGTTCATACAGAGTGTTGAAAATAACAACAAATGTATTGATAAAACAGAAAACAACCTGCAATTTAATTGAGAAAAAAAACTACTTTCAGTATCTAAATCTGTGTGTGTACATACAAGCTTTTTTTAACAAACAAAACTATTCACAGAAGATAAAAGGGAAAGTCACAAGAACATTTCTCTCACACACAAGTTGTATCCTCTTCATAATCTGTTATCAGTCACTCATTCAATTGGGGGTATGTGTACCCTTAGGGGTACAAGATGACATCTACGGCAGTATGTGGGAAAAAAAAAAAACAGAAATACCTTCCAACATGTGGGGGGGGGGGGGGGGGGGGGTAATGTTTGTTGATGCAGATTACCAGCAACTGTATCTTCCATCTTATGTCTGTGTGTTGGAACTCAAATATCATGTTAACCCTCTCATGCAAAGATGTCAGACTAATCTATACATTTCTGCTATGATGATCTTTTATCTTTAATTTTTGCAGAAAGTTTTTTTCTACTCTAAGAATCTGTCCACTGGAGGACAACTCTTACTGCAAGTCTATAATTGTCTGTCGTTTCACAAAATTATACATTCAAACTTTATCTGCACCTTATTCCCCATCGCAAAATCAGAAATCACACCATCAGGGCAAGGGCTGGAGTAACACTAGTATTACACTACAAGGGGCGGGCGTTCAGAAAGTAATGCACACATCATTTTTTTTCAGGAGCTGTTTATTCAAAAAGCATGAAATGTATAAACTATATACATGGATATGTCATGTAAACATCAGTATTATTCAACATAATTCCCATCAACTTGTATGGCTTTACGCCAGAGCGAAACAAGTGCATGTATTTCTAGCCCATACCAGATTTTATCTTGATTATGTAGCCATTTCTTCGCTGCAAAAATCACTCCTTCGTCATCTTCAAATCTTACCCATTGGAGCGAATCTTTAAGTGGACCAAACAGATGGAAATCAGAGGGTGCCAAATCGGGACTATAGGGTGGATGGGGTAGTACAGTCCAATCCAATTTGGTGATTGCTTCCCATGTTACCAGACTTGTGTAAGGACACGCATTGTCATGAAGAAGAAGCAGGTCTGCTAGATTCTTGCGCAGCCAAACTCTGCGAAAATGTTGATTTGTTTTTTCAATGTCTTAATGTAAGCTAACAAATTGATTGTCTCTCCTCTTGGCATGACATTCACAAGAATCACACTTTCAATGTCTCAAAAGACAGTGATCATGACCTTTCCAGCTGAAGCAGTTGTCTTGAATTTCTTTCTTTGTGGTGATTGCGGATGATGCCACTCCATTGACTGTCTTTTTGTCTCAGGTTCAAAATGATGTGCCCAGGTTTCATCACCTGTTATGATCTTAGCCAAAAAGTTCTCTCCCTCAGTATTGAAACGCTCCAACAATTCCAAAGAAATTGCTTTCCTTTGCAATCAATGGTCATTTGTGAGACTTCAAGGAACCCATCTTGCACAAACCTTAGAAAATCCGAGAGCTTTTATAACTGCATTTGCACTAGCATTGCTGAGTGACAGCTTTAAGGCCAACTGTTGAGTAGTGATATGCCTATCAGTAAGAACAACGCCCTCACATGCCATATTTAAAGTGTGCAAAATTTCATGCTTCTATCCTCATTATTAGCTGAAAAAAACGATGTAGTGCATTACTTTCTGAATGCCTCTTGTACATTCATAAATAACAACTCAAATGATTTGGCTATGTTACACCACCACAGCTTTATAGTACAGCACAGAAAATACTCATGCAAAGAACTGTAGGAAACACTGGAAGTGGCCATTCACAAAACAATTGGGGGAAAGAAATTACAGAAGCCTTAAACATCCCATTATATGATGCAAATCGCCAATCCCTATCAAGACATCTTTTTGTCCCCTCAACACTGAAAAGTATATGAGGAAAGGGACAAGATAAGACAATTATTCATGACCTTGTACTCAAATATATAACAGTATATTGGAAAATTTACTGTTACGATGGTTGGATTCTCAAAAAATGGACATAATCTGGTGATTTTAATATTTTGAACATTTGATTTAAAGCCCTTGGTATTTTTGTTGTACAAGAGTTCAACTGAAAGGTCAGGGTTGCGATACTAAATTCCATAAGATTTTTATGAACTTATCCTTGACATGTTTGTAACAGAAAAGTTATTTTCGGAATGTCCAGTGAGTTTTCGTCTGAAGGTCGTAAACAGGTAGAATCACGGGTTGACTGATTCTTGGGATAGAAACTTCGGGAAGATTTAGAGGAACAGTTAGCACATATTTAAAGAGTGAGAGGACGAGATCTGAGATAGAATGGATTATGAGAGTTAGAATGAGTTTGAATTGAGTCTCGGTTGTGAATGTGTTAGGTTCATTGTTAGGCATGATTAGTTGAGAATGTGATTTTTCTAGTCTACAGTGCACTGCATTAGTGATTTTCGTCATGTAGCTGACTTGTGCATAGAATGCTCCTTTTGGAGACATTATGAGATTATTTTTCATTATGATTTCAGTAAAGAGTCAGGTAGTTCTTAGTGTCATGTCAAGCATTTCTTTCCCTGTCATAACTTTGCTGAACTAAAGAATGTGAAATTAGTTCCCTTTCAAGATTCTTGTATAGACCTTTGGTCTACAGATTTTCTGTGATGAGTGAGAGAATTCTGTGATCCTTTTTGATGCAGTAAGTGTGTACTCTTGTCTTGTACACATTTTTTTTATGCTTGTTGCTTTTATGCAGTGTGAGAGTTGGGTTTTCTCCCTTTCCATTTGGCAAACTAGTTCTTGCCGGAAAGAGGATTAGCCAGAAACTTTGTATAACATTATCAGTTGCCTCTCACCTTCACCTATCATCACTCATTTTTTCCATGAATAAAGTATGAGTTTATGTTATTCACACTGGACATTCTTCACACCATTCACTGTGTGTTGTCCTTGTTAGTATTTCTATAGCAGAAGTTTCATGATAGTAATACAAATCCTTATAAGTATTGCCATGTCTGTAACTAGCAGTCACAGTAATAATAGACAGATGCACGATACATGTGTAAGTAGTGCACATCTACAAATACACATAACTTATTTTTCTACAGTATGATTTCAATAATTTCACCAATTATTTTTTTTAAAATAATTTCTCTTTTCAGCGAAGTTATGATCCTAGTTATTATAATATCTGTAATTTATTTCACATAAACTGTGATTACTTCAATTCACACCTCCACTTGTGTTATCCTGAAGCATGTGCAGCAACCAGCAGCAGCTTCCTATTAAATCACAATCATTTTGAAGCACAGGCATCCAACTGGTTGGGGCTGTGGGTTAAATGTGACTTTCTTGAAGAGCCAGGATGGAAGCAATCAGCAGAACTCTCAGCATAATTCACAGCCAATGAAGGTCACATCATGCACTATTTGATTAGCTTAGCCAAGTTAAAGAAGCACCACAGCTGTTACTTGGTGTCTGAGTGGCAAAGTGGTTAGTGCACCAGTCTCTTACGACAAAGGTCAGAGGTTTGAATCTGGCTAAAAGAGCAAGCACACACACCACAAACCCCCTTCCTCCCCCAGCTTCTAGATGTCAGGAAGGAAAGGCAGCCTAGTGTGATGCTGATCAATGAAGGTGCTGATATGTCAAGGAAAATATGGGCACTAACACCATTTCTCTATATGGCTCTAAGGCATGACAGGGTTAAAAAGGTAAAGATAGTCCCATAGCAAATGCCATAGGGGATGAAGCATTAGAGACCTCATTATACTGGGACATCAGTGTATGAGAGAGGGTGGTCAGTTCCTTTCCTCACTGCCTTTCCTTCCCAGATTTTCTCTGGTACCCATTTTACGAAGCTGGGTCGACCTCTGGGCCGTATTGGTTGGAAAAAAAAATCCTGCTCAGCTGGGGATTTGAACCCTTGACTATTCGGGTGCTAGACAGGGTTACATTTACCTTTTACAGCTGTTATATTAAGGAAGAGAACCACATATTTATCTATTCAGGAGGACAGTAACATCAAAAGGCCATAGGCTTACTAATAAGATCACTGAAAAAATTCATACGTGAATATTGGACGTTCAATGACAGAATGATGTTATTAAAGCTAAGAGCAAAACCCTTCAACATCACTATCCTACAGACGTATGCACCAACAAAGAATATAGAAAGGAAGAGCCAGAGACTTACTATGAGGAACTGCAAATCAACAGATGTTCTAAATGCTGGAAATTCTTCAGATCATCAGAGGAAGTACTCCTCCCCCTCCCCGGCAAGTATTTTGGCCCTATTAAACCCCTGGCACTCCATGGGGGTACTCAAGAGGTCTTGTGAGTTGTTGCTTTTATTTTTTTTTTTGTCCCGTACCAGAACTGAACCCATAATCTTTCAAATGGCACTGCACTTTTAAGTTCATCTTAGAGAATCAGCAAAGGAGGACCGGTATCAGTTGTGACAAAGTTATTTAAGTTCTCAATGCTTGTTTCACATGCTGCACAGCCAACATTAGCCCTTTTCTGCTGTTTCTGAAAGACTTTTCAATGTCCTTGCTCTTGATTGTCCTTTTATGCCCAATTGCTTACATAAGTCATATGCTGATGTTGCTACAAATCCTCTCGCCTTCTGATACCTGTCTTTACCATGAGGACGTGCTTTTGCCAGCTCCGGATTCTCAGATGTTCTATGTGGTTCTACAATGACATGTATATTGAAACTTACATTGGTGTATTCATCTTGTGATCGTGATTATGGTGAAATATGTGAGAAATATAAATGGTGTTTTTTTTTTGTTTTTGGATAATTCCAGAAATATCGTAAGTAACCTCTTGTTAATCACCTATTTTCACTGTTTTGCACACATGGTGAAGCATGACTCGGCCTGGTTAATCTGTTGACTAATCAAAGCAAGCGTCATACAATGGGTGCAGCAAACTATTGCTCCCCTGTTGTAAGTACCTATATGTAAGATGATAAGTGTGAGGAAGAGGAACTATGCGAGATTATGAGGCCAGGTAGTCACCGTGATGGACTACGACTAAAAACTACACACTTAACAAAGAGAAGGCCCTCGAGGCTAATCTCCGAGTGTGCGGCAACCAGCCAGGTGTGACAATAAAGAAATCTAATGAAGGACAATGTTTTACCATCTCCTTTCACAATATTCTTCAATATGAGAGTATAAAGCAAGCCCTGGATAAGTAGTATCACACTCAAAGTGAAAAATGGACAGACAAAGATGGCGCAAATGTAGAAAACATAAAAGTGTAAGCCCTTGCCATACACTTATACCACACCAAAAACAAAGTGTTGGTACAGGGTACAGCTGAGACTGTTGATTCCTGGTTGTCTGATGATTTCGTCTTTTACAGAAGTCAACCACCATGTCAGAAACAGCAGCTAACCTGCATCATGCACAAGACATTCTTCTTGAAATAGGTGACTGTCAGGACAACATACCTGACATACCAGAAGCTTGTCTAGAGAACATGGTGCTAAATTCAAACCAGCTGAACAATCCTAACACTGAACATGCGGGAGAAGTAGTATCGGACTACACATCTACACATACCGATGACCACACAGGGCAGCAAGTAAATCCTCTTGTGCTGGAATCATAAGATACAAAATCTCCTGGCCTACCTACTGCTATTGTGGGCACCACAAACCACAGTTGTCCAGAGTCACTTGATGATCGGAGCTCTCTGGAAAATTCAGCTTCTGGTGAAAGGCCATCAATTCCTTTTAGCGAGGAAGTAATAAATGCTGTCAATGACTTGGTAAAGACCTTCATCAAAGACATGGCTCCTGAAATAAAACAGTCTCTCCACAGCGAAAATGACAGTCTCAAGAGAGAAATCATAACTCTCAGAGAGGAAAACCATGAAATGTCTTATTGATTTGATATGGTCAGAAACTATCAGTCAAAATAACATTCAAGAAAAAAAAAAAAAAAGCATCCAGAAAGTTTTTGCAGATGAAAGTGACCCAAATCAGGAGACAAAATCACAAGCTGAGCCAGCGTCACCGAGTACATCAAACAAACGTGGACAGGAACTTGAGCTTACACCCAGACAGTACAGTAAGGAATCATCACAAGAACTGAAAGAACCTAACACAATGTACCCAATCAATGTACACATTAGCAACAGGTTTGAAGTTCTGCAGGACAGCTCAGCACCAGGCAGTCAACAGGTGCCTAAATCAGTCAAATCAGCAATCTCCACATTGAAATCACCACCAGCACCACCCTAATCTCCAACACAACTTCCATATCAAAGAAAACACAAACCATCTGGTAATTGGAGACTTCCTAATGAAAGGAATCTATGCTGACAGGTTGTCCACCTCAGCAGAGGATATAGTCTCAGTGATTCCGATACCAGGGGCTGGTATCATGAAAATAACAGGAACACTGAGAAGCTTGAACGTCGACCCAAAGATCATGAGGACAACAGTTCATGTTTGCATCAACGACAGCATGAATGGTTTGACCCTCAGGCCCTATGACCTTCATGTCCTAATATCTACATTTAAACAGAAATTTCCAAACACGTCAACTTCATATCATCAATCATACCTGCCTGCTCTGGTGCTGGGTGTCGCTAGGCACACAACAACAGAATTCTCAGCACACTGTGCCAACAAAACAACTTAAGTTTCATCGACAACACCCCGTTCTTCACTGCGGAGTCTGGGGCTCCTAAGAAAAGACTTTATCGTGACCAGATTCACACCACCGAGACTGGTACTAGCACACTAGCTAAAAATATCAAGTACCCTGCTAAAACAAAGTGCCATAAAGCAGTGAAAACAAGTAAAAAATTGTAACACCATCTCTCCTCAGATTGCACAACCCCCCCTGTGTCCTCCAAAAGCTCACCACCTGCCCCCATACCAATGCCAGCTCCTTTATCCTCTCCATATGACTCATCCTCTTCCTACGACTCCATGTTCCTGCCCCTTCCCACTTGGCAGCCACAACCTTCGAGGCAAACTACTGCTAACACTATCTAGAATCTACCACACCCACCACAGTGGAATCAAGACTTACATTATCTCATACAGTTCAGCCCAGCCTTCATGATGTCTGTCATCCACAAGCAACATATGTCACTGATGTTCAGACAACAGGAACTGTAAAATTTCATGAAAAATCTTGCCATTCAATTAATTATCATTGTAACTTTACCATAATAGTTTATTAGTTGTAGAAAATGGCCCAGATAGTTGACAAGTGGCTTTGAAAGGATAGTCTCAGAATTGGTCATTTAAACATTTACCACCTGTCTGGGAAACGTTCGGAGGCAACTAGCATAGTTAATCATAACCTCCATGCCTTTGGCTTTACAGAAAGTCATCTAAACAAAAACATACCTAACGAGGACATGAGGATAGATGGTTATAATTTACTTTGATGTGACCCTACTAGGAAGCTTGAGACAGGATTAATTGTATATGTTACCAATGCCATACACTCTTGCCATAGGACAGACCTTGAGACACCAGATATTGACTGCATATAGTAGGAAATCAAAGTTCTAAAGTGAAGCCCAATCATAATCGGGTTTCTGTATTGTAATCCAAATGCAACAGCATCTTGGTATGATCACGTTACAAGTATGATGGATTATGTTTTGTCTTTTAATTTAAAGGGTATACTTGTTCTTGGAGATTTCAATATTAATTACAGACAAACAGATGCTACATGGAATGATACTGTTTTATCATACCACTTATCCCAAATTATCACTAAACCTACTAGAGTAACTGAAACATCATCCACACTGATAGATCACATATATGTCCAGAAAACATTATAGAATGTAAAATCCCTCACACATCACTGAATAATCACTATCTGGTCTGTTGCACATGGACATGACATGGCTTGAGAATTCTCAAAAATAAACATACCAGTATTAAATTTAGAGGTGTCAGCAAATTCAGCTTAGAATCATTTCTGAAAGAGTTACAAGCAGCACCTCTAGATCATGTGTACCAACTAACTGACCCTGATAAGGCCCTGGAATACTGGATAAAAACCTTCAGGGATATATCTGACAAGCATGTTCCTATTAAAGAGGTAAGAGTTAAACATCAAGTGAAGTCCCCCTGGATAACACCTGAGATATTGCAAGTCATGAGGGAAATGGATCAGGCCCACAAAAATAAGGAATTCACGCCCTACCAATTACTTAGAAATAGAGTTCAATACTTAATTAGGCAAGAAAAGAGAAATTATTTAGGAACCTAGTTCAGAATAAGTTTGTCTGGAAAGCAAATAATATTCTAGCAAACAAGAGAAAATGGCATAGCACAACATATGCATTATTCATAGATTTTGAGAAAGCCTCTGACAGTGTCAACAGAGATGCACTGTGGAAAATCCTAAGATGGCATGGCCTCTCCCATAAAATAGTTAATGTAATCAAAGCCCTATACGAGGGTTTTCAGTGCAAAGTTATCTGTGGAGAACATACCTCCAGCAGCTTTAGGGTACAAACAGGAGTGAAACAAGGATGTGTACTATCACCAACACTATTTATCTTGGCAGTAGACTGGTTAATGAAGGAGGCAACATCAGACAAACGCAGAGGATTACAATGGACCCTTAACACAGTGCTGGAGGACCTTGACTTTGCGGACGACATTTGTCTATTATCAAGCAGTCACAAAGATATGCAAGATAAAATAAACAAGTTAACCCAGAATGCAAACAACATAGGACTAAAGATCAACGTAGGAAAGACAAAGTTAATGAAGCAAAATGTGAACAACAGAAATGTACTCAGAGTAGATAACAAGTTAGTGGAGGAGGTCAACGAATTTGTATACCTTGGCAGCAGAGTAGTAGAAAATGGAGACAGCACAGAGGACATCAACAGCAGACTTACTAGAGCAAACCAGGCTTTTGCAATGCTACAGAATATATGGAAATCAAATAAACTAAGCATAAATATGAAAATCAGGATATTTAAGAGTAATGTTCTAAGTGTACTACTCTATGGAAGTGAATGCTGGAAAATCACCAAAACCATAGAAAACAAGTTGAATTCTTTCCAGACTAAATGTTTACATAGACTTAAAAAAATATTTTGGCCAAACACCATAAGAAATAACATCTTATTGGCAGAAATGCAGATGAAACCACTGACAACAATTATTGAGGAAAGACGCTGGCGATGGTTGGGACATGTGCTCCGAATGACTGACAACTCACTACCAAAAATAGCACTAAGATGGACACCACAGGGGAGCAGAAGTAAGGGTAGACCAAAAGAGACATGGAGAAGAACAACAGAAAGGATGTTGAGCAATAGAGGGCTCACCTGGGCAAGAGCAGAAAAAAAGGCGAAAGACAGGCATTTGTGGAAAACCCTTGCGGAAGCCCCATGTGCCCTGGGCACTTAAGGTTCAGAGAGAGAGAGAAACAAGAGAAAACAGTCTGACTTGCAGAGTCATAATCATGTGTCTACTAGTGAAAGAGTTCAGCAATCACTTCAGAGAAGAAGTCAATATCTTTAAATCTTCACTACCAACCCCAACTTTTGACTTAAGTGAATTAAATAAATTTATAGGTAGCAAATGTGTAAATCTAAAGCAACTCAGTATTCCTTTCATGTCGGTTACTGAAGTTTACAATTATCTTTCATCTTTAAAGAACAACAACACAGCAGGACTTGATGAAATTAGCAACAAGATATTACTCTACTCAGCCCCAGTAATTACAGATACATTAACATTCATTTACAATCAGTGCATTGCACACTGTCACTTTCCTCAGGCTTTTAAAATTGCAAAAATATATCCTCTTTTTTTAAATCTGGTTCAGAGAAAAATCCCTCAAGCTACAGACCAATTTCTATTCTATCGACTTTGTCATAACCCCTAGAAAAACACATAAAAAAAAAAACAACCTTACAACACAAAAAGGAAAATGATTTGATTGTTGACTGTCAGTCAGGTTTTAGGCTGAAACATTCCTGCCACACAGCTCTCACAAAAATAACAGAATGTTGGTTATCTAATATAAAAAATGATAAATTATGTGTTGTTGTCTTTGTTGACTTTAAAAAAGCATTTAACATGATTGATCATGAAATCCTAGTTAGAAAGCTTGAGACTTAGAAATTACACCCTGACTTGACAAAATATTAAACACAATGATAATCTAGAGAAGACCATCATGGAAGGGTACATAGCGGGAAAAAGAAAGAGAGGAAGACAAAGGCGAAGACGGCTGCAAGACATCATTGATAATCTGCAAATGGATCCATCAGCAGCAGGGCATCTTACTTACATCCGAGAGGTCTACAGGAGAGCTGTTAGGGAGGCAAAGTTCCGCGGGACATGCAAATGCCTGAGTGACTGACTGGACAAAATTTATTACATCTTTTCTTTCCAACAGCCAGCAGATAGTTTGCCATTCAAGTTCATTTGTGGTTGATAATGGTGTTCCGCAGGGATCTACTCTTGGTCCTATCCTGTTTACCATCTATATCAATGATCTTCCACTTCATCTCAAAAAATCATGTTGTGACCTCTTTGCTAATGACTGCACAGTTTACACTAGTGACAATGACTGTATTAACCTTGAATCAACTCTTCAAATTGAAATAAACAGTCTAATTAACTGGATCAACAACAACAGAATGCTAATAAACACCAGCAAAACAAAATCCATGCTCATTACAACAAGACAGAAATTAACCAATTCACCAACAACAACACTACAGCTCCACACTGGAACTTCACAGATAGAGAATGTTAGTGAACATAAAACTCTAGGTCTCATGACTGACCACCACCTCAGCTGGAATCATCATGTAGACAACCAAACCAAACTCACTGCACAAAAAGTTTACCAATTTACTAAAATTAAAAATTTTCTTATACTACTGTTCCACAGTCTAGGATGGATGTTTCACATCAAACATGAAAAGAATTTACTTACTTCAAAAACGAGCAGTAAAGCTTATAGATGACAACCATGCAGCATGTATTACAAATAAGGACAAACATCTTGATATTCTACCCCTCAAGAAGAGATTTCTTTTCAACAAGGTCAAGTTGATTTATAAAATTCTATCACACAATGCTCCACCGTATCTGTGGTCATCGCTCAAATCCAACCTAAAACACATTCAATGCTTAATCAATTGTATTCTCCCAAAACCAAGGCTTGACATGTTTTAAAAAAAGCTTCTCTTACTCAGCTGCCCACCTTTGGAATGCCCTACTAACTCATGTAAAACTTTTTAAGTTAAACTTTTTTTAAGTAATATTCATTCTTATAACTTAAACTTTGTCAATATCTGATATGGACTATATGCCTCCCTAAGCATAGTCTAAAGTAGTTTAAAGTATGGCTTTTCTATAAAAGTTTATTTCATGTTGTTGCATAAATCAGAGTGTAGAGTGTATGGACATGAGATAAGTTTATTATTTATTTATGTAATCATTTGTGTTTTTATGATTATTATGCTCATTAACAAATGCTAAATGACTGTGACTGAGTGAAAGCTGTATGATGAAGGGCAGAATGTTAGATGGGCCTGGATGCCCAATTCTTAACTCTCTGAAAATAAAGTATGTTTGTTCATTTGCTCCCACTTCTACAGCTTCACTTTTGCCTTAACTCCTGCCCCCTGCCATAGTTGCTTGACCAGATCATTGTACTTCTCACATTTGAATAAATGATGCTTCTCTATTCTTGTTTCATATGGAACTGTAAGCTCAATCATTATTGGTTCCTGTTTTGGTATGGAGTACACTGCAATGTCCTGCTGCATTCTCTTCTTACTGGTAGGTCTGCTATCACATACCAGTCATTTGCATCATCTAGCAGTGATGGTAAGGGAATGTCCCTAGTTTCAATATTCAGTGTCATTCCAGTACCTATGAAGTACTTATGTGGGGCATTAACTATTAACTCTTTTGCTGTTATTTGCTTTATATTTTGCCCTGTCTACAACGGCTACTAATTCCTGCAGCACTCTGTTGTGCTGCCAGGTGTAGCGTCTTTGGGCTAATGATACTCTGCATGTTGACAGAACATGCTTCAATGTTTGCCTTTTGTTGCAGAGGGGGCACTTTGGTCTTTTGATGCACCCCATTTGCGTAGGTTGGAGCCTGTGAGCAGAAGGTCTAATAGTAATGGGGGACATGAATGCAAAAAGTAGAAGGAAGTTATGAGAACACTGTAGGAAAATATAGACTTGGTAAAAGAAATAAGTGTGGGGACAGACTGATACAGTGTTGTTAGGAAAACCAGATAATCATCTGTAACACATTTTACAAACAAGAGAACAGGAAGCTGCCTGATACATGGAAAAGTCCTGGAGATTTAAGAAGAAATCAGACTGATTTTGTAATGATCAAAGGCAGATTTAAAATAATGTCAAGTCAACAAAAACTTACCCAGGGGCAGGCATAAACTCAGATCATAAACCAGTAGTGATGAAAATGAAAGAAAAACTAAAAAACAGTAACTAAAATAAGAAGTACAAGACATCAAAAATGGACATTACAGCCCTAAGAAATACAGACTTAAAACAGAAATATTCAGTGGAAGTGAAGAACAAATATGAATGCCTTCTAGAAGACAGCATTGAGCAATACAGATGAGAAAACCTAAGAGAAAAAATAAACAACAAATAGGATTGTTTAAAATCAAGTATGGAGATGGCCAAAAATATCCTACCAGTGAAAGAACACAAGGTTAAGCAAAAGTGGATGACCAATGAAATACGAACAAAAATGGAAGAAAGAAAATGAGCAATAAAACACTCCAGCTTATGATAATATAGACAAAGAAATATGCAGGATGTGTTGCAAGGAAATAGAGAGATAGCTAGGTAACAGCTGCAAAGAAAGAAGAGATGGAGAGACAACAGAAGACAAAAGAGATGTATGAAGAGATAAAAAAACTCACAGGCATAAATCAGAAAGTGAATCAGGACAGCTATTGATCAAAGGCTCAGACATAAATAAAAGGTGAAAGGAATATATCAGCAAGCTTCACGCAGATAACAGAAACAATAGCCTAGACAAAGATGGGATAAGCAATACTGAAATCAGAATATAAAAGGCCATGAGAACAATGAAAAAGGGCAAAGCTACTGGCTTGTACAATATCAGCACAGAAATGTTAGAAGCCCTAGAAAAATTTGAAATAGAGAAGATCACAGATTTGTGCAAATGATGTATACAACAGAGGATACCGACCATCATCATCATCATCATCAGGTGCTGTGCCGACTGGCGTTAGCTATTATGCTTCTCCAGAGTACACGATCCTTCATGCAGGCCATCAGCTCAGTTGGTGATCTCCTCTCACACCATCTTGTCAGACTGTACAGTATCATTTTTCTTGATCTTCTTCCTTCTATTTTTCCTGTTGTTATAATATTTTCAATGCCCCCTCTTCTCATTGCATGTCCTATGAAAGTACATTGTCTCTCTCTTATTTTTTTTACAACATTTTTTTTTGTATCTCCAGCTCTTCTCATACATTCTTCATTAGTTATTTTTGCTGTCCAGGGGATTCGCAACATTCTTCTAATAAACCACATTTCACAAGAAATGATTTTTGTGCAGACCTGCCTATTGTCCATGATTAACAAGATAGATTCAATATAGCATTTTAGGACTCATTTTCTAACATTAATTGATAAGGATGTGTTGGATAATATGTTTCTCATTCTCTGAAATGCAGTCTTTGCTTGGCCTAATCTGTTCCTAATTTCTGTTCTGCATTTTCCATCTGAAGTTATTACTGCTCCAAGGTATCTGAATTTCTGCACCTGCTTTAGAATAGTTCCATTTAATTGTATACTGCATGTTGGTGGATTCTGTTTCTTAGATATAACCATAGTCTCTGTCTCTTTTGATGTTCAAAGTAAGGGCTTTCTGTTCACTTCTTTGGCGACTTTATCCAAGAGATTTTGCAGGAGGTCTTGTTGGTTCTCAGCTATCAGTACTGTGTCGTCAGCATACCAAAGGTTGTTAATATTGTATCCTCCAATTTTTATGCCTAGTTCTGTGATGATCGTTCTTAGAATATTCTTGCTGCACAGAGAAAAAAGGTCTGGAGATAGTACACATCCTTGTCACACCCCTTGTTTTATGGGTTGATATTTTCCAGTTCTATTTTCAACTCGAATTGCTGCTTCTTGCTGCCTGTATAGATGTTTTACAATCCTCAAGTCTTTTCCGTCTATATTGATGTCTTCAAGCATTTTAATAATTTCATTATACCTACTACAGGACCTGAAAACATCAGTATTTATAGCACTTAAAAAAAAAAATAAATAAAACAACGAACTCAGACAAAAGCACCGATATTAGAATCAATAGTATAATGAGCCATGTGACAAAAATACTATGTAAAATCATATTAGAGAGAATAAGAGACAAAATAAAAATGGAAATCAATGATCAGCAGTTTGGATTTAGAAGAAATAGCAGAACAAGAGAAGTGATATTCAGCATTAGGATGATAATTGAGAAGTATATGGAAGTTAGAAAAGGGCATCTATGCTCGTTTATAGATTACACAAAGGCCTTTGACAGAGTCAGGCATGAACAGCTGATGGAATGTCTGAAAGAGATTAATGTTGATGGCGGAGACATCAGAATAATAAGCAAGCTGTAGTGGGAACACACAACAGTTGTGCAGTCCAACACAACCTACTCAACACACCAACTGATATAAAGAGAGGGTGACCCCTCTCTTTATACCAATGTGGCATTTCTCCATGTCTGTTTAACCTTTATACAAAGAAGGTATTTACAGGAACTAGTGAGAAGTCTGGACTTTGAATAAGACAACAGAAAAGAAAATCAAGGTCCTTGAAATATGGATATACAGAAAACAGGACATATCCCATGGACAGAAAAGAAAACAAACAACAAGTGCTAAACAAACTAGAAGTGAAAAGAGAAGTATTGGAAAATCATAAAAATAAGACAGTTAAGATACTTTAAGCATGTCAAGAGGCACAATACTATACTGAAGACCCTTCTTGAGAGCAAAATCGAAAAGAAAAGAACAAGAGGTTAGCAGCAATATAAATGGGTGGACAACATCGAGAGATGGATAGGGACAAGCTTGGCCAAATGTTCTATGAAGACAAGAAACAGAGTAGATATGCATTGCAGCCAACCTTCCATGGGGAGATGGCATGAAATGAAGAGCTGTTACCAAGAACCCCACAGAAGGGTGAAGCTTGGTCTTGACTGGCAGGATCAGCTTTGCTTTCACACATACCAACATGAACTAGTGCAGTGTTGCCAACTTTTTTTCTCAAAAAAAAAAAACAAAACTCTACAACTGCTCCAAAATATATCTTGAATTATCTAGATTTTTTTAAACATTTGTGTAAAACATTATTTAGGAAATTTTTTTTTCAAATAATGTATAAGTGAAAATTAAAGGGCAATTTTAATGAAAAGTTAATACTAATACGATAATGACAATAATTACTTGATCAAGTCACAGAAAAGGAGAGTATCAACATCATCAATATTTGAGCGACCCTGGTTGATAAGATGATACAGAGGCTTCATCTCCTATAGATTTTTTATGTGCGGCCATTATTTTTATATCTTTTATAACTTTGAGAGGAAACTTATAACCACAGCAGTATTTTCTGTGTTTTCATAAGCTGAATCTGATCATTAAAACAGCAGGAAGAAGTTCTGGGTTAACTTGAACAGATCTGACCATAGTCATAGTACCAAAAAACTCTCAATGTCAGCATTTGAACGTGGAAGTACTGAAGCTCAGATAACACATGCACAAAGCTCCTAACATAGGTTACATCCCCTGACATTTCTGTACTGTTTTACTTCACTTCAGATTTTGTGTCTTGTTTATTAGTCCTGTCAGCTATCTTTAATCTTGTTACCTGGCATTATGCTTTAGTGATTTGAGTTTTCAGACGCATTTAAATATTTCATTACTTTACATATTGAAGAGGTGTCCTTCGCTGGTTGCAGAACATTACATAGGAACATTAAACATTTTACAGAGAAGAGAGATATATTCTTCGATTTTTCCACATTCTCAAGAAGTCTCTGTATATATTCTACAATATATTCTAAGCTCCTGCACAATACTTTCAGTATCACATTTGTCCAACTGTTCAAGATAATAAGTATGATGAATGCATAAAAGTCATTAGCATGAAGTGAGTTCTAAAACTGGCAATAGAAGGTCTAGATCAGAGTTGCTAATTTGTAATTCTATAAAGAACTGAAAAAAAAAGGTTAACATTGGAAGATTTACTAAGAGTTCTTTTTTTCTGTAATTTTTTTGTTATTTTGCATGGACTGTAATAAAATTATCCAGAACTATTTTTACTCAATAAAAATTATTTAGATTCAAGGATAAAATCATGGCTATTGTCATTATCTAGTTTGAACCAAAATTATCTCGATTTAGGTATAAAATATCTATATCTGCAACCCTGTAAAGAACTAGTGTCAAAATGAAACACGCTTAAAATTATACAAGTAGGAAACAAACAGTAATAGCATTCACAGTCATTGAAGCTGGCGCTGTATCGCTCTAAACTTACCTTCTTTAGAAACAACTCCTGAAACAACTATTTTCAAAACCTAGGAACCCTTGCCCTTTAACACCTTTTAATGTCAGAATTATTCACCACAAAAGTGCATCATGAATGTTGAAATAAATATCAAACGTGTATATTCATTTCTTTCACTTACGACAGCGTGACTTGCCTTTTTACACTCTGAACTTTATTCATTTTTCCTGACTTATCGCATCATCTGCCATATCATGACGTTGGTTCCTTGCAACCCGGCCATGTCAGCGAAGCGGTGTCATATATCTCTAACGTTAACAGACTGAAGTTAAAGTCGCGAATTTACAAGTCATCTTATACGGCTCCTTGCTTAACTCAGGCCCAAAAAATTTAGAACTAGATATAATAATCAAATTTCTTACCAGTGATTTCTGTCTTCCACTCCGATCTTCTCGAAGACGTGACGACCGTGCGCACAAGCAGAAGTAAACAGTTCCACCGGTTAAGCCAGTCACTTCGTCACCATCGACGATTCCAATTAAATACTTTTCAATACTGTTTTAAACAGTGACGCAATCTTTTTTATAAAAAATAATTTTATATTAAATAAATCATTGTAAATTATAAATTTTGTCAAATTCGTATCTTCACTTTAGATTTTGTTTCAATAATAAACAAATGTTTTCATTGTCCAACGTGGCATATCCTGTAGAGGCAATTAAAACGGATAAATAAACTTAACTTGTTTTTGTTTTGTTTTAATTTGACACGTCCCAAATTTTAACGTGTATGTATATAGTATTTACACCTTACATCCTTCCCGTGACGCCAAATGTCGAATGGGGCTAGCATGATAGCTTGCCAAGATTTCCTGTTTTCGGCGAGCTTTTCAACTTCGTTACTCCTACTAAACCGGCCTCTTTTTAAGAGTTTCAAGTGGTCGATCTCTTTTTCTTCGGCCTTTTGTGTTCCACTTGACAGCTTTTTTTAGGATTCTCTGGTTGTTTCTTCTCAGCACATGACCGACATATGTCCTTCTTTTTCTGATCATCCGTTGTTTGCTCATGTGTCTTATCTCTGCGTTGTTCTTGAATTCGTTCCACTTTATACTGAGTATTTTCTTTAGGCATTTGTTTTCAGAAGAGTCAAATTTCGTGTCTGTTTCTTTAGTTGTTTTCCAGCTTTTATGTGCATAAATAATAAGGGTGGACATTAAATTTGAATTGAATAATCTTAACTTGGTTTTTGTGCTTATAACTTTTGAATGCCATATGTTCTCAAGATTCTTGAATATCGATTTTGCTTTTGCAATTCTAACTTCCTTTCTGTTGTCACCATCCTCGTCTATGTAGCTGCCAAAGTGTGCAAATTGAATGACTTTTTCAATATTTGTCCCTTCTGTGTGAATTTTTCCATTTTGATTAATGGGAAGTTTCATTATTTTTGTTTTGTCCTTATTAATTTCAAGTCCTATTTTACTAGCCGCTGTTTTTTTCCTTGCATCTAATTCGCACTGCCGCTAATAAGAGTTATGTCATCTGCAAAATCAAGATATTCCAATTGGGTATCTGTATATAATATGAAATTTTAAAAGTGATAAAAGCATTTTTTGCGTGAAAGAGAAAGACAGCACATTCAATTTTTTTCCTCACAGAGTAGCATTCCTATATAAGTTATATTTTATTTATACACTAGCTAATTACCCGGCGTTGCTCTGAAATTTATTAATTATTAATATTGCAGAGTGGATCTGAAATCGCCATGTTTCTTCCATGGACAACCTTATGTTGCTTGCTCGGTTCACCCAATAAATTATTTATTCTTGCTCCTTTAGGTGAAACTAAAAATGTATATAATCAAGGTTTGGGTTAAATTAATATTATGGTGAATTTGTAAAAAACGTTAGTCTATAACGTGTAGACTGCCCCTGTGACCTGTTGATCGTGATCGAGAACGCAAATCTCACCGGAAATTGCAATCTCTTAAAATTAAGAGGGAGATCCATCGGAATGAATGGTATCCGTAGGACAAAAACAGATTCACCCTCTCCCAGTCCTGTTAAGAGAGTCGCTTCAACTACATTGCCCAGCATCCTCTTTACACACAGCCTTGTGCCGTTGCAAAGTTTTGGGGGCTTGAGGTTCCGCAGTAAAATAATTGGAGATCCCACCTAATTTTCACCCCCTCTCACCTCCCCCCTTCCATGCCGATTGGGGGGGGGGTGTGAACTTGGACGTAAACAGCATCGGGAGTGTCACTACTCATCTCGGGTGACCCCCAAAAATTATGGACTCGACACTAATATGGATAATATAATTCCAAGGATGTATCACGAAAAGGCAAGAGTTAGATAACTTAATCCTGGAAAATTCAAGCGGAATAAAGAAAGTGGAAGGACACAGGGCGTCATCTTTTGTTCAAGATGAAGTGGCATAGGGCGAGAAAAGATATGCGATCTGATTAGAAATATCAAGGACAGCACATAATGAAATAGCATGGCCACCAGGATCTTGTAGATACAGCATCTAACGAATGAAATATTATTTTCTTGAACGTTGCCCACCTGCCCTCTATTTCAGCATATGCATGCTCTTGTTTCCAGTAAGTTTCAGTTGTGTCTGCAGGTTGTTGCTGTGCTTAACTAGTTTCTAAACTGTGTACTTTAAATCTGTACAGCTAAATTATCCAGCATATCTTAATGTAATGCTTAATTTACTTTTATATTGTCTCGTGTGACTTCTGTCTCTTATCGATATACTTTCTACTGCTACGTGTAATGTGCATTGGTTCGTGCGCATAATTTTTAACCCGGGCGCAAATATATTCTTTTTTTTAAATGCCGGCTCATGTGCATCCTTATATCAAAATACAAAGTATAAGTTCTGGAAGGAAAAAAATACTAAAATTCAAAGAAATCTAGAAAACAAACTCATGTATCGCTATGCTGTATAATTACTTTTTCAGCGTTATTATAGCACAGGGTGATATCAGAAAACTGAGAGGCTAAAAGTATTCATTTTATTATTATTCATTCATTCATTCATTCATTTGCATGTCCCTTGTGGAACTTTGCCTCCCAAACAGCACTCCTGTAGGCCTCTCGGTTGTGAGCAAGATGGCCTGCTGCTGTTGCATCCATTTCCAGATCGTCAACGATGTCTTGCAGCCATCTTCGTCTTGGTCTTCCTCTTTTTCTTTTTGCCATTATGTATCCTTCCAATACGGTCTTCTCTAAATTATCATGACTTTTAATGTGTCCAAAATATTTCAGTTTTCTCTCTTTAATCCTCTTCACTAGCCAGCCTTCTTCAATATTAAGCTCTTGTAGTATAGATATATTTGTTCTTTTTTGTGTCCACGATATTTGGAGAACTCTTCTGTAGCATTTACATTCAAAGACATTTATGTGTTTCTCAGCTGTTTTGTTAAGTGTCCAGGTCTCACAGGCATATGTTGCTATGGGAAAGATGCATGCCCTTAAAAATCTTATTTTTGTAGTTCTGTCTGCTCCTCTCCACAGATTCTTTATTTGTTTTACTTTCTGAAGAGCGATAGATGTCCTCCTTTTAATTTCCCTCATTGTATCTCCATTATTAGTTAATAGCGATCCAAGATATTCAAAACTCTCCACTTCTTCCAGTTTTTCCTCATTGATACATATTTCAGTTGCCTTGTTTGTTTTGTCAGTTGTCATCAATTTAGTTTTCTTTGCATTAAGATAGAGGTTCTGCTCTTCGGTGTTCTTGCGGACTGACATAATTAGTTTTTCCATTCCTTTTGTGTTGTGGACAGCAATATTATTATTATTACTGTTATTATTTGCGCAGCATATAAAACATCACACGCGGCATGACTTTATAGTGCAGGCAGATAGAGGTGTATGGTGTAGTTTTACAAAGTGGCGGAGGGAGTGAGTAAAGGGAGAAAAAACGAATAGAAAGTATGAGAATGTATAAATGAAAAACACACAAATCCGATATTTTGCCGTGAGCCTTTTTTCAAGGATTACATGCACAAACGAGACAAAAAAACCAAACGAAGAACTTATCTAATATGGCCTTCTCCAGAATTAGGAAACAGGGTTTCATTTATACATTCTCATACTTTCTGTTCGTTTTTTCTCCCTTTACTCACTCCCTCTGCCACTTTGTAAAACTACACCATACGCCTCCATCTACCGTTATTATTTAAACCGGTTTTACTGCAGTCGCCATCCCTTTTATCGACATCGACTTTATAGTGCGTGCGGCCGCACAGTCATCAGCATAGAGGGAACACTAGTACTGGGCGGAGCAGTCAACCGTGACTGGACTCATTCTAACGGGGTTAGAATCTGAAGTCATGTGAAGTAGTTATGTCTGACTTCAACTGAGTCGGGAGCATAAAAAACAGCCTTTTGTTATGTGTTCTTCCGATACACGTTGCTTCGTTGCCATTATTTTCTTGTGGTACTTGACTTTTCCTTGAGTATCATGATCTCTGACGTTCACTTGTTCAAAACAGCAGTGGCAGAGTAAACATGGTTGTCACTGGCCTAAACTGTAAACAGTTTTAGTCTAGTAAAAATGATCTAAGTACTTTTCTGAATGGTTTTGCAAATCAACTCTGGATAATCGGACAAGCAAACCCCGGCATGGAAACTCTAATATTCATAGACAGTTCTTTTATAATAAATACAAAGCTGAAGTTATGCTATTTTCTACTATAATTATACATTTAACTGAATTTTAGAGGCGCATACACTCACTTTTTGGGATTACAATAGACTTCATAATGAAAAAAAAAATTTCCACAAGCAATACAGGTATTGACTGGGTAAATGGGACCCAACTAGAAGACCTTGATTTTGCTGATGACATAACTCTTATCAGTAACAATGTGAATTCCATGCAAGAAAAAACAGATAGCCTGTCTTCAATGGCTAGCAAAATAGGACAAGGACAAAAACAAAAATAATGAAAATTCCCTTTAATCAAAATGGAAAAATACACATAGAAAGGACAGATATTGAAGAAGTCAATCAATTTGCATACCTTGGCAGCTACATAGACCAGGATGGTGACACTAGAAAGGAAGTTAGAATCAGAATTGTAAAAGCAGCATCGATCTTCAAGAACCTTGAGAACATATGGAATTCAAAAGTTATAAGCACAAAAACCAAGTTAAGACTATTCAATTCAAATGTAATATCCACCCTCACTCATGCATGCGAAAGCTGGAAAACAACTAAAGAAATAAACAAGAAATTAGACTCTTTTGAAAACAAATGCCTAAGGATAATTCTCGGCATCAAGTGGAATGAATTTAAGAATAATGCAGAGATAAGACAGATGACTGAACAACAACCAGTCTCATGGGTGATCAGGAAAAGGAGATGGACATATGTTGGTCACTTGATGAGAAGAAATGATCAGAGAATCCCAAAACAAGTTATCAAGTGGAACACAACAGGCCAAAGAAAAAGAGGCAGACCACGTGAAACTCTGAAGAGGACATTGTTAAGAGAGGCCAAATTAATAGGCATAAAATCCCTTGATGATGTTGAAAGACTCGCCGAAGACAGGAAAAATTGGCGAACTACTTTGGAGCTCTTTGTGACGTTTAATGGCACGGGAAGGATATAAGATATAAGATAGGATAAGATACACTCACTTGGCCGAAGAAAAAGAGGTGCACTGCGTGAAACTCTAAAGAGGACGTTGTTATGGGAAGCATATGTCTGGAAAATACTTACCTGGCACGGAAGACGACCATGATCAATACGGTGGTCTTTCCGTCCAGGCTATGATTTTAATTAATCTAAAAACCCTCACCACTTCACGTGGTACAATTATCTAGCAGCACCATGCGGTGTTAAACAAAAAAAAAAAAAAGACATTGTGAGCCCTACGTGACGTCGGCACGGGAAGGATGTAAAATACACTCACTTAGATTGGTTGCTTAGAAACGATAACAACAACCAAAAATAGGAATATCATGTAAACAATATGGCGGATTCGATGAAAAGAGGTTCTCGCAATAAAAATACCAGGCCCAAGAAGAAGAGTGAGATATTGGAAAGCGGTAAATCACGACAAAGCTACAATAATATAAGAACATGTTTGTATGTGTATATATATATATATATATATATATATATATATATATATATAAGTCAATCATTTGGATGTCCTTTGCGGAACTTTGCCTCCCTAACAGTACTTCTGTAGGCCTCTCGGTTGTGAGCAAGATGGCCTGCTGCTGATGCATCCATTTGCAGATTATCAACGATGTCTTGCAGCCATCTTTGTCTTGGTCTTCCACTCTTGCTTTTTCCCATTATATATCCTTCCAAGACGGTCTTCTCTAAATTCTCATGACGTTTATTGTGCCGAAAATATTTAGGTTTTCTGTCTATAATCCTCTTTACTAGTCAACCTTCTTCAGTATCAAGTTCTTGTAGTATGGATATATTTGTTATTTTTTAATGTCCACGATATTTGAAGAACTCGTCTGTAGCATTTACATTCAAAGACATTTATGTGTTTTTCAGCTCTTTTCATCTGTTTTGTTAAGCGTCCAGGTCTCATGTAAGCCAATATATATATATAATATATATATATAATCAGTCATTTCCATGTCCCTTGCGGAACTTTGCCATCCTAACGGCTCTCCTCCAGTAAGCCTCTCAGTTGTAAGCAAGATGCCCTGCACTGATGCATCCATTTGCAGATATATATATATATATACATATATATATTCAATTCTGATCAACCCACATTTATGCATCCAAAAGCTGGAAAACAACTAAAGAAATAGACAAGAAATTAGACTCTTTTGAAAACAAATGCCTAAGGAAAATGCTCGGTATAAAGTGGAACGAATTCAAGAACAATGCAGAGATAAGACAGATGAATAAACAACAACCTGTCTCATGGATGATCAGAAAAAGAAGATGGACATATGTCAGTCACATGATGAGAAGAAACAGTCAGAGAATCCCAAAACGAACTACCAAGTGGAACACAACAGGCCGAAGAAAAAGAAGTTGACCACATTAAACTCTAAAGAGGACATTGTTAAGAGAAGCCATTTTAGTGGGCATAACATTCCTTGATGAGGGATGCTTGCTGAAAACAGGAAAACTTGGCAAACTACCATGTGAGCCCTGTGTGATATTTAATGGAATGGGAAGGATGTAAGATATATATATATATATATCTGGACAACACCCGTGTGGTACCTGGGATCTGCAAAGAATAGGACCACTGTACCCTACCACGCATGATCGTAAAAGGCGACTAAGGAGGGTTCGGCATAGGGCCAGCAACCCTATCTGGTAAAAAAACTATCAGACTGCTACAGAAACGGAAGCAAGGGAAAAAACAAATGCAGGTGGAAGGAGAAATGTGTATCAGGAAACTGAGCCCATGAAGGTTGTGGATGAAAGCCAGCCACTGGAAGTCCCCAGCCCGACTGCAGACCTCCTGGAACCTAAACACAAGATGCAAATAGGCAGCTGGAATGTAAGAACACTTAACCAGACTGGAAAACTAGCACAAACCATCAAGGAAATGCACAGATACAAACTAGACATACTAGGAATACAAGAAGCAAGATGGACAGGACAAGGTAGAAGGAAATTAACAACACAGCACACAGAAGATACAATAATATGGTCAGGTAAAGAAAATCTTCATGAAGGAGGAGTAGCATTGATTATAACAAAAGAAGCATCAAGAGCATTGCTGAAATGGACCCCAATAAATGAGAGATTATTATATGCACGGTTCAACTCGAGATTCACGAAGCTGTCTATTATAGTTTGTTATGCACCAACAGAAGCAGCTGAAGAGGAATTAAAAGAAGATTTTTACAACAGCCTCCAAGCCACAGTAGAAACAATACCCAAGCATGATATGCTACTCATCTTGGGCGACTTCAATGCAAAAGTAGGTGAAGGAAATGAAGATAGAAGAAGAATCATGGGAAGAGAAGGAATCGGAGAAATAAATGAAAATGGAGAAAGACTGTGCAGTTTCTGTGAAGAAAACATGATGACCATCGGAGGGACAATTTTCCAACATAAAAACATCCATAAGTGACTTGGAGGTCACCAGATAAAAACACAGAAAACCAAATCGATCACATACTAATAAACAACAAGTGGAAATGGTCACTACAAGATGTGCGAGCAAGGAAAGGAGCAGATGTAGGAAGCGATCACAACCTTCTGGTAGCAAAAATAAAACTAAAACTAAGGAAAGCCAAAATCGGAAAACACAGAAAGATACGTTTTGATACAAGAAAACTGAAAGACCAGCAAACAAGAAATGAATTCTCAATACTACTTAAGAACCGCTTCAGTGTCCTACAAGACGAAGCAGAAATGTCCATACTAGAGTTCAATAAAACACTACAGGAAACAGCAAAAGAGGTGCTGGGATATCGGAAACGGAAAAAAGAGGAATGGATAAGCAAGACCACATGGGAAAAGATAGAGCAAAGAAAAGAAATCAAGAAAAAATTACTGAACACCAAATCACAACGGCTTAAAGAACAAGTTTTAAGTAATTATGCACAAAAAGACAAAGAAGTGAAGGAATCATGCCGTCAAGACAAACGTCAATACTATGACAACTTAGCAGAAGCGGCAGAGAAAGCAGCATACACAAATGACATGAAAACCATATATAAAATCACAAAGCAGATGACAGGTAACTTCAACACAAGATGTGAAAGTGCAGTAAGGACACAAAATGGACAACTGGCCAGTGGAGAAAGAGAAAAAATTGAAAGATGGAGGGATCACTTTAACACCCTACTAAACAGAACACAAGCAGCACAAACAATAGACATACCTGAAGCAAAAATGGAACTAAACATCAATACAGGACCAATAACAATAAGTGAAGTAAAGGAGGTGATAAAGAAGCTAAAATCAGACAGGGCACCAGGTGAAGATGAAGTGACTGCTGAGATGTTGAAAGCAGAAGAAACAGAAACACCAAAACAACTTTGCCGGATATTACAACAAATTTGGGATCTAGAAAAAGCCCCAGAGGAGTGGAAAACTGGGCTTATAGTAAAACTACCAAAGAAGGGTGACCTCAGAGATTGCGGGAACTGGAGAGGCATTACCCTCCTGCCACCCACCAGTAAAGTATTTTGCAGAATAATCATCAACAGAGTTGTAACAACACTTGAGGAAAAACTTCGGAAAGAGCAGGCAGGATTTAGGAAAGGAAGATCATGCATAGACCACATATTTGTACTTAGACAAATATTAGAACAGGCAAATGAGTGGCATAGCACAACATATGCATTATTCATAGATTTTGAGAAAGCCTTTGACAGTGTCAACAGAGATGCACTGTGGAAAATCCTAAGATGGCATGGCCTCCCCCGCAAGATAGTAAATGTAATCAAAGCCCTATATGAGGGTTTTCAGTGCAAAGTGATCTGTGGAGAACATACCTCCAGCAGCTTTAGGGTACAAACAGGAGTGAAACAGGGATGTGTACTATCACCAACATTATTTATCTTGGCAGTAGACTGGTTAATGAAGGAGGCAACATCAGACAAACACAGAGGATTACAATGGACCCTTGACACAGTGCTGGAGGACCTTGACTTTGCGGACTACATTTGTCTATTATCAAGCAGTCACAAAGATATGCAAGATAAAATAAACAAGCTAACTCAGAATGCAAACAACATAGGACTAAAGATCAACATAGGAAAGACAAAGTTAATGAAGCAAAATATGAACAACAGAAATGTACTCAGAGTAGATAGCAAGTTAGTGGAGGAAGTCAATGAATTTGTATACCTTGGCAGCAGAGTAGTAGAAAATGGAGACAGCACAGAGGACATCAACAGTAGACTTACTAGAGCAAACCAGGCTTTTGCAGTGCTGCAGACTATATGGAAATAAAAAAAAACTAAGCATAAATATGAAAATCAGGATATTTAAGAGTAATGTTCTAAGTGTACTACTCTATGGAAGTGAATGCTGGAAAATCACCAAAACCATAGAAAACAAGTTGAATTCTTTCCAGACTAAATGTTTACGAAGAATTAGAAAAATATTTTGGCCAAACACCATAAGAAATAACATCTTATTGGCAGAAATGCAGATGAAGCCACTGACAACAATTATTGAGGAAAGATGCTGGCGATGGTTGGGACATGTGCTCCGAATGACTGACAACTCACTACCAAAAATAGCACTAAGATGGACACCACAGGGGAACAGAAGTAAGGGTAGACCAAAAGAGACATGGAGAAGAATAACAGAAAGGATGTTGAGCAATAGAGGGCTCACCTGGGCAAGAGCAGAAAAAAAGGCAAAGGACAGGCATTTGTGGAAAACCCTTGCAGAAGCCCCATGTGCCCTGGGCACTTAAGGTTCTGGACAAGCAGGATTTCTAACTTATAATGGAGATACAATGAGGGAAATTAGAAGGAGGACATCTGTCGCTCTTCAGAAAGTAAAACAAATAAAGAATCTGTGGAGAGGAGCAGATAGAGCCACAAAAATAAGATTTTTAAGGCCATGCATCTTTCCCATCGCAACATATGCCTGTGAGACCTGGACACTTAACAAAACAGCTGAGAAACACATAAATGCCTTTGAATGTAAATGCTACAGAAGAGTTCTCCAAATATCGTGGACACAAAAAAGAACAAATATATCTATACTACAAGAGCTTAATATTGAAGAAGGCTGGCTAGTAAAGAGGATTAAAGAGAGAAAACTGAAATATTTTGGACACATTAAACATCATGATAATTTAGAGAAGACCGTATTGGAAGGATACATAATGGGAAAAAGAAAGAGAGGAAGACCAAAACGAAGATGGCTGCAAGACATCGTTGACGATCTGCAAATGGATTCAGCAGCGGCAGGCGATATTGCTCACAACCGAGAGGCCTACAGGAGTGCTGTTTGGGAGGCAAAGTTCCACAAAGGACATGCAAATGAATGAATGAATGGATTTCGAAAAAGGAGAGGCTCGACTAAATCTTTACTCTAAGAATAATACTTGAAAAACATATTGAAAAGCAAAACCTATTAATCCTGAACATTGTAGACTTTAAAAAGGCATTTGATAGCATATACAGAGATTCATTGTGGAGAATTTGAAGACTGTATGGAATATCTAAAATTATCAACATCATTAAAGATCTCTAAAACGGATATGTTTGTGCAGTCATCACAAAAGAAGGAATGAGCGAATGGTTCCAGATTGAAACAGAAGTGAAGCAAAGATGTATACTATCTCCATTGCTCTTTGGAATTGCCATAATGAAAAAATGTTGCACAGGTAAAACATGCATGGATTAACTGACATGGAAAACAGTGATACAGCCTCCAGCTACAGGCCAATCAGTCTCACTAGCTGCCTATGCAAATTGATGGAACACATCATTGACATGAGGCTAAAATGGTACCTAGAAAGTGAAAACCTTCTCATTCTACAACAAGCAGGATTTAGGCAGTTCTACAGTACAGAAGATCAAGTGACCTATCTCTCTCAAGAGAGTGAGGATGCATTCCAAGACAAAAACCTTGTACTAGCAGCGTGGATAGACCTAAAGAAAGTCTATGATAAAGTATGGAAAAAATGTCAGCTGTGGAAACTAAGAAATTGCAATGTGAATGGAAGACTGTACAACTGGATAAAGTCCTATTTACACAATAGAAGAGCAAGAATAGTAATGTATGGTCACAAAAACCAGAAAGTACTGCTGCAACATGGTGTACCACAATGAGGAGTCCTTTCACCTACACTATTCCTGGTATTCATTAATGACCTGGTCAAGGAACTTCCCTATGGAATCAAAGCGGCACTGTATGCAGATGATCTAATTATGTGGTGTACAGATGAACATGCAACAGTTGCTACACAGAGACTCCAAAGAGCAGCAGACATCTTGACATCATGGACAAACAAATGGTGTATAAGTATCAACATTGAGAAATCATTTACCACTCTGTTCACTCTTTCATCTAAACAGAAAGCAGGTAAGATCTTTGTAAATGAAATATCCTTAAGGATAGACAACCAACCCACTTACTTAGGAGTGACTCTTGACTCAAAACTGACATGGAAACAACACATTAGCAATGCAGTAGCAAAAGCCAGAAGAAAACTAGCCATATTAAGAAAATTGAGTGGAACCACATGGGGAGCTAGTGAAATAATCCTCAAGAATGATTATCAGCAAAGTATTCTACCACATTTAGAATATGGCTCAACAGTTTGGTGCACAGCATCAAACACTATGCTGCAAAAGGTACAAAATCAGTTACTATGGATTATCACAGGTGCCAGATGTCCACACCAGTAGTAGAAATGCAGAAAACAGTTGGTGTTCAAGCGCAAAAAGAATGTAGAGACACAAAGGTCATGACCATGGGAGAGAAATTCCTTAGCTCTGTAAGCCATCCTCTGAAGGAGTGATTCAATAACTTGGCACTAAGATGGCTTAAAAGAAGCAGTTTCATTCATCAGGCCAAGCATATGTGTAAGCTGATACCTGACCTTCCAACTGTAGTTGTTCCATTATCATCTATGCCAGAGCATACACCATGAAAGAAGCAGATTGTACACAAATAACTATTAAAACTGAAGTGAAAGGTGTGCAGAATGGTGAGATGCAAAGTAGTCTTGTAAGATCAACAGCCACACTTAGTATGCTAGATGACAAATATCCATGTGACACCTGGATACGTGTATATACAGATGGATCTGCACACAATGCCATAAAGAATAGAGGGGCAGGAGCACATATTGAATATCAAAACAACACCATTGAGAAGATTTCCATACCTACTGGAAAACACTGCAACAACTATGATGCAGAAGTTAGGGCAGTTATTGCTGCAATTGAAAAACTATCAGACTCCAGAATTGATACATGCCCTATGGTAATTCTCACAGATGCAAGATCAGTACTGGAAGCTCTTCAGTGCACCAAACTACCAGACCTTAAGGATGCCTTGTCAAAAATTGGCTCACAAACAGAGCCACCTTGCAGTGGATTCCCTCCCACTATAGGATACCAGGCAATGAGAAAGCTGACTGTCTGGCCACAGAGGGCACTGAAATGGAGCAACCAAACATGCCGATCACCTATAATCAGAAGAAAAGCATGATAAAAACCTACAGTAAGTCACAAACACCACCACATGATGACTACCATATGCTAAACAGAAAGGAACAAGTCACTATTTTCCATCTCCGAACAGGACACAGCTGACTCCAAAGCCATATGTATACAAAGTTTAAGGTTGGTACCACCATTCTTTGTACATGTGCCCAGGTGCCCCAAACTGTGGAACATATCCTCCAGAACTGCACCAACTATGAAACACTGAGAAATAATTACTGGCCCAGTGAAACCACTAAAGAAATTAAGCTTTACAGTTCCATACATGAATTACAAAAACAGTGAAATTTATCCAAGAGACAGGACTGCAGATGTAGACAGAAGAAGAAGAGGATCGACATGGGACTAAACTAGAAGATCTTGATTTTGCAGATGGCATAACTTGTATCAGTGACAATGTGATTTTGATGGTAGAAAAAAACATATACCCTGCCTTCACTGATTAGCAAAATAGGACTTGAAATTAACAAGGAAAAAAAAAAGAAATAATGAAACTTCCCATTAGTTAAGAAGGAAAAATATATGTAGAAGGAACAGCTGTTGAAGAAGTAAACCAATTTGCATACCTCTGCAGCTACATAGACCAGGATAGTGACACCAGAAAGGTTGTTAGAATTGCAAAAGCAGAATAAGAATTGCAAAAGCAGAATTAGAATTGCAAAACCAGCATTGACCTTCAAGAAGCTTGAGAACATATGGCACTCTGAAGTTATAAGCACAAAAACCAAGCTAAGATTATTCAATTCAAATGTAATATCCGCTCTCATTTATGCATGCGAAAACTGGAAGAAAGCAACTAAAGAAGTAGACAAGAAATTAGACTCTTTTGAAAACAAATGCCAAAGGAAAATACTTGGTATAAAGTGGAATGAATTCAGGAACAACACAGAGATAAGGCAGATGAGCGAACAACAACCTGTCTCATGGGTGATCAGAAAAAAGGAGATGGACATACAAGTATGTTGGTCATGTGATGAGAAGAAACTTTTAGAGAATCCCAAAACAAGCTGTCAAGTGGAATACAACAGGCTGAAGAAAAAAGAGGTCGACCACGTGAAATTCCAAAGAGGACATTGTTAAGAGAGGCTAAATTCCTCTTACATCCTTCCCTTGCCGTTAAACGTCACATAGGGCTCGGATGGTAGTTCACCAAGTTTCCCTGTTTTTGGCGACCTTTTCTTTGATATCTGTGGTAATTTGTATAGGTAATTTTATACAGCATTTTAAATACTTTTGTGGATGAAACAAATGGTTTTGTGTCAGAGATGTCACAATCTCAGCCACTCATGGACGATCTGAGGTTACATGGCACTACCACTATTCTTGACTCTGGAATTAATAGGAACTGTTCTTTATATACTACTAATAATCCATCATTTTCTTTCACTTATATGCATATTTACAAATAAAAGCTTAATAGTAAAAAACTATGACATACCATTAATACTGTGGAAAAATGTTTTCAGGGTAAGTAAGCAGTAGAGTGGCATAATCAGAATGCTTGTATTAGATGGTATACAAACAACAGCAGGCTTTCGTTCTCCACCTGCAGTGTTGTGATTTCTATACACTGTATTTATTTGTTTAGGTGAGAAGAAACATAGAAACAGCTGAAGTACCAGAAAGTGGGTTCTCTAGGGGCGAGCTGACATTCTGCTGGATGGCTTTTTTAAACTGTAGGAGCGGACATGATATATTACAGCTGAATGGGGCTGGAAGGGTTTTTTTTTTCTCTTAGAAGTTAATCTGCTGGCAGATTGTAGTGTATGTGTGTGTATCTCTGAACAGGACACAGCTGACTCCAAAGCCTTATGTATACAAAGTTTAAGGTTGGTACCACCATTCTTTGTACATGTGCCCAGGTGCCCCAAACTGTGGAACATATCCTCCAGAACTGCACCAACTATGAAACACTGAGAAATAATTACTGGCCCAGTGAAACCACTAAAGAAATTAAGCTTTACAGTTCCATACATGAATTACAAAAACAGTGAAATTTATCCAAGAGACAGGACTGCAGATGTAGACAGAAGAAGAAGAGGATCGACATGGGACTAAACTAGAAGATCTTGATTTTGCAGATGGCATAACTTGTATCAGTGACAATGTGATTTTGATGGTAGAAAAAAACATATACCCTGCCTTCACTGATTAGCAAAATAGGACTTGAAATTAACAAGGAAAAAAAAAAGAAATAATGATACTTCCCATTAGTTAAGAAGGAAAAATATATGTAGAAGGAACAGCTGTTGAAGAAGTAAACCAATTTGCATACCTCTGCAGCTACATAGACCAGGATAGTGACACCAGAAAGGTTGTTAGAATTGCAAAAGCAGAATAAGAATTGCAAAGCAGAATTAGAATTGCAAAACCAGCATTGACCTTCAAGAAGCTTAAGAATATATGGCACTCTGAAGTTATAAGCACAAAAACCAAGCTAAGATTATTCAATTCAAATGTAATATCCGCTCTCATTTATGCATGCGAAAACTGGAAGAAAGCAACTAAAGAAGTAGACAAGAAATTAGACTCTTTTGAAAACAAATGCCAAAGGAAAATACTTGGTATAAAGTGGAATGAATTCAGGAACAACACAGAGATAAGGCAGATGAGCGAACAACAAGCTGTCTCATGGGTGATCAGAAAAAAGGAGATGGACATACAAGTATGTTGGTCATGTGATGAGAAGAAACTTTAGAGAATCCCAAAACAAGCTGTCAAGTGGAATACAACAGGCTGAAGAAAAAAGAGGTCGACCACGTGAAATTCCAAAGAGGACATTGTTAAGAGAGGCTAAATTCCTCTTACATCCTTCCCTTGCCGTTAAACGTCACATAGGGCTCGGATGGTAGTTCACCAAGTTTCCCTGTTTTTGGCGACCTTTTCTTTGATATCTGTGGTAATTTGTATAGGTAATTTTATACAGCATTTTAAATACTTTTGTGGATGAAACAAATGGTTTTGTGTCAGAGATGTCACAATCTCAGCCACTCATGGACGATCTGAGGTTACATGGCACTACCACTATTCTTGACTCTGGAATTAATAGGAACTGTTCTTTATATACTACTAATAATCCATCATTTTCTTTCACTTATATGCATATTTACAAATAAAAGCTTAATAGTAAAAAACTATGACATACCATTAATACTGTGGAAAAATGTTTTCAGGGTAAGTAAGCAGTAGAGTGGCATAATCAGAATGCTTGTATTAGATGGTATACAAACAACAGCAGGCTTTCGTTCTCCACCTGCAGTGTTGTGATTTCTATACACTGTATTTATTTGTTTAGGTGAGAAGAAACATAGAAACAGCTGAAGTACCAGAAAGTGGGTTCTCTAGGGGCGAGCTGACATTCTGCTGGATGGCTTTTTTAAACTGTAGGAGCGGACATGATATATTACAGCTGAATGGGGCTGGAAGGGTTTTTTTTTTCTCTTAGAAGTTAATCTGCTGGCAGATTGTAGTGTATGTGTGTGTATGTGTGCATGTGTGTGGTCTTCAGGAATGCACACACAAAAAAAAAAACTGTCTTTAGTGCAGCTGTGTTTGGACTGTGACCTGTCACATTAGGTCAGGTGTGGAATTTTCCTCTTGTGGTGTCATGTTGGCACTCAGAAGGGTTTGGATTTTGGTACATTCTGGATCTGGGATATAATATATTGTTCACCTTCATAAAGAACATCTTTGGATGCTCTGACTTGTATTATCAGCATCATAAAATTTTGATTCAGTGTTTATTTCAGTATGTGGAGTCATAACAATGATTTTTGTAGAATTATAATTCAGAAATGTTAGACATGCAACTTTGTCTGTGGTTTTGATTCTCAGATGTGAAGGAAGTGTTCTTAACTGCAACAGAGCAAGGTGATACTGAGAAAGTACGCAAATTGCTTGAAGATCACGGCATCCAACCAGATCTTACAACAACGAGACAAGGTCTCGGCCGGAGTGTTTTATCTGTTGCTGCCACTTATGGACAGGCTGCTGTTGTTACAGAACTCTTGAAGGTAGCATTATCATCATTAAGAAAATTAATGTGTGGTTACAGTCTTACACAGTGAATACTGTTACAGTGGGAGTATCAGTTTCCAGAGTCCATTGTTCTTCCAGCTCAGAGTGCTATTCAGCTAAAAATAGGCAATCCATCATTTTTTGGGAGAACCACAGCAAGTGTGTTCAGTTTCAAACTTTTGTTTTAAATTTATTTGGTCCTGTGTGTTAATGGGAAAAAGAAAGAGAGGAAGACCAAAATGAAGATGGCTGCAAGACATCGTTGACGATCTGCAAATGGATGCAGCAGCGGCAGGCCATCTTGCTCACAACCGAGAGGCCTACAGGAGTTCTGTTTGGGAGGCAAAGTTCCGCAAGGGACATGCAAATGAATGAATGAATGAATGTGGTAGGCTTAGAGATAACAGTTTTCTTTTTCAAGAATCCGTGATGCTGATGCTTCTGATACTACTGGCAATACATGAATTTTAATAGTTCTAATTTCTGTCAGCCAGTCAGATTCTTTGTTATTGTTAAATTGATTTTTGCTTTGAAATTCTGTATTTAATGGGTGTGTTTATTTTTCTTCTCATTTTCTGTTACAGGCATTTGTCTGTTGTTTATTTTCATAAAGTATAATTATCAAACTAGTTTATAATTTATTATATACAGTACGTAGACATTAATAACCATGGCTGCTCAAGTGTTGTTCTTATATCTTCATACATCCTCACTTAGAGCTCACGCGGTAGCTTGGCAAGTTTTGCTGAAGTGTTAGTTATGAGTAACATTTTAGTTACTGTACCCAGGGTTCAATTTTTCTCAGGTATTTTTTTGAAGTCTTTAGTACATAATGAATTATTATTTTTGCTTTTTTTTTTCTAACAATAAGATGTTTTATAATGGTTTTCTGTATAATCATTTTTGAACACTAAATATGTAAAAATAAAGTATAACATATAAGTGAAATGCACTCTGCTTTTTTTTTTTTTTTGGCAGTTAATTTCTAGAAGTGATGTTGGAAAGGTAAAAATTTTGGGAAGTGATGTTGAAAAGGTAAAATTCCCATTTCCATGCCACTGAGGCATAATGTAGATACTGTGTTAGGCCCATATTTCCATGACCTTCAGCACATGAAAGTCTGATGTGGTCAGAATCACACCTGGCCATATTTACCTTCCCAGATTTCTCTAAAGAACATCTTTGGATGCTCTGACTTGTATTATCAGCATCATAAAATTTTGATTCAGTGTTTATTTCAGTATGTGGAGTCATAACAATGATTTTTGTAGAATTATAATTCAGAAATGTTAGACATGCAACTTTGTCTGTGGTTTTTATTCTCAGATGTGAAGGAAGTGTTCTTAACTGCAACAGAGCAAGGTGATACTGAGAAAGTACGCAAATTGCTTGAAGATCACGGCATCCAACCAGATCTTACAACAACGAGACAAGGTCTCGGCCGGAGTGTTTTATCTGTTGCTGCCACTTATGGACAGGCTGCTGTTGTTACAGAACTCTTGAAGGTAGCATTATCATCATTAAGAAAATTAATGTGTGGTTACAGTCTTACACAGTGAGTACTGTTACAGTGGGAGTATCAGTTTCCAGAGTCCATTGTTCTTCCAGCTCAGAGTGCTATTCATCTAAAAATAGGCAATCCATCATTTTTTGGGAGAACCACCGCAAGTGTGTTCAGTTTCAAACTTTTGTTTTAAATTTATTTGGTCCTGTGTGTTAATGGGAAAAAGAAAGAGAGGAAGACCAAAATGAAGATGGCTGCAAGACATCGTTGGCGATCTGCAAATGGATGCGGCAGCGGCAGGCCATCTTGCTCACAACCGAGAGGCCTACAGGAGTGCTGTTTGGGAGGCAAAGTTCCGCAAGGGACATGCAAATGAATGAATGAATGAATGTGGTAGGCTTAGAGATAACAGTTTTCTTTTTCAAGAATCCGTGATGCTGATGCTTCTGATACTACTGGCAATACATGAATTTTAATAGTTCTAATTTCTGTCAGCCAGTCAGATTCTTTGTTATTGTTAAATTGATTTTTGCTTTGAAATTCTGTATTTAATGGGTGTGTTTATTTTTCTTCTCATTTTCTGTTACAGGCATTTGTCTGTTGTTTATTTTCATAAAGTATAATTATCAAACTAGTTTATAATTTATTATATACAGTAATAACCATGGCTGCTCAAGTGTTGTTCTTATATCTTCATACATCCTCACTTAGAGCTCATGCGGTAGCTTGGCAAGTTTTGCTGAAGTGTTAGTTATGAGTAACATTTTAGTTACTGTACCCAGGGTTCAATTTTTCTCAGGTATTTTTTTTAAGTCTTTAGTACATAATGAATTATTATTTTTGCTTTTTTTTTTCTAACAATAAGATGTTTTATAATGGTTTTCTGTATAATCATTTTTGAACACTAAATATGTAAAAATAAAGTATAACATATAAGTGAAATACACTCTGCTTTTTTTTTTTTTGGCAGTTAATTTCTAGAAGTGACGTTGGAAAGGTAAAAATTTTGGGAAGTGATGTTGAAAAGGTAAAATTCCCATTTCCATGCCACTGAGGCATAATGTAGATACTGTGTTAGGCCCATATTTCCATGACTTTCAGCACATGAAAGTCTGATGTGGTCAGAATCACACCTGGCCATATTTACCTTCCCAGATTTCTCTTAAAAAAAAGCTACAGATGTATGTTTGTTTTCATTTCTTTCTGTTTATCATGTGGTATAAAAACACTTCTCTGTCCCATACATAATTTTAGGGTGGAGCCAATCCCATGTTGAAAAGTGCAAGTCAGAGAGTACCCTTGCATGATGCATGTATTGGTGGTCATATAGAATGTGTACAGCTGTTGGCTGAAATCATGTCAGATGTCAATGTGACGGACAGCAATGGTCAGACTGCTGCTCATCTTGCTGCTTTCAATGGAGAAACTAAAGTCCTTAAAGTGTTACTGGACAAAGGTATGTCTTCATAAACAATGGTTCTTATTGTTCTTGTTTTGAGTGTTAAGAGACTAGAATGCCTTGTCCCTGTGCTCAGTGCTGCTAATATTGATAATGTTATTAGTGAATGTGAAGCAGATGGCTGTGGATTTCTTCAGGTTTCATGGCATGAATGTAGAAGATGCATTGGCTCCTTCATTACTAGGATGTTGTGAAACTGTTTCCAGGGAGTTCTGAAGAGAAATGAAAAAGGACATTACTGGCTCAGGTTTGCTTGTTCCTTAGCCTCAAGGACCTTTCACTAACTCTGGTCTGATAGCCCTAGATATAAAGGCCTATACTGACTCTGATCTGGCAGCCCTGGATGTAAAGACCTATACTGACTCTGATCTGGCACCCATAGATATAAAGGCCTATGCTGACTCTGGTCTGGCAGCCATAGATATAAAGGCCTATACTGACTCTAGTCTGATAGCCATAGATGTAAAGGCATATACTGACTCTGGTCTGGCAGCCCTAGAAAGACCTTTACAGGCTTTGTCTGGAAGCCATGACACTAGACCTTGATTGACTTTGGTTTGGCACCTGTGGGTACAGGAATCTTTATTGGCTGTGGTTTGCCAGGCATAGGTCACAAAGGTCAGTGCTTTTTTCTGGTTTGCCAGCCTTGATCACTAGGATGTTTACTGGCTTTGGTTTGCCAGTCCTGGCTACAAGGAGCTTTCCTGGCTTTGGTTTGCCAGTCCTGGCCACAAGGACCTTTCCTGGCTTTGGTTTGCCAGTCCTGGCCACAAGGACCTTTCCTGGCTTTGGTTTGCAGTCCTGGCCACAAGGCCTTTCCTGGCTTTGGTTTGCCAGTCCTGGCCACAAAGACATTT